>VXBL01000472.1:19200-199065 GCA_013400195.1 Aramus guarauna | reverse complement strand
CCCCCGAGTGAAATGCAACTGGAGATACGCACAACTCCACCCCAGAGAAAGAGCCCCTACCCAAACCATTCGTCTTCCCACTCCTTCCAGTTCCCTGTTTTACTCCTTTTTCAGCTGAACTGCTGTAAGTCATTGCAGGTCTCTGCTCATCTTTAGCACCCTTCTCTGAGCTTTAGTTCTATTCTAGACCAGAACAGGATGCAGTAATTGCATGCAAAGAAGCAATTTGTTAAATAGAACCATAATATTCAATTATTTGCCATCTTTAAGCATTCTAACACTTCATTTGCATTTCTGAGAACTTCTGTATGTTGAGTAAAAGTTTTTACTTTCATTGAACTCTGCAACAATGTTCAAAGCTTTTATCCTTTAATAGCTCTACCTAGGGGTATGGATAGTCAAATTAACCTGGCCCTACAACAGCAATAGTCCCTTATGCGCTGTCTGGTTGGGTTACTCGTTACCTCTTTGAAAATGCTTTGTTTAAAGCTTTTATAGTGTTTATCAATTAATTCTGCTTTATATGCCTATGCCAATAGATTAGAAATGCATGCTCTTTTTTTTTTAACACTGACTACATAGACTTGCCTTCACACATCACTTACCTATTTCTAATTGGGTTATATGGCTCTGGAGGAAGATTTACTCATTTGTTATTTGTTATTCTCAGGAGCATTTCAACTGCTTTTCTTAAAGCTGAATTCTTTGTAAATGAGAAGTGACTAGAAAAACCCGAACCAAGTCCAAGGTCTCACTTAACTTTAAGGCACACTGACATACTGACACTACACCAGTTAAGGTATGGTATGAATCAGGAGCTGTACCAGCTGCTGTGGAATGAATGTGGTCACGTGAAGTCATCCTGCTGTAGCTATTGCAGAATCATCAACTGCTTTGTGTAAGCAAGCCCTAAAAGACAATCCTTGTCCCAGTGACTGTGACTAGATAAGATGAGACAATGGGCACAAGAAAGGCACCTTACAGTTACGGATGCATACTGTTCAGCCAGCTGGGAACAAAGAAACTTGGGCTGCTCAAGGCCTTGCAGGACTGTCTAGGAGTGTCCTTCCCTGCGGGGCTGATGCCAGGACCGTATCACAGGAACTGTTTGTTTCAGGCCTTCTCACCTTTGATTTCTGAGACTGGCCCATCATAGGAAGCCCCAGACCCTCTGCTCCTATCCACGAGGATTTCTTCATGTAGCAACTCTCATGTCTTCATCGGATACCGAAACTAGATGGAGGGGCTTGAATGGTTCCTTGGCAAGACGTGTGGATGGCATTAGTTTAATGTGTTTTGATTCTGGTATCTACCAAACCAACTGGACCCAATTGCCACAACTGCTAATAGGCTGCAGAGCAACGACCTACTACAGTGGAATATTTTTTGTGCTGAAAACAGAAGATGGGGAATGATGGTTTGTAACTTTTTTGGATGTGTTTCTATGTTACAATTTTTCTTTAGTATCACCACCTTACTCAAAATAAGAATATTTATATGTTAAAATAAACACATTTTTGCTCTGAAATACTGGAATATGCCTCCCCAGCTTCTTCCTATCTCAGCTCTGCCACTATGAAGAGAACCCACTTATGGATTTTAAAGTCAGAGGGATGAGCCTGAACCTCTAAGAGCAATTCCTGCAATTCATCCTGAAGCCAGGGCTCTGACGAATGGATCTTTTTCCTATGTGCTGTGGAAACTCTGTCTATATAAATGTCTGACAAGCTGTTCCAGTGCTTATAACCTTGTGTCTTGTACCTTATGGCAAGCTGGAAGTTCCTGCTTATACATCGTACAGGGCCTCTGTGGACAAACCCCTTCATGTATGTGGCTGCATGTGGTGAATAGGAGAGCACATTAGTTTCACGCTATTTTTATCCTATCTGTTCCCAAAACAGCTCTCCCAGTCACGCAGGTCACACACATCCCCTCAGTTGCCATACCGCCTGTCAGAGTGGAGAGTAGGTGTACCAGAGGACTGCAGGGACACTTGGTACGTGGCCAGGGTCTTATCTGCAGGATCCTTCCTGCATATCCTGCGGGTGGGATCCAGCCCTGCCAGCCCCTCTTTAACACTTCAGGACAGTTTTGGCAGAACTGTCAGCCCATTTCTCAGGGCCCAGGCTAAGCCACTAAGATTCCAAGGGCAAATGTGGCTGGGTTTGGCTTTTGAAAGTTTACTGTCATTTAGCATATCCAGTTTGGCCTGGAAAAATGCAGAAATACCTATAATAAAGGTGTTTTGAAAAGTACACACAATCATGTTTTTTTCCAGACTCACTTTCAGGTGATGCCATCAGCTTCTACTGCACTTACGCTTTCCCCAGACTTCCTTGTAGTTGCCATCCCTCGTCTGTGCAAAGTATGAGCATTAAAATAGACCCTACTGAAATAAAACACCCTGGTACTCACAATTCTGAAAAAATGGGTAACAGCAGATGTACTAAACTTGAGCCACCATTCGTGCACACAGCATATAGATTGGTAATAGTGTTCCAACAGCCCACAAAGCCGAGACCAGAAGGAGCAAAGGTTGCAGTGTGGGATCCCAACAGGGAAAAGAAAAATTGAATTGCTCTTCAAGTACAAGCAATTCTATTAATGTCTTTCAAGCACCAGCGTTCCAGGCTGCAAGGAGTCTCTCGCTGCAGGGGACACTTTCCAAACTGCCCTGTAATATTATCAGCTGCTTTCAGTGCACAACTCCTGTCCAGAATAGTTTGATGTGGTACATTTGATCAATTGTATATCAGCCACAGAAATGGAATAACACCAGTGCAGGAAATATATTTTGCAGGCAAATTTGTAGCTTTCTTCTACTGAAGCCCTTCGGTACTTTGCTGTAGTTTCTGATGAACAGCAGCTTCATGGAGGGAATATGGCTATTTAGGCAAATGTTTGTCATAATTTAAACATTTGATTTTTCAGTAAGACTGAAGAAATCCAAGCTCTCAAGGAACCTTAAGCTTTAGCAGGTCATTGTTGGGCTTTGTCTTTTTAATTGGACCAGAATTGGCCATATTTAACTAAAAGAACATTTGCAGGAGTTGGTGGGAAGGAAACAGCAACTTCTCCAGTGGGACAGCTGGGCCAGCCTTCACAAGGGCTGGACCCTGTTCTGGTGCCCAGTTTGTATTGCCTCACGTTCAAAGGTTGATGTTCGGTAGTTTTAAAAAAGGAAAACCAAACCAAATCCCCAGCAAAGACAACAGGCTTCCCTGAGTCTCAAGTGCACAAACTCATCAGCTGATTTAAGATAGCAACTTGTGTGAGTGCCTTTCTCTACAACATCAAGTTTGAAAATTTTGTAGCAGAATTTCCTAACCTGAAAGCCAGGCAGAAAGGCCTCCTATTCCTGCGGCTGATGCTGCTTTACATGCAGCTTAAAAAAAAAAAAAAAAAGTGGTATTTCAGATAAATGCTGCTGTCAGGGGTAATGAGTTAAATCCCACATTATAATTGTCAATAGTCCTCTTGACTGTTTGTCATGATGCCCTTGACCTCATTCAGCGTGATAAACACTGAAGTGACCCTTGATGATTAGTGTACCTGCAAAACTCCCTATTTTTTTAAGTTCATCTTCCTGTAAACTTCACTTATTCTCTCTCTGTATGCAACCTCAGGCTAGTTATTTAAGCTCAATAGCAGTACGTTCATATACAAAGAATGCAGAGAAATTCAGAGTAGTAGCAATCCAGTTTATAAATTAGGTAGCGGTAAGCCCATGGAGATAGGCATGATACATTTATTTATTAGTCTGCAATTCAGAGAAGGCAATGAAGTTTCCTCTGCACACCCCCAGACTCCGCGGGCTGCTCATCTGCCCCACGAGAGAAGCTGAGCAGTACAAGGAATCACTGCACTCCTGAATGTGTGGATGAGCAATTTGTTTTCCCCTTAAACTTCCTGTGACTTTTGTTCAGCATTTTTAAAGAAAAAATGAAAGAAAGACTTACTGGTTTCTACAGCCTACAGTTTACAAATATACTCCTAGTTCATCCATTTCTGATGATTCATTCACTTTTCCCACAACAGACTGACATCCTCTAATTAGTGCCAGCATATACAAGAGGCATTTTTAATCATTACATAATAAAGTGGAACAGAAAAGGACTAATGATACAGTGTAGGGTCCAATGACATTTCCAGTGCTCCATTACATAGGACAGGTTTTGGCCTCCAGCCTGTAGGCACAACAGCCATTACACATTCATACCACACTAGCCAGTTACAATATATTCTGATATTTATGTCTGGCAGCGTGGATCCTTATGCTATGCGTAGTACCAAGGTTTTTGCCCCATGGCAGATGAGAAGTATATCTGTGGATTCCAGCATGTGCACTTCCAAGTAGTTACAGCTTGCTCTTAATTGGGGAAAGGAAGCCAAAGGAAATCATGTGCATTGGAGTCAAATACCATTTTTAGGAGAGGGAACTGCATGTATTTCAACAGTGATTAAAATAGCCAGGGAGCAAGGCACACTAATGATTAATGGTCTCTTTCTGTGAGCTGAGGACACGTCCTGCAGAATCTGGCCCTCCTGAGAGACATTCATGAAGTACAGTTTGGCCAAGCACATTTTAAAGGCATGAGCAGGAATTGGTTAGGCTTTATTTTGCTTTATGTTGTGGATCAACTATGTCATATGGCTTGAATTATTAGCTCCTATTTCTGAAGTGTGTGATGCATATAAGTAGCTCTAACCCAACCTGGTGTATCCACAGCCATCCTACCCGCAGGGCAGGCATTGGGAACGCAGACATTACAGTGAGCTCTCACACTTGCACACTAAGCCTGGTGCTGAAGCGAGAACAAGGCCATCCAAACAATTCTTTTAAAGCCGCTCACATTTTCTGACTCTGTTCTTGTTTACATTTTGTGACTTCACTTCCTAAATCCCTGCCTGTCCCTCTGGCCAGTGGCTAGCCATACCATTGAGTAGTGACTGTCCTCAGCAGGAGGAGACAATCTCCTGATGGAGAATCCTGCAGGATGCACGTAGGTGAGCTCGGAGGCCCGGCCGCTACCCTGTCCCTGTTACGGCACAGAGCTGGGCACCCCAGGACTGGCTCACCTGGGCCCCATCAGCAGTGCCCCTCTGGCCAGTCTCAGCAAGGTTGGGCAGGCCACCGGAGCACTGCAGCAAGGCTGGCATGCTCTGGCCGCGGGCGTATTTGATGCCACAGGGCCCTCAAAGCTCCAGCAGCAGCTGGAGCTGCACTGAGGGTGCTGGGGAAGGCTGAAACCCACACAGGAGGTGAGCTGGGGCTGATTCGCGCTCCGCCCTTGCTCGCTGTGTGGCAAAGAGTACAGGCTTAACGTCTGCACGCCTCCCACCCTGGCTGAATCAGAGATAGGAACCTCTGTCGGTCTCACTGGGTTTCTGCAATACTTAATTGATTTGTGCTGCTAAACAGCCTCACAACAAATCAGTACAAGGTGTTAAAGAAGGATGTATTAGTGGGAAAGATCCAGCTGAAACAAAGCTTAGATAGAAAACATGTGTGTGCTGAGAGACAGTGCACCCTCTCCCCATTCCCGCCCCCCAGCCCCGGACAGGGTGAATAATGCTTTACAGAATTGCTGGCTCATTTTCAGGCCTCTGACTTGTCCTTGAGCATCTCTACGGCCTGACCGTCCAGTGGGGTTTTCTGCCCCAGGAAGGAGGCCAACCAAGAAGCTAAGTGTCACCAATTAATGCAGCCGCCCCATTCCAGCATTGTGCTGACACCACTGATGTGGCCATTAAAAGGATGTCTTTCCCCGCACAGAGACAACAGTACAAGGCATTACTATAGGAAAACTTGAAAAAGACACAAGTGAGGAACTTCTGGGAATTCCTCAGGTTTTTCCAGTTGCAGAGGAGGGTGAAAACTGTCAGCTATAAAAATATTATAGTTTATGCTATTAAACAAATCATCATTTGTCAACAGGTAGCTGAAATATATCCAAGTCTGCTGGCAGAGCCAGAACTGATTCCCCCCCTGCCCCCCCAATACTATTGTATAGTAACAGCTGGCAGAAAACTGGCAACCAAGGCTGTGCTGGGCTGATAAATAACACAATGAGCCTTGGAGCAGGAGACACAGTATCTCATGGAGTGACTGTAGCTCATGCTGGAATGTGTTGAACAAACGCTTGTTAACAATCTATGCGCAGGCAGAGAATTGCTTGATGAAAAGGTACTAGAAAAATGTTATTTAAATAAGACACAGATTTTCTAGGATTATCAAAAGAACAAGCCAGGTTTTAGGTCTAAGAATACTAAACCCCAGCAGCAAACCAGCAAATGTTAGCATTTTTCACTCATTGAAGCTGAGAGTCTGGTAATAATGAGTGAAACGTCCTAACCATTTCTAAGATACGAAAGGCAAGCCAGAAAACCAGCAGAGAGAAATATTTTTATGTTTGTTTCACAGCTCCCAAATTCTGCTGGAGAATTTTCCACTCTTCCAGATGTTTTCTGAGAGAGAGCGAGAGACAGACATACTCTGATCTCAAATGCTGTGTTGCATCTAAGCCCATTAGACCACTCTGTACCATCTGCAAGAAGGAAAGGTAACAAGTGAAAGTGCCCCATCAGGAGCTACTGCTTCAGGCTGGAGCGCAACGCCTTGTGCAGCAACACATTACTGCACTGCCTTCTGTACGTAACACTGCTCTGGTTTTGTCTCTGCTTTGCAGGCATTTTATTTTTATCATGGGTAGGAGCAGGAATGTGTGTGTGTCTGTGAGAGAATGAGCATGGGGCTGCAAGCTTCGGCTCAGTGCAAATAATATTTTGGCAGGAAACCTGCAGGAGATTAAATTAGGGGCCTAACGACTGAATATTAAAACATTTCAAACTTTGAGTTCCTTTAAATAAGCAGCTACAAAACAAGGAAGCAGTTTGACAAAATTAGCAGTTCCAAAGCGCTAAAGGAATCCACTAAGGGTCACTTGTTTATTGATGCAGATTTAAAAGGACCTTTTTTTTTATTTTTATTAGTAGCTGTATATGTCAACGTGCTATTTCCTCAATGCATTTTGAATCCAGATTAGCTGAAGTTTTAGGTGTTGGCAGACTTGCTACAATAGAAGGGAAATGCCAATGGAATAACTTTAAACATGATCCAATCCCTGATGATTCATTGGATGTGTTAAAATTTCCTTTGAGACCATGTAAGTAATGCAGGGACTGGAGTGCAGAGTGCCTGTGACTCAGCTCTCTGCGAGGCAACAGGAGGATGTCAGAATTACTCACTGGGACAGGAGGAATCTCATTTATCTATTTATAGGCAAGGCTGAGATGAGCTGGTACCATTAAAGAGCTGAGTTTGCCAGTTCCCATAAGGGGAGGAGGACGGAAGGACCTCAGTTTAGCTGTTAAAATAAAAGCTTCAGTATCAGCGTCCTTTTTTTCCTCCCCATTTCCAAATCTGATGACTCGCCAGTTACATTTTCTAGTGCTCACACAAGCAGCGCAGGGTTCCCAGCCCCAGGCTGTACCAAAAGCAGAGCAGCCCCGTGAGTCTGTGGCTGGGGACACGGGCTGTCGTTCCCAGCCCTCCTGAGGTCTGGGGAGCTCCTGCTGCCGCAGGGGCATTACTGTGGCATGTATCTGTCTACACATTTCATTAAAGACTTGCTCGTTAGAGGCCAGTGCCCACTCCGCCAAACCCCTGTCTACTGCATGTTTCTCTTTGAAGAGGTGCAGCATTATCCCTTGGCTGGGCATTTTGACTGATGAGAAGAGAAATGAAGAAATGAAGAAAATCAGAAGAGAAAGGGCCCAGGAGCTGAGCGCATCGCCTGCTTCCCACTCCCAGGTGAGAGCCAGGGAGGCTGCGTGGAGGCAAGGCAGCAACGCTGCCAGCATCAGGCCAGCAGGTCCTGAAGACTTTTTTCCAACTATGTAGAATCAGACTTTGGAGGTGAAAGATGATGATGTTTTGGAGGTAAAATGTTTTAATGGCACTGTTTCTATAATAACAGCTGGCACTTCATAGCACACAGTTTTTCTTAGCTTTCTTCATAAAAAAGAGATCACTACTTGGTAGGGGCAATGTGAGTCGCAGCGTTTACCACACTGCTCCATCTCTGTGAACACATTTGTGGTGTTGGTCTACGCCATTCCTTTCAATTCCCTGCATGTAACCATCACCATGGCTGACTCTGACTCCCTACCTGTAAAGAAGTTATCTAGGAACACAAGGCTCTGGGTTACTGATCCAGTCTCCCACTATTACAGTCAATTACATCATATCACGCTTTTTGGCAGGCTATTCCAGCACTTAATTTTAAATTTCCAGCCTTAATATCATTTGTTCTTGTGCCAGCATCGTAATTTAGTTTAAACAATTCTCTTTTTTCTCTGATCCTTACCTATCAGATGTATTTACTGAAAACAATCCTATCTCCTCTAGTCTTTGTTTGGAGAAACTAAACAAATGAACTTCTTCTAGTCTCCTCTTGTTCTAAACTCTCTGATCATCCCCAGTGCCCTTCTCTGTACCTGCTAATCTTCCTTGAACATGAGTGAACCTGTATATTCTAGGACTGTGTTTGCCTTTCCATATCAGATCGGTGGCTCACAGTTATCCCTTGGAGCAAGAAATTCTCTATGGTTTCTTTCCACCACCCTGCTTTTGCCATTCTCAAGTGAGTAATGTGATATTCTAGTTATTAATTTCTAACTGCATGTCTTTATACCTTATTCTATTTCAGACAAATTCTGTCATTCAGTTATATTGCTGATTGATAGTCTGATCCTCCTCTGTATTAACAAAGCCTGTGTCCTCAGCAGATTTCTTTACTACATTCCTACTGCTATGCCAGAGTCATTAATGAAACAAGTAAGACTGGGCTCAGGACCGACCCTTGAGTTCCTCTTACTAACTGCCCCTGTCCGGCATTTCTCCTTTCCACAGAGCTCCTTGTCATTTGCTTTAGCAGTTCTGCATTCACCAGCCACACTAATACCCATCTTCTCAACTTCAACTAGTAATTTCCCGTGTGGTATAATACAAGATTCTTCACTCAAGTCTGGATAGAGTAAATCACCTGTATTTCATTCGTCTGGGAAAAAAAAAAATCAGTCATCAAGAGAAATATGAGATTAAGCTGACCTCCTTTAATGTGCCAGTTCTTTCCAAATCCTGGGATGGAAATCTGTCAGTGCACCTTGATCTGAGCACACTGAATTCTTTAAGCTTTTCCTTCCATCTTACATGTGATAATTTTCATTCTCTTATGTATGTCTCTACTAGAAATCCTGTCTTTGCCCTGCTGTTTAATATGATCCTCTCTACTGAATATGTAGGCAAAATGTTTTCAATTCATTTTTAGACCATATGTAGACCAGTCTAATCTCAACCCCATTCTCATACATAATGATCACATTTCTCTTCTTTTTTGTATTTATCTAGCTGAAAACTTCTGCCATCTGTTTAATTTCCTTTTTCACAGCCTAATTCACAACTTTACTTTTGACATTTCTCATTCTATGCCTCATTTCCTGACCTCAGCAAATTAAAAATGGATGATTAAGGCAAGTATTGCCTCCAGTCTTCTGCCCCAACGTGCTTGTCTGATGCCACCCTTGTGGCAAAGATGACACAGAGTAGCTCATAAAGTAGGTCCAGAACTGCTGGGCTGAACACATCACTGGCACGATGGCTGTTCAGGACCTGCTGGGTAAGCTGCTTAGTCAACCCTGTGGCAGGGGTGATGGGCTCCATCAAAAAGCAAAGCAGGTGGTCATTCCTGGCAGTGCTTCCCTTCCAGACATCTGATTTCAAGCCCTGGCTGCATGTGAACTGAACATCCTCTTGCTGATCAGACCTTCTGCCCATTCCTTGCCTGCTCCCAGTTAAGTCCCTCCATGTGTTTGGGGCTGGTTGTTTATCCCACCAGTTTTGGAGTGTTTCCCTTCAGGGTTCGTCCTCCTGCATGTTCCAGCTGGTTTTGGAATCCAGTTTCCATCACATTCAACTCCTCAGCTCTTCAGTGCAGTTGATTACACTCCTTAGTTCCCTTAATTTCTCAACATTTGCCCTTTTTGAGTTGAGTATGTTTGGTGTGTGACTACAGACAGTGCTGGAGATTCAGCCCCAATGAGGGTCATTTAAAGCTCCTGTTTCTTAACCAGAGTCTGGATGATTCACATCTTGGTGCTTTAGAGACAGTAAAAGAACTGCACTTGCCTTTCTGCATGTGTGAGACTCCGTATCACCGTAACACTTCTCTTCTTAGTATTAACTAGCATTTCCATTTTACGGACAACTGAGACATAAAGAGCCTAAAGATCACATTTCAGAAGATACTGCATTATATAAGGAATTAGTTAAGCACCTAAGGTGAAGTACAAAAGCTTCTTAACCCCACTGAGATCACTGCAGCAGTCTAACCTTCCTCACTTGAAAACTAGGTGTCTGTGCCAAGCTATTTGCTTTGAATTCTGATAGTTCTTGAAGAAAGCAAAGCACATCCAGACTGCAGATTGATGTATCCCAGACACACAGCCAAGACAGGCAGCAAAGTCCTAGCTGAGACTGGCTGTACAAGGCCAACATTAGAAAAGAGGAGCCCTGTCCTCAGACCGCTTTGGAAAAATGTACTAGTCACCTAAGCCCCTCTAAAACTCCAGGCCTTTCTGTCACTTAGGCTATCTGTATTGAAAGCGGGATCTGAACCTCAGCAGTGGGCCACCTACCTGCTCACTGATTTTCAAGGCAGAGGAAAGCAAATGTCTCTCCTTTCCTCTCCTTTCCATTAATATACTTGAAAATACTTTGGAGTGGGAGAAAAATGTGCCCCTCTCCCAAAGCATGTCTGCCTTTAATGCCCACTGCTCTGCTGGGCACCTACTGACCTTGGCAGTGTCACAGGACTTGTGTTTTTCTAAAAGAGTAACCTCCTTGTGAACAGGCTCTTTGCTTTGCGAAACACAAAGCAGTCTTGTCTTCCAAGTGTCCGAGCCTTCTTTTCACGTCTGTTTATTCCTTCACTAGCATTTATTTTTGGCCTTGAAAGAAAAACACCACTCCACATTAAAGCGATGGTGACCAGTTAAAACCCACAGGCTGCACCACCCCTTCACTCCCCCTTTGCAGGGGAAGGCAGTGGAGGANAGCTTTTGCTTTCTAGTGAAAAGGCAGCTGAGCATCCTCAGAAGCACATAGCAACTGCCCAAATAGGCCAGAGCCTGGATGCCTGAGGCTTGTTTGTAATCGTAATAACAAGTCCAGGGGCCACATTTCCATTTGTCCTGGAAAGCCTTTCCAGCTGGGATTGCTCAGGGGAGCGAGACACCAATGTTCTACAATGTCGTATTCAGTTTGTGGTGGGTCTAACTCTTTGGCAATCCCAGACTTTACAACAGGGCTTATCAATGATACCAAATCAGAAAGATGCCCTCTCATGCCTCTTCCACACTGACTCCATAGCCCTTTTGGCTACTGGAGAGCCAGCACTTCAGGATGCCGTGCAGAAGAGCTTAGGAGAGGCTGCAGGTGCTCAGTGCCTCCTGAGACCAGTGCCAGCCGCACGCACGCTGCTTCTCTGCCCCAGGCTAGCGCTAAGCCAACCAAGAGCACTTTGGCCAGCAGTGGATTACGCTCACCTGTTCGACTTTGCAGAGGAGACATATTCCAGTGCCAGCTCTGTCCTGCCAGCTCCTGAGACCAGTGCCAGCCTGTCACTTCCCAGCAGAGACTTGCGACTGTGTGTGGCCTGATGCAGCTGCAGAAGGGCCATCTAAGGGCTCACAAAGCTGAAGTCCAAGGTACAAAGTTCAAGGCAGAGGTCCTGTATTGTCAGTGTCTGTGGTCAAGACCTGCATTCCTTTGGGGAGAGGCAGAGGAGGAAGCAGAACTGCATCAGGAGCTCTTCGGACTGGATCTGCAAGAGGAAATAAGCTCACTTTGGCAATGACTATGTTTTGGGCCACCCATCAGCATTCAGCATCCCATGCCAGGCGGCTGCGCTCCATTGCTTTAGCACAGTGACTTAGTTGGGCACCTGAGACCAATGTCATTAAAGCACCCTGCTCTCGAGACCTATGTGACAGCAACCACAGCCCTGTTCACTGGGCCTCTTCCACAGGCCTGATTCACCTCCCTCCCACATCAATACCTTATCTTCTAGGTCCATTGACTTCTATGAAATTAGAGCTGTCGTCAGGCCCTGGATGTCCATGAGGGCATGGCTGGGTCAAAAGAAATGGGAGTAGCAATGCTTGGACGTTACAGAAATTGAAACCTCAGGAAAGACTGTGTCTGCCTTGCACGCTTAGCAAGTTAGCAGAGTATTAATGATGCATCACTCATAATAGAGTAAGTGCTTCTGGATGCTTGGCTGACTTTGGCAAGGGGCACTTTGAGAAGGATAAAACTGCATTTTCATTGCTGAGAATCTTCCTCCAGTAATAAGATGTGCCCCATGGGATGCTGGTAACATATTGGTATTGTCTGCAGAAAGTAGCTAGGGGCTAGGGTCTACATTGCTAAGCCATATACACAAAATGCTTACCCCTGAATAGCGCATTGGTCCAGACCCAGGATTTACAAACACAGACAGCCACAGGTGAGCTGTCCTCCAATTAGCCCATGAATCTAGAAAGAAAAAAATTAAGTAATTTTGTATTCTTTTCCTTTGCATATAAAACATCATTAAAATAATTAGAAAAACAGATGCATTGTATCAGTAACTGACAAATTAAGAATGTGGTCACGGTTGTGCAGGAACCCACAGTCTCCTTGCAATACCAATAATGATTATTTATAGCCTACTATGCAAGGAAATTAGTCCAGAAACAGTGAATGATGGTAATGTAATACAGTCATCCCAAGGGAGAAGTGTAGTGCAAGGTGCAGGCAGCCAAGATCTCACACCATTTTATTGTCTTGAATTACAAACTTTATTTTAAGTACTGTTTGTGTATTTTGTACAGAATGTCTCCATTCCTCTATAACAAATACCCATTTTATTCTGCTGAATTTTGTTGAAGTTACTCCTGATTTATACTTAAGATTAGAGGCAGATCCATATTACTGCTTTATATATAAATCTCTTAGCTGCTTATTCACAAGGATGTGCAGCTTGGCAAAAGAATGAGTTGAGAGAATAAGCTGGGTGGCAGACTAGCTATTAGTTTTGATGATATTACCATAGCATCTGGAGAAGTTACATGCGGTACTAATACAAGGTACGAGAAATTCTGTGCTCTTGAAAAGAGCTAACAAAGAACATACACAGAGGGTGGGAGGTAAGGAAGAGTGATGGAAAGGAGAAGTAGCTGTACAGCATCACATAGCAGGCAACAGAGAGAGGCAGGAGCAGATCCCTTGTGTCTCAGCGCTCTCCAGTTTCACTCTGCCTTTTTGGTCCTTGCTATTTCTGCATTTGGATGTGAAGCATCTTGAACTAGAAGCTCAATTCAGAAAAAAAAAAAAATATTTTTTTTTCTTCATTGTCAAGAGAACTAGCTTTCTGCTAGTTGGGCAAACAAATTCTTTCCCGTGATTAATACCTGTCTCCTGTGCTAAAGACGTCAGTCTCTGTATGGATCAAATCCTAATAAAGCAAGGCTCTCTTCTTAGAAAAGAACATGTTTTCCATTCTTTCTGCTAACATTCCTCCTCACAATTGCCCTTGTTTAGCCCTATGATAATTTTATGATGCAGTCCCAACATAACTCACAGTACTTCCCATTATTGTGTGCCACAAGTGTTTACAGAGCCATTTTTGTGGTAGATACCAGCCTTTAGACATACCACATTTCCTGTTTCACTGGAGCCAATCACACACTGTTCAGTACTGAAATACAAGTCTCTAATTAATTTATATACGACGAAGTACTTCAGTCATTGCAATGATAACGTAATGGAGAACAGCCTATTAGCAAAAACTGGCTATCTGGCATGGACAAATTATTTTCTTTTCATGTTTCCATCAATATTAAGATCCATTAATCTTTTNAAGCACACACTTTTTTTTTTTTTTTTTTTTTTTTTAAAATCCCCAACTTATCCCAATCTCAAACTGCCTTTACGCTTTTCCACTCATACTAAGGATGTCTGTATGGGATACCCAGGCCAGTCTTGTTTTCTCTCACAGCAAGGAAACCTCTCTGATACACTAAGAACTGGGGCTTCACCACCACAGCGGACTTCACAACTGGTCCAACTCTGCTAATGCTCTCTTTATAAAATCAGAATATAATAGCCCAGTTTTAACAAAAAGAAGTCAAGATTAAATTCAATATATTCCCAAGGAGTGAAAATTCCTAGCAACAGCTGAAAGGGAAGCGGAATTCATAAATGCCTCTTTCATCTTTATCAAATTACCATTCAGTGCAGTTACATTTATTAATAACAACATCTCTTAAACCACATTGTGAAATCCATTAGCAAGAAACACTTTAAAATGTTCAACAAGCTGTAACAGATGATTTATCAAAAGCTAAACCAATTAAATACTGTAAGCAAAGTGGGCATCTTTATGGGCCATGGAGCTTGCCAGAAGGCCGTTATGATATATCCAGAAATGGTCTGTTTGCATGGCGAACTTTTTTCTTTAATTCAATCATTTGCATTAGCAAGGGGTAATGCAAACTAATAGTATTCTTTGAGTTTTTCTTCATCTCGCTTCCGTATGTCTTGTCCCTAAAAATGCTGATGGTCATTTCTAAGTTGTCATCTGTGGCATTTGCTACATGTGGAGGTACCAGAGTGCTGCTCTGAACCCAGCTGGGAGGGAACCTGTGAGGGCAGATCACTGCTCGCAGAGGAAACCACTGACTTTGCTGTAACAAACCCTGACAAGATGAGCCCTTTAAGAAGTTGTTTAACAATCCCCATGAGGGTCAGACTTAGCAAGACTGGCCTGGGGGCAATCACCGCATTGTTTTCTCTTTCAGCACACCCTGCATTTGCCCTGGAAGTTCATATATTCCTCTCTTTCATTTCTTTACTTGGTTTTGGCTGTATTTTTTTCTTTTTGTAAAACAGATTAAATGTCGATCGCTGTTGAGCAATCAGTGTGAAAAGACTAGATATTGAGACTAAATTCAGATGAGGGATTTTGTCATGATCTTCACGCAACAAATCGCCAGTTAACTATTGTGCATACCCTGCAACACCAAAGGTTCATCCCAGTCCCAGGGGGGTCGTTACAGAGGGACCGACTGCGTTGTCCTTCTCTCAGTTGCTTCCAGTTTGCATCAGAGAACAATAATGGCACAGACAGCTCGGCACTGCTCGGCACTCATTCCCCAGCTGTGACTGTATCTATCACAGCCTCCTGCTGCATCTGTGTAAGGAGATTTTTGAAGACATTTTCTTTGTTGCTGCAGAAGGCAAAGCCTGAGTCAGGGATTACAGGGAGAGGGGTAGGAGATGCGATCACAGCCAAGGAGCGAGTGGAACAGCAGCTCTGGGCTCTTGGTCCACTGCCTGAGCTGCGCACAGGGTTGCTGCGGGCTGTATTAGGTTTTTTCTTACTTACTGACGGGTCAACCTGTGCAGGTTCTCCTTCCAGATTTCATCATTCCCTAAATCTGTAAAATTATGCCCGAGGCAGGGGTCAGATGGTTTCTGAGGCAGATACACACAGTCCAGCCCAAATGCAGCCCCATTCCCTCTAGAGCGAAAAGCTCTTTGCGCTTCTAAGCTGTGTGTTTAATTCACCCCAGGCGAACAGACAGACCTGTAACGCAGACGAGCTGCACACCCTGTTCATTTGTTCCCCCAGTGCGTTCCACTTAGAAGGGCGAAAAGGTGGCAGAACAAATTAGTGGCAGAATGTATCTTCTTTAATCACACACGAGCCAACTTGTTGGATTATTTTCTGTCCCAGCTGAGATTGTAGCTCTGCGCTTGCTTTTGAGTGAGCGCAACTAGAAAACACGTAATTACATGGGCCACAGCACAGAGATCTGCAGCTACAGATGCCCGGTGCTTAGCTGGTAAAGTACAGCACGTGGGGGGGAAAAAGGGAAGTCAGTAATGAAGTATACATTCCCACCACAGCCCCGCTGCAGAGCTTATGGCTTTCAGACTTGGGCAGAGCAAAAGGCTAAGATTGCTCGGGTGTAATGACAGATTGTGTGGCATGAAACATCGAAAACTGTATGTCAGTGCTTGAGCTGGTGGATGCAACTCATCCAGCCAGATGAAAGCAGTCTAGACTAATGCTGGTGAGACAATAGCTGGCATCTCGCAGGCACAATCATTCTTGGCTGTTACATCCCCCTCCTGGTTTTCTCTGTTGTTGACCTCCAGTGATGGAGGAAAGGGGCTGGACGTGGAGAGGAAAAAGAGAAGGCGGTGGATGGTGCTGTGAGCAGGAGAGGGGCCTGTAGGAACGGGAAAGAGAGGGAACAGCTGTGGGGCTGGGAGGGAAACGGAGACAGGGGAATGAAACAGATATGCTTCCCCTTTGGGAGGATGGGCTGAGCCAGTCTGAACAAAAAAGGGCTAAAATGAAAGGGAGGAAACCAGAGAAGAGAAGAAAGATGGAACAAAGGAGATCAGAGAAAACAACAGGAAGCTGTGCTAAGAGGACAGAGATGAAGGCTGGGGCTTGTTGGGGAAAAGCAAACACAGAAAAAAACTTCAGGAATATTGTGCAAAAGACAGAGAGAATAATAAAAAAAAAAAGCCCTATAAAAGTGCCAGCTACCCAGCTGCTGTAAGTGAAACTCCAGTACACTTACGTCAACACCACACCACTGATCAGCACCAGGGGAGGAGGTTTGGGGTTGTTTTTTAATTGCATGGAAAGGCTTTCAGCGATGCAGAACATGAACTCCAGCTTTCACTGAAGTCAAAGGGGTTTAAAGGTGCTTACAGCCACAGAAAAACAAGACCCAGCTTGATAAAGCCCATGAGACAAGATGTCGCATTACAACCTTGAGAACAACCAGCCTTTCACCTTGTCTGACTTCCACCCTGAGACCCAGGGTGATAAGAGCAGCACGTGCAGGGAGGGGGCACACGGCAGGCTCTGCACCACGCCAGGGACACTGCCCCAGCGCTACCCTACCTGCACCACAGCAGCCATGTGCTTCGTTTTCCCTGATGAGCAGTGAGGTCCTTGATTTACATACCTAAGCTTGAGTAGGGGTAAGAGGCATCCGCTTTGCTGGTTGAAGTGAAATGTTTGACTTATTGGCATGGCTTGTTTAATTTGGCTCTTAGTGCTCAGTTGGTGTTATTAGAGAAAGCAATAAAAATGCATTAAATACTAGGAACTACATTAAACCAACATGGAGCATGCAATGCAAACCAAAAAAAGCAAGGGGGCTGAGCATGGAGACTGTCATTCCCTCCTTCAATTGCGCTCTACTACATGAATATGGAGAGTGTTACAGTGCTGTTTGGAGGGGTGGGGGGCCTGGTAGTCACTGTGCATCTGGGCAGTGTCAGGTCTGTATCCAGGGTTGGCTCCTTCCCCCAATGCCAGGGTGGCTGCTGAGGTCAGAAGTGGGGGCAGATATTTAGCTCGGATGCAAGGTGACAATTCAGAAGTACTGAGCTCGCAAAACTGAAGGCTCTGTCAGAGTTTTGCTTCAGTGCAATCTCCCCAGAGGCAACAAGTGTCCATCCTCAGTCGTATCGCCCTCCAATCTACATAAACAATCATTAAAGAGAAGTCTGTGCTCCGCTGTGTACCTAGAATGTTCTCGCTCTCCAGGTTTGCGGATCGTCTGCCACCACCCCCATGAATCGCATAATGCACCAGCAATGGAGGCTCAGTCACTCCACTGGCAGCAGCTGGGACTTATGTCAGACTCCCAGGCTGCAAATATTGACCCAATTGTCACAGATGTTGAAATTAATTGGTCGTCTTGAAATCCTAATTCAGCTCAGCAACACATCTTCATATGCTGCTGGTTCATTAGATGCATTCCAGCTCTTCCACTGCTTGCTCAGGGCTTCTTCTGCAGAAGATGTTCCTCTATCTCTGCAGTCCTTTGCAAACCTTGAGGCCCATTTCACACAAGTGCCTTTCCTCAACTTGCAGCTAGTCGCATCCCAAACAACCACGGCTCCTAGCAGCCCACCCATCAGCCATGCAGTCTTAAACCATCTGGGTTCCTCTCATGGCTCTGGGGAGTAAGGCCCTCGCTGCCAGCTCCGCTGGGAAGTGATACTTGTTCCCTAGGGATGACTCCCCAGACAGGCAGAGAACAGGTAAAGCACAGTTTCGACTGTCTCTGGCCAACCACATGCAGCCTGACCATGCTTTTAGTGGCGTCTACCAAAGGTCACCAGAGCCAGTGAGTTGTTGCATGCAGCAATGTGAAAGATTTCATCCCCCTTTTCCCTCTAGCCAGCGGTTCTAGAAAGACTTTGAAATGCTGCAATCAGCTCCTACATGTCCCTGCTGAGCTCCTTCCAGACTAATGCTTACACTTGCCATGTTTTCGCCAAGACATCATTTTCTTTTGACCACATAATAAAGGGCAGATCCCCACCACCACCAGAGAGAGACTGAGAGATGTCAGAAATGACACGTCTGTCACCTGCCCTGACCGGTGCTCACTGCTCTACCCCAGCTTTTGCAGCTCAGTCAGATTTCTTGGTTTCTGCTTTGGCCTTGAGATAGGACTCCTGGGGCCCTGGGATCATTAATTTGCCCATTTTGTTAACTGATTTGAGCCACAGCTGTATCCTTGCATTTCTTCTGCAGCATGAAAACCACAACTGCACGTAACGTCTGCACAAACGGCAAGGTGATTATTGTAAAGCCTGGATTTCCTAAGGAAACAAAGCTTTATGTGTGATCACAGTGTGTGTGTGCGTGTGTGTGAGTAGTTATTGAACATGTCAGACAATTTCAACGAGACAGGAGGATTTCTCAAAGCTCTGAAGCTCCCAGAGGTGCACTGGAGATGACGGATGGAGGAGACAGACACCATTAGTATCCCCCGAGGAAAAGGCAGCAGTGAGTGCTCCCACCACATCAGACAGCAGAGATGCCACAAGGGTGAATGCTGTTCATTAGACCCGCTGATCATGAAATTACTCGTTAATAATCTCAGTGTGCCAGATCACCTTCTCTTGCCACTCACTTCCCCTGCCAGTCTGGAGCTGGACTCTGCACGTTGTTACGTTAACGGCTGTCCTCACTCGCCTGCCCGTCACCCTGAGGCCTAAATCTCTGGCGATGAGGGTACCTGTTACCGCAAAATGGGTAACAGAGGAAACAGCGAGAGGATCAAGATGCAAGATGACGGGAACTGCAGCAGGGCGACAGCTGTCCCTCAACAAATCCATTGTTCCTCTTCAGAGAAGCAGCTTTAAGAAAGTGGTGTAAATTACAGGAACTGGATCACTGGCTTGAGCAATGTCAGCACGTCCCTTCGAGGGCATTCACTCCCCCTACACCATGAAACGACAAGTTATTATTTAACAGCAGACCTCACACAGAGGAATGTTTTTCTGTATTCATGACCTCTAACAAGTATAGCAATTGTTTACTATACTCTGAGCAATCCAGCAGTAGCTATAATGTGATAATTACAGAGAAACCTTCCTAAAAATATATTTCTGATGCATCAGCAGAAACTCAGCAGGCCCCTCCAGCTGGCATTGAACATATGAGTTAAGTCCAATTTGAGAATCAGATCATGCACTACTTTTTGTTCAGCTGTGCAAAGACTCCAGCGAGGAGTTCTGGAGTAGATGCCTTGCAGCAACGGAGGGAAGGACATGAAGTAGCAGAGAAGCAGGCAGGGCAGGAGCCACAGGTTCTTTTCTTGATGGTTAACAACAACGGAAAACATCAGGCGCATTTTCAAGATGGATAAACTGAGATTCTGGAAATCAGAACACCAACATTTTCAGAGTCTGGGCTGTGCTGGCATTTCTCATGGAGTGAGATGATGTATTATTTTTTTTAATGATTTTTTTTTCATTATTATTTTATTTCATCCCTATACACTGAAATAGCATCTGGAGGTTCCTGTTAAGAATCAGATCTTCTCTGTGCTCAGTGTTGGCAAACTCCAGTTCATGTTCTTTGAGGAAGCATCTACAAGGGCTTCAGATGATGCTGCCTCGTAGCAGAGCCACCAAAAAGCCACTCTTAGCCACTGGCATTCAGAGCCCTGAGGCTGACCTAACCCCATGGCTGTTAATTCAGCTAATCAGATTGTGAAGGGGAATGTCAGGGCATAGGTGTTTGTTTTATTCCAACACCGTTGCAGCACAGCACTTCCCTGGAGACAAGCTGGATTCTTCAGAGACTCTGAGGTACCTCGGTAGCCCCTAAACATGTCTGTGCCTCAATTTCCTCACCTGCAAAAAAGGCCAACATGAAAACCCCTCAACCTAGGGCTGTGCTCAGGTTTGGAAAACACTTTTAGCACCTTGAAAGAAGGTTTCTGTGGAAGCCCAAACTGTAATTTATTGCTTCAATTAAAAAAGTGTGTGTTTTACAACCCACAGTCTGTTTACACTTCTACTTCTTATAGCTATCTCTCTAAAAAGAGCTCAGCTCTGGTAGCTCATGGATTTGGCACAGCTTGTCGAATAAGCAGCCTCACCAACCTTTCCACGACACACAGTGCTTCTGTGTAACTTTTGCAGGCTGTGTTTGACTTGTCTGAACTTGAACAGTCACCACTGATTGATTGGCTTCTAAAAATATCCTCCTCCCATGGTTCGAAGTCCAGAGAGCTCTTGTTGATTTAGATGGAGACCTTCTTGCCGGTCAGAGGCTAAGACAGACATCTGACACCCGGGTGCTGCTCTGTCTCGGCGCTGCGCTCTGCCTCCTGCCCGCGGAGGGACCATCAGAGACACCCTGCGTGCCGGGCAGCACCTGCACTCAGCAAAGCCCTGCTCCGCCACACTTGACAGCTCTTGGTACCTACAAGCAGAGCAAATGGCAGGATGAAACCAGCCCTGTGGTCCCTTCCCTTCCTGCATCCCCATTTCCAGACTCCCCCTGCAGCCATTGGCAGTAAGTGGGATGAACTGCAGCTAACAGAGCCCAGGCGGGGCTGTAAAGTGCCCCCACAGCGATGGGAGAGCTCTGAGTCACGCAAGAGGAAGGCACCGCAGCATACCCTGGAGAAACCTGCAGACACATGATTATTGCTAAGATAGCCACCAGGAGGAAAGCCAGACTACAATCTCTCTTGGAAGCAATGGACGCCTTGTTTTATAAACCTGTCACTACTGGTCATTAAGCATGCTGTCTTGCAGCTCCTAGATCCCATCATCAAGCCAGCTTTAAGAGAGAACTCCATCCCAGGGTGTGGGGCCAGGGTTCCCCCCTTTAGAGACTGTGGTGTTTGCACCCTCAGCTACCCACACCCAGATTACTACTGCTGAAGCCTCAAAATGCATTTTGGAAAGGGAAGGGCATGCAAGGGTGGGGGGAGCCGTGATTTGAGGAGAGAAGTCCAAGCAGCTGAAACCTTCCACAGAGGGAAATGGCAGGAAGGTGGAAAGCATGGATACACACAGGAGCAAAGCAGTGCCTGCTCATTCCAGCAGAGATGCACCGATACCAGCGTGCTGGGTGCTGGTACGGAATGGGGCAGCACCAGGTTTGCAATAGGTGTAAACCCAAGGCAGAGTCTCAGCACTGCGCACCACCACTGGCAGGTCTTGGGCCACTCTGATCACTTACCTGCTGACGTGGGAGCTAACAAAGACAAAGCTGAGTGCGGTCTAATATATACACTGGATGTTGCCACGTTACTGAATGCATCTTAACACAGCAGGATCTTTTCTAAATGATGTATTATAGCTGAGCTAAAACCTAAATAATAAAGCCTACTTTTGGCTCTCTGGAAGATCACAGCTAGACAGTTGCCTGTGGAATACCAGGCTAATGGAAGATATTAATGGTATTCTGGGAGCATATAGGACTGGAGATGATCACTGCAGCCAGACTCCACTTCCACAGCTTCACATGCAATCCCTGTCACATATGGGTTACGCAACGGGACCCTGGTCCTGCTGTCCTGATGCAAGGTCTTGCAGAACCCGGTTGCTCTGAGTCCCAGATCTCTCCTTGTTCCAGCTTAAGTGTATTCCATGACAGTTTATAAGCGTTCTGTCCCCCAAATATTTCCTTTCATTTATACAATATTCTTCCTTCTGTTGCACCTACAGAAGGCAGTGCCCTCACTTAGCTGCACTAAATGACCCACACACCTTTGGTTACTCCTTGTCACCCATTGTCCCAGTCACCTTCTGAGTTCCACTTTGGATTTATTGTTCCCAAAGATGGATGATGAGAATTGACTGCAACTTTCCAAAGGAAGATTCAGCTGTTCCTTGTACAGTGGCAGGAGCACTTCCTCATCTTTCCTGGAACTATCTTGCCCGATAAGCCCTATGATCTCATTTGGCTTTTGTGTTTAGTTTTAAAAGGGGTATAAAGCAGGCTCTCCAATATTTCACTTCATTTTATTTTAGTGTTTGTTATCTGGAAAGAAGAGGGTAGTTAAACTGCCTTTTTAATTAAATTCCTTTAAATCTTTGAAAACAATAAAGAAAGAAAGATAGCAAACAAAGTAAGACAGAAGAATTACCATGTGTATGAGCAGAGGTATTTTTTCCCGTAACACATTTATATATAAATCTCTTTTCCAAAAACTTGCAACATTTCTCAGTTGCTCAGTCTGTCTCCTGGGTAACTTGACACCTCACAAGAGGAGCCTTGTGCCTCTGCTCTTTAGTGGGACACGAGTCTTGGGAACTCTATTGAAATTCTCCTCTAAATAAAAAGTATTCCTAATTTCTTGAAGGTGAGAAGAGCTTGCGGTACTGCATCCTTCTCTCTGCTTCTCTCCATCTTCACACAGCTTACGAAAAGAAAGGGCTCCGAGCTGCAATAGCTTCATTAAACCAGGGGCGTTGAGCCATGGTCCCGTCAGGCACACAGACTCTTTCTATAGGTCTGTGAAAAGCTCCTAAGAATTTACATGAGCAAGGATAGTAAATAGGCTTAGGTTTGCTGTTAAAGGGTTCAAGTCTGCAGTGTCAAATGTTTAGAGCTCCATAAATTAAAAATAAGGTTGGAAAACACTGGCTTAGCTAAAATAACCTGACAAAGGTCCTCTGCTGTCAGCACAGCATCTACAGGATGAGATCTCACCGCTTACGCTGGATGTGGGAGAAAGTGTGTCTGTCTGAAGGCTCAGACCCTGTAATTCAATTAAATCCATGGTGCAATGGTTCTGGCCACAACAAAGGCATCTGAGCACAGAGCTGCATCCTGACTACCCCCCGTATATCAGAGTGGCAGGAGCATTAGCCCCAGGAGATCAGGGCAGCTGGAAGCACCAGTTTCACCAATCTTGCCATCTGCCACTGCTATGGCTGGGAACAAGCAGCGTTGGAGTGGATGTAAAACACTGTGGTTATTGGCATAAAGACTGGAACGTGTTTGCCATTTTCACTGGAACTGGGGACTCGGGAAGATGTTGGTGTGCAAGTTGCTCTCAGTGACCTGTGGAGCCCCAGGTGCCACATTACTCTGTGACACAGTTTGTCTTGCAGCAACACCTCAAAGCTCGCTCCAAAACTCACTTTTGTGGTATAAGCACAGAGCACTTTTAATGCACATTCAGCCTATTTGAAGTACAGACTTCAGAAATGTGAGCTGGCTGGGTACTGAAGGCCAGTTCACTCTCTACCAAATGGCTCTCAAACGTTGCCTGCTGCTTGCCCTTTAGTAATATTTACTTTATTTTCTCTACAACTTGCCTAATTTCTTTTTTTTATTGTTGTTGGTTTATTCCTTTTTTTTTTTTTTTTTAAATAAGAAGACAATGCTTTCTGTGTCTCCTTCCTCAGACACCACTGCTCTCCCAGGGACCTCTCAAACACCAAGGCCAGAAACCAAGGCCAGGAATTGTAGGTTGCAGTTAATGGAAAATTGGTGACTTGTCAATTTTAATAGTTTTAATTTCCCAACTGTCTGCTTGGGTTACATGCATAAAACTTTTAAATAATATGCCTTCTCTCTCTCCCCACATAGAAAACCACTGTGTTTCCCTGTCCTCCTTACAGTATGTGACCTTCAGCTGCTCTCCCTTGCTTATCAAGTCGAGCAATTCATTCAGCTTCTCAGCAGCTCCAACCACTTACTCTCCATCCACATCCCTCTGAAGGCCCCACCAGCTCCTTGCTCAGTTTAGAAAGATTTATATGTATGTGCCCTTCATATCCTTCCTCCTTAGGCTTTGATTTACCATCCTGGCTTCCTTATCATTCTATAGCACTTCCTACATGTTTGTCTTTATAGCTTCTCATTTTCCCGCTTTGAAATCACCAATGAGTTGTGTTTCCTTAACGGCAGTGGGAAAAACTCAGCCGGCAAAGAGCCCTCTGCAAGGAACTGTGCAAACCTGAGCTCCAGTGGAACGTAAATGGCATTTTGCTTCTGACGCTGGCCTTAAGCACAGGAAGGACTTTCAACCCCATATCAAACTCCCTTGCACAGTTCTCAGACCCTTGCCTGCTTTTACATTTCCTGTGCATTCATTAAAGGAAAGCTTTGTGCCTTCCATAAGGCATGAGGAAATACGACCTTTTTCACCTATTTTCTCAGTGCCTCCCTCCACAAAGAGCTACTCCAACCCAGCGCCACTTTCTCTAGCAGAGACAGAGCTACAGCTGCAAAATTTTGCTCTTCACTTTTTCCCCTCCTGGGGTTTGTGATCGATTTGTTACACAGTTTGGGTTACCCCATTAGAGAAACTGGACTAATGGAAAAATGCAAGGTCATGCTGGAGCGGGTTCTGGCTGGGGTGACCACCACCCTCAGGATCCTCATTAGGGTCTCCTGGAGTCACAGATGCACCTACCTGGAGGAAAACGACGGATCAAAGCTGCAGACCCCTCTCCGCTCAGCTGCTCGCTGGCCAGACCTGAGGTTCATGTTCCTGATCTTTTAACTCAGCCTTTGAAGTTACTTTCAAACTTATTCTCCTACTCCTAAATATTCCCCTCTGTAGGGATTAAAGCTGGTAGTAAAATATCTCACAAATGTTTACGATCACAATTACACCTGTTCCTAAAAGAATTTCACAGTCAATTGAGTCACATTATTCTTTTCATATTGGCCTTTCCTGCCCTGGTATCCAGATTTCCCAACCATGTGAACCAAGTGAGAGCCCTGCAGGTTATGATTTCAGAGTATTCTTTAAAGTATTTTAAACTCAAATCCTCCCCAAATACAGACATGCAAGTCAGGCAGATAACGAGACATCTTTAGCTAGCTGAACTACAAAAAAAAGGGGGAAAATGCTTTCTGTAAACATTACCCCTGTAAAGGACCAGGATGTGTATGGTCAAGAACTCAGGGCAGCTGCTAGAAATGTTGCAGAATCCCACATTAGAACAATTTTACCCAAATTAAGGCATTCCTACTTTAGATCACACAACTTTGATCCCGTGAGGAGGAATTTCAGTTACCAGTGTGAGTTAATACTTATCTGGGTACGACCAGTACTCAAGTATGCAAGATGCTGGGCAGAAAATCAGGGGAAAAATTTAAGCTTGCTTTGGCATTTATTCAGCCTGCATTTCCCAATAGAAAAACAAAAGATCGGCACTTACGGGTGAAATTCCCCCGTGACACAATGAGGCTCGCCTATTAAATAGCAGTTAAGGCACGCACAGTCAGGCCACTTGGAACTAGACTACAATGTCTAGCTAGAAGCAGGAACAGAAATAGAGCTGTACTCCTTCACGGGAGGCTGTTGAGAGTCCCGTACTCCCATCAAAATCACTTGGAAATCCCAGGTGCTGTAAGGAGAGGAGAGTCTCAATTTGTAAAATATTCCTGGACAGAGTTCAAATTTATGTAAGATCACTGCCTATCAACTTTCAGCCCCTTTTCTCCTGTAACCTACTTCAGCTGTTAGCACCAAGCACAATAAAACTATATCCATGCTCACGCAGAAATCATTGTGAAACGCCTTCATGCAAAGGGAAATAGTTTCACATCCTCAACATCAGATTTCACACAGGAACATCTTTCAGATTTCCAGTGTAGAACAATTTTTCCAATAGGAAAAATCAAGTCCTACAGTAAAGGCTACTCTAATCTAATATTTATGTTCACAAGGATCACTCCCCACATTTGAATACCCATGAAATCAGTAAGGCTGACAGAAGATTATACAATCGAACTGCATGGAAGAGCTGACAGACAGCAATGGCCCTAAACCACTTTGCCACAAAGACTGGGATACCACAGTTACATCCTCCTCTAGTTATAAGGAAAATACAGCTTCTCTCTTCCATTGGGATACAGTAACTTCCAGCAAAATGTTCAATAGTTATAGTTCTATCCGAAAAGTCTAATTGCACAATGCAGTAAAAATAGATGCAACACTTACAAAAAATGTACTGCAATGTCAAACAACGCTGCCAAAAAAATACAATGGCAGGCCTTGGTCCTGCAAAGCCGACATCTAGTCACTCTGCTTTTTCACACATTTGGAACAGCTTTTCTAAAATCAGTGAAGCTATCCATAACAGGCAAGGGCCTTATGCAGGATCAGGGACTCCTTTACTTGCTCTACTGGTGGAAAATTAGGTCTGCTCACTCCTATATAACCTCTTTCAAATAATATTGAATTACCTACAAGTTACTAAAATTAGACTAACAAATAAATTACTTTGTAGCCGAGCTGATAAAATGTGACTGTTTACATATGATTTAATCCTAGAACTAAGATTAAAGACTACTTCAAACAGAGCCTTTGCCCAATATGTCATATAAAATTCTGTTTGGTTTCAGCAGAGCCGAGAATGACTTTAACAACCTTGTTAATCACAGATTAAGAATGGAAAAGATCCTGTTTGGCACCAGGTGTGCCATTAATAACAACCGGGGATGCAGGGGAGCTGCAGAAATGACCTAGCGCAAACGCCAAGGAGAAGCTCTGGGTGCTGGAGCCGTGCCATGTCCCAAGCGCGCCAGCCCAGACATGGCAGGACAGAGCGGCACTTGTGCTTCAACACGCTGCCGGCACGTGGGCAGAGCAGCCTGCGGGGACAGGAGCTCCCCAAGATCTGCCTCATCGCCCCTTCTCAGCTCGTTTCTGTCTGATCCTATGCTGGATCCATTTGAAAAGCCAGCGAATACCCCTGGGAATCCAAAATTGCCTAAATAAGTGTTTTCTAGCCCTAATGAAGTCCCCTCCCTTTTCAATGGTTTGTGTCCTTGATGAAACAAGGCATGAGGCTGATGTTCCTCAGACCACCTTTCCCTCGGCAAGGGCATCACATGCATTTCTTTAAACACACAGCTAAGTCCTAGTCCCTCTCTGGGCTATGCTCAGCACCTGAGAGGCGCAGGTGGAGGCTGAGCGCAGCAGAGCGTCCCATGCTGACACGGTCGGTGGAGCTCCCTGTCACCCTCCCGCTCTTGAGCCCACAGACACCTGCCCCTGCGCTCCCCAAGGCTGGGCTCAGGGCCAGGCACCTGGGCACTTCTCACGACAGCTGCCATCCGCCAGCATCTCACCTGGACATTCCCGTACCTTTTGCCCCACCTCTCTACTGAGAACTCCTCTGCAGTGCTCCACAGTACTGGTATGGCCGCCCGCTACCCTCCACCTCTCCTTCCCAAAAGCACTTTTCTACTGGGATGGGAAATCAGCTGCTCTCAGTTTATGTAGTGGCTGGTCCATGAGAGACTTGCAGGCGCTATCACCAAACCAGATGTGATGTAGAAGTGTGCTTGAGTAGGAAGAAGGTCTAGGCCTGCAGGACCCTGAGCCATTGAGTGAAGCCCCACAAGATCCCTTCCACTCATCCAAGGCAGAATGCCAGCACCACAGGCTCTCCTGGTTCCACCAGACTGCACAGGGGCAAAAGAGAAAATCCACTCCACATTAAATGTATCTAATCATGATTTTTAAGCACAACTGTAAAGGTTTTGCCTGAGCAGTCCTCCTCATCTTCACCTGCCATGCAGCCCCAAGGTCTCCCAAAATGGATCAGAAAGCCAGTCTGGTTTCCATAGCTGCCCCATGGAAAAATACAGGGTGATGACAAGCTTTCCTACCAGCAATCCACTAGAGTAACCTCGCAAGCCCATCCTTCAGGTTTTAGTTCTTGCTCTGCAAAAACAAGGTCTATATGAGTGGCACATGATACATCAGGGTGGTGCCCTAGTATCTACTTGGCATTGCCAGCCATAGCTCATTTCCAGCACGCACACAACACTGAAGCCAGCACAGCTAACATGACCACTTACGAGTGAATTATCTCCCAGTTGTTTATTGTGGGAAAGGCAGGAAAGATAGGGAGGATGGACATTTCTTTCCCTGTGATCTTTCTAAATGATGTTTTCCATAAATCTCTTAAAGGTAAAAAGAAGAAGAAGAAAAGATCTGGAACCCTCCCTTCTGCTATGCAGAAGATAAGTTGTGATTCAGCATGAAAGTCCTTCTGAGTTTTTCCTAGTTCCCATTACCACAGTGCCCAAATATCCCATTGTGAAACAAAGTCTCCCCCAGAGAGGTGCAGTGCCAATGCACAAGAAACATCAGGGGGTTTACAAAAGAGAAGAGCAGTCCTGGCGCCTGATATTCTGAAAACGCTGTGCAGCCGACCTTTGAAAAGCAATTCCGAAATCCCTCTCATCAGACCAGAGGCTCCTAAAATCACTTCTCATATTTTATAATGTTGGTCAGATCTCTGCCCTGACAGTTTTGCAGTGAATTCAAGTTTATGATCCATACTCCATAGCCTTTAATTGCTGCAGTTTGATGGATGCTTAAGACTTGAGCAATTGAAGAGACCATGCACAGAATTCTATTCCCACTTACATTGCATGTGTTTTACATTGTTTAGTTTTTATTGTATATTCCATGCTATTAGGGCCTTGCGTTTCTATAGCATCTCCCAGGTGAAGGGCTCAATACACTTTAGAAATGTAAATGAAGCTGAAGAGTACCACCAAGACTGGAAGAACCCCCTCTTCTGTAACTACTTTGACAACTCTAAGTTGTCTTGTGACTACCGAGTGATGCCTTTCTGCTCTTGCATGAAGCCCATGCTTATCTGCAAAGGCTGCCAAACTGGTGCAGGACCAGACTAGTTTATCCTTGCAGTTCCTCTGGCAAGTGCTGAGTAAGTGACTCTGAGATTTCTGCCCTGAAAAGGGCAATGTAGAGCCAGGGCCTGCACATACCAATTTCCTTGGGAAGCTCTGGAAAGGGGCAGAGTTGAAAAATTCACCACTGTGTGAAGCCAGCTCTGATCCAGCTTCTTCCCCTGCAAGTCCAGAGGGCTTTACCAGCATGCTACTGTCAGTACCAGAAAAAAAGGAAATTTTCCTGAAGGTGCTGGGAAACAGTAAGAGTCTGGGAGCCAGGACTGAGTGTGCTGACAATCATGCTTCCTTTGCACAGAGCTGCCATGTGTTCAGGTTTTCCTGGATGCTTCTTTTTTCCTCGTATGAGTTGTGCCTGGCAGAAGTAGTGGACTTCATACATTTACCTCGGATTCCTAGATATCCAGCAACCAGGTTGCGAGTCGCAGGTTGAGACTTCTGGCAATCCTGGATTTGTCACACACAGGGATCAACTCTACAACACACACGTGGCCCTGGAGATTTGAGCCTGCTCTGTGCTTCTACAATAATCCCAGCGTCTGAGATCACTGTGCATGTGCAGATCAACTGCGCGGAACACACACCTCAGATGCTTCCAGGAAATGTCGCATTCATTGCACCAGTAAACAGATTTATGCAAGACTAATTACCTCAACTTGACTTTTAGCAGGTCTTGTGCCTCAGTGTGTCAGTGGGATGCCGTCATAAATCTACAGAGTTCTGCAAAAGCCTAGGACAGATATCATTTCAGTTGAATTAAAAAGGTCACCCAAGAGCAGCACAGTAACACAACCAACTCATTAACATGAGGTATTTGTCAGATCTTGTTCTGGTGTGTTGTTCTCAAACATGACTCTCTTTGGATTCTTATTGGGCTATCACACTTCTAACTATGCCCCCGGTACTCAGACATATGTTCAGCTATGGTTAAATTTGATTTCTTGTTGTGTTATACAACTGAGCTTTACTCAGTGTTATCTTTTGATTGACTCCTCCACTATTCCCCTCCCAACGTATTTATCTGAGGCCAATGACAGCCAGCAAATACTAACTAGAACTCTTGTCTTTGGCAGCGCATTCTGGCAGTAAGTGTTTTCAGGCAGTTTGAGAAGTGGGTGTCACTTACATTAGCTCGCTCTAAAATCTTGACTCACCCTTCACGCATATAATCCCTCCTACAAATTCTAGGCCGTGGATTTTAATAGAGTTTCCAAAGTAGGTGTGAGGGACACTGGCTGTGCTAATTTACTTCCTATTGATTTATCTTGTCTCCTTTCATAGCAGCAAATTGTAAATGCTTCCTTTGCTTCACTCGGTGTTCGCTCCCTGTGTGACAAGTCTCTAGCATTGATGGAATGTGTTAGTGAAAAGTGCCTTGATGTCTGTTTTCAGTATCGCGGAGACAGAGCCGTCATCTAGTGACAGTCTCACTTTGGGAGAGCTGCCTCATTCAACCTCTACCTATTTACTCGGAGAGGAAAGCTGGGCCCTGTGATGTGAAGGCTCCATAGAAAAAGACACAAACCAATCTCCACAAGAGACGAAATAAATCTGTTTTAGGGATTAGAGGTAAAACTCAACTACTGACCCATCACAGCCTTTTACATCCCCCATGGGAAAGGCTAAGGTGGTTACAACCATGAATTTCTTTCTTTGAAGTCAAAATCAGTTGTTGCGGGCTCCTTTCGGTCAGCCACAGAACGCACCCTCCAGCAAGAGTCCTGCCACACTCCTTAGTCCTTTATGGATTCTACTTTAAAGTTTAAAATCCAATATTACCTCCAGTTAGAAGTAGCTAAAAACTCTAGTTCTTGTTTTCTCTCTAGTTGAGCTCCTGTTTCTACAACTGGAACGGTCATGTTCTTTTCAAGTTGCTGCAGTTTTAGAGGGGTGAAAGGAGAGCCTGACGCTCAGGTTCACCCTGAGCCACCACCTTCCTCCAAGGCTTGGATCAAGACCTTCCAGGTAACACTCCTAGTTAGCTGGCGGTGAGTACTTGTGTATTGATTCCCTGCAGACCTCTGTGTAGCATCTTCCCATCGGGACCCTGTTGCTCATCCTCTGGTTTGAGTGACAGACCTTGACTGGCAGGAATACGTGGCCAGAAGCTGGAAGGCAGGTGGAAGAACAGGATCTCCATCTTCCAACAGCAGCAAACTATAATGTGGCTCAAACCACATCAAAAATCACACCTGAATTCCTGTTCTCAGGAACCATTTAGGCACCAACCTCCAAACCTGCTCAGGGGTGGAGAGGAAACCAGGTGTCTAGCTCGCTGTCAGCACTGGGGCAAAGAAGTGGAAGTCCATTGTACAGCAATGTGATTCAGGAAAACTGAGACTTTGTTAGTGTGAGTACAGGAATCTCAGTCTAGCCTTTCAGATACACATGTAATTAGGTCTTCATCCAGTCCTGAGCGCTCTCTGTCTCACATGAGAAAGGCCTGTGTTCCAGTTGCTTTTAGTTCTCACTCCTGACTTGGGTACTAATCACGTATTTTTTGCAAATATAGCATGAAGTATTCCCTCTAGGGAAGGGGATATTTAGATGGAGCCTACAAAGACCATACATTTTCTCTTTGGTTATAATTATGTATTACATTACTGTTGTTTTTTTAATGAACAAAACAAGCGACTTAATCTTTATAATTACACATTTGAAAAAAAAAGATTGTTAGAGATGCCTTTTGCAGCATGCTTCCCTTGCCTCCTTCATGTGCCTCTGAAACAGATACGCTGGGACTGGCATTTGCCAGACTCAAATCCACAAACTTCTGGTTGTGCCAGTTTGTGAATTACAGACCTGATGTCTGCAAATGACTGGTTTTCAAAGTGGAGGCAGCCATCATTTCAAAGGCTGAGAAAGAAATATATCATAAATCAGCATATGTGGATTTTATTTATAAAGATCTAATTAAATTTTGTTCTGTAATTTCAATATGCAGAATACACACACAGTGTATATTTTTTCTTTCTCTTTTGGCCATAAATACAAGCGATATACCTTATAATTCTCTTTCTCCGTAATATGCCTGTTTTTTGGTAAAGTAACATCTCAGCCTTTTGTAGTCTGTTACAGTGTGCTATAGAATTTTTATTGTATGTTACAGTCTGGTTTGGAGATCATCCAACAAAGCGATCTGCTTCCTTTTAAAAAATATCATAAAATACTGCATTTTTCATAACGTGTATAAAGCCATGCAGAAATCCAAGCATGGAAAATAAACACAGCATTGCCAGCACCAAGCACTTAGCAGTCCTGTCCTAGGCCACAAAATCACGAGTTTGCCTTACAAATCTTGAGATTTCAAAGAAATGTAATTTTGGGTTTGCTCTATTTGCCCTTCATCCTTTTAAAACTTTTTGGTTGTTTTCAAGCTATTCTGTACAATCCCAAAAGTTGTCGATTTACCTTCAGCTTTAAAGAATGCTGAAACTCTCACATAATTACAGGACAAGAGGAACCAGAGCTTTGAAAAACAACTGTAACAAAATTTATAGTAAAATCACAGAAGCTGGTGCTGCTTCAGGCTGAAATCCACTACCTGGCATAGGGCTGACACATCCTGATTCCTGTTAACCCTCACCACTGAGACGTTCAGAGAAATAAGCAGGAGCTAAGACTGCCCTGAACACGTGCGGCAGTTGCTTGTTTCTACTTCCCTTTGAAAAGTCCAACTTTTTTGCTTACTATTTGACAGGTTTTCTGCCACCAAACCAAACTGCATCCCCAGGCTGAAAAAAGTATTTCAAAATAATATTAAATATTTGCTTCAACCTAAAATATAATTTCCTTTTGCAGAATTTTGGATTCCCCCCCCCAGGAAACACTAAAAAAGGCACTATTGATCAACCCCAAACCGGCACTCTTCCCCCCAGTTTTTCTGCACAACTCTTACTCTGAAAGTTGTTGTTCTCACTGCTCTTGTGGCACTTCCAGTGCCCAATATCAAGTGTCACCGTGCGGATCCACGTGCTAGTTCAGCTCTCGTGGACTTGCACTTGCTTAAAGGAAAGGCAATGGCCTGATGTCAGTGAGTGCTCGACTACGCCACGCCGCGTGGCTGGGACTCACCGAGGGATCGGAGCTGCGTGAGGGGATTTTGTGCTGTTGTGGTTGTACACACAAGAGTCATACGGAGTTACTACACCTCTACAGGAGACTTCTTAGTTATTGTGTTTGTTAAAGGGTAGAAAGAGGCAACATACCCTCTGCAGCGGCACAGCCATGGCTCCTGCAAGGTCGGCAGCTTGTGAAGGGCTGGGATCCCATCAACCATCTGTGCCCAAATCCTTAAAGTTCACAGGATGGGTCTGTGTATGAGATGCTTGGGTTTCCCTGGTAAAACAAAAGCATTTCATTGTAGCCAACAGAGATGGACAACCAAGCATTAAATGATGGATCATCTGTTGTCTTCAGCCCAACCTCAGGCAAGACTCAAAGGCAACGCACTAACAAATGCGGCTGCCAAGTACCTCGCCTTGGCTCTGCCCTGGATGTGCGGAGCCAGTTTTCACAGGCGCTGAGAGAAACACTAAATCCCGTGCTGAGCAAGGCACATTGCTCACGACTCCAGTCAAGGCTGTTTTCAGATTTCTGAGACACTTGTTAATTCGTTTTAATACAAAGATTTGAGCACAAGATAATTTTTCCCTTCTGTCTTTCATGATTAACCAGGGATAGGAAATGCACTCTGGTCCATCTCACCCTCTTGTCACTGCCAGGGCCAATGCAAAGGAAAGGGACAAGGAAACCCAAATCTGCATTCCTTGCACCCTTCAACGCTGGGATCATGGGAAGGCTTTCTGGGGACAGAAAGAAAGTCAGGACTGTACATTTATTCTAATTCAGACAAAAGAGTCAGCTCTGAACTAATTTCAGACCTCTCTATCCCTTTCACTTAAGTTTGCTGCTGTGGTTGTTCTACCTGCTGCACACAGGGATGCAGCCAGGGGTGCAACCTTCACGTGGCCTGGCATGTCCGTCACGGCACCAACAGACCAGCACGTGCCTATCATATATGTCCCCAGCCAGGTGCCTCACATAAGAATGTGTCAGATCACACCCAAGCCCGTGTCTCTCTGCAGCTCATTTCTGCTCAGAAGCAGCCTTGGTGTGCAAGGCAGTGGGGTCTTCACCAAAGCATCCAACATGCAGTTGAACATTGAGCATCTGGAAACCAATTTTACCATCTGGTGTCAAATGGTCAAGACTCAGTCGTGCAAATGATGCACACGAGGAGCCCTTCCTCACACAAGCAGCCCTACAGCACATGCAGGAGTGCCTGGCTCCAAGTACAGATCCTTTTTCAGATGACTTGTTATGAAGTACATTAATTAAAGGGCATCTTTCACTGCAGCATTCATTGCCAGAAGATGGACTGCATGCAGCAGAGATATGCTTTCAGTGTTGACATGTAAGGGTAGCATCACTTCAGCAGTGATAGGAAGGTGTTGATGGGATAAAGCCCACCCTCCCAGTAACTCCATCTCTGTAATCACAGCAGGCCATGAGCCAGCCAGGCGGTTGATTTTCTCTGTTCCACAGTCCCAGCATTAACATGAAGCAAGTGCCTAAAGACCCCAGTGGGATTGCTAAGATCTCACTTTGTGCTGGGTGCTATTCGTAAGGTAATAGGCAAACCTTACGTGCAAGCTAATCAGCAAAAAGCAGATGGGGAAAGAAATGCAGGATCCATTTTAGATGCCCAATTGCTACTGACAAATCATCTGGACTTTGAAGGATACACATTCACCTGCAAACTCATGCCTCAGTGTCACTGTGGCTTGGCTCACACTGACCTCCCTGAGGTCACGCGCCAAGGTGCAGCAAAGCAGGGAAAATCAGACCTGTTTCCTCACCCTCTTCATCAAATGACACTGGTGTGAGCCAGACGCGTTCTGGTGCGATGCGCGATGGAGCATTTCAGCAGCTAATGGCACAGTTCTCACAGCCATCACAGGGGACCCCATTGGTCCCGCAGGGCACTGTGCCCTCTTCCCGTCACCGGACAAAGGCCTTTTGCTCCAGGAGAAACAAAAAAGTAGCACGGTTCTCAGTGAATTTCAGTTGTTCTTAAACATCCCATTACATCTACATCGGGTCACACTGCGAGTCAGTTTGACACATAAAAGGGCCGTTTCGCAAGGCAGTGTTATGTGCCATACAGATGTGATCAATCACACAAAGCAAATAACCAGTTCCAACAACTACCCGGTTCCAGCAAGAGCAAATGTCACCTCTGTGCCAGCAGCAAGCCCACGAGCCTTCCCACCCACACGGGGCAGGGTCTTCAAAGAAGATCACAGGATCTTGTGAGAGAATGGCCTTGTGAATGTGATCCTAATGCCACGTCCCCAAACAGCGAGTGTCCTATGCAAGAATGATTTCTGTACTGAAAAAACAAAGCAAGTTCTGCCCAGCTTTTAGGCCAAAGCAGGTCAGTCAAGCTGCAAGGCTCTAGAAGCTGCCCTAATATTTACCTGCGCTCATGGGGCACTCATGAAGTAATGACATTTATTTGTACGTTGTGGCTAAAGACCTTGAGAAGGTGGCAGCTCACCTGGCATAGTTGAGCTCTCATACCGTAGCTTGCAGAGTGTATAAGGGAGTAGTTTGGGGCCAACATGAAGTGAAGAACTGTTCAGGAATGTCTTGATGAAATAGCCCCTGAACTCTATGAAGATTTTGTAAGCAGCACTGTAAACAGTTTTCTACTAGGCTTTAGCCCCCAGCTTGTAAGGGCAAACCCACAATTAAAACAGACTGCGAAAACAGGGAAAATAGCAACACAAAGTGCCACAAACCCCCTGAGAGGAGAAATTCTTCATCCTGTGTCTGGGCAAAGACTGAATGCAGATGTAATGGCAGAGGCTTCTGCAGCCCCTTCTGCAAGGTTTCCCCCGGGTGCCCTGGCAGCAGGAGGGCAGCCCCCCCAGGTAGCCTGTCCGGTGGTGGCTGGGGCTGCAGGCAGGGCAGGCTGGGGACAGTCTGGATCTGCCCGCAGGACAGGCAGGGAGGTGCCTTCCAGATCAAGGCTTGCTTCTACAAACTCCTCCCGTGCTGCATGGGCCGTGTCCAGGTCCCAGCCGAGGGCAGGTATCTCAGGCCAGGGCTCAGATCTGACTGGGGTGGGTGGGACACAAACCTCCAAAGGTATTTCTAGCACTGCGCCCGCCAACACTCGCCTTTCTCTCCCAACATGTGAGAGGTTTGACTTGTATCCTCATAACCTCTGCTCTAAACAAAGCGGCAAAACCATTAAGTAAGACAAAAGCAAATAAAAAAATCTGGATGGTGAAAGAGCCCATGTGTGGAGAAAACACACCATTGACCCAATAGGGCAGGGAGCAAAAATTGCAGCTAAAATCGTAGCTTGGGACAGCATGGATCAGCCTGACTCACAGCAACCGATTTAGACTCCTGTGCCACAAAAGCTCCTTTTCTGCAAGGCACCACACAGCACCACATGCAGTAAGACATCCAGCAATACGTGGTGTGAGGATGGCAGGGGTAAATCATCTCTGGGGAGGAGCCAAATGCTCCAGGAGCACTTAGCCGTGGCAGAAATAGAGCTATGGCACTTTCCACAAAAAGCTCTCTTGCTAATTGAGTAAGCACAGGCTTTTTTTTGAAGAAAAACAAATATATTTTCAGACAGGCTAAAACAATAAAGAAATATTTAAAAGGCTGAACAAAGGGACCAGAAAGCCAATGACAGAAGTTAAAATCTCAGAAGCAGCTGCCTGCAAGTGGGCAGCGGGGGCTGCGCAGCCAGCGAGAACTGGCTGCTCCCTCCTCCTGCCAGCCGAGGCCCTTCACCTGCCCGGCCAGGGGAAGAGGAGGCGCAGCAAGAGGCTGCAGAAATCAGAAAGATGTTTCAAAGAGCAAGAAATTATCAAAGCCAGAATCTGCATCTAGGATTCAAAAAAAGAGAAGAGTTGAAGCTACGCACTTTCCTTGGGGAGGAGACAAACGCCAGGGAAAGCCGAAGCTGTTGGGGTCTGAGCCGTGAAGAGAAGCACAAGGGAGACCGGGGAACAGGAGGTGGCTACAAAGGCACCTGCCAGCGTGGCAGGGAGCTCAAACCCTCGCCTGTCCCTGCCTTTGGGAGCAGGAAAGATTATGTAGCTTCAACATAGACCTTTTCCAAACAGAACGATGCAGAATTTATTCTTCCCATGGTTCAATCATCTCGAACCAGCTGTAAGTCTGCAGAGCTACAGGGTGGGGATGTAAAATCCTGCACTCCTCAGGAGATCTTGTGTCTCCGTGAGGCCATGGCTGGCGACAGGAGCACTGAAGATGGCCACTTGGCAGGGAAGGTCCCAGCACCTCACTGATGTGTTGCATTGATACCCAAACTTGCCTAATGTAGTAAGTAGTCACCAAGAATATGGCAGAGCAAATTGCATTTCTCCAGAAGAGACCTCTCTACAAGTTGGCCATTTTCTCCAACACAAACCACAAGCCTTTGACAGACTTTTAAGGAGGATTATGCTGAGATCCTTTGCTTCAAGAAAAATTAAGAGGTGCCTAAAGCCATTTACACTGCCTACGTTTAAGCAAGGTGCCTGAGTGTAGGGATGTGCTTACATCCCTCCATTTCCTTTAATGTCAAAGGCAGAGACAGGCTCCTTATGACATCCATGGACACAAAAGCACCAGTAATGGAGCAGCTTTCTCCTGGCTGTAGAGGAGCTGGAGGGAGATGGGGACCTGGCCTCAACAGCCGAGTGGAACAGAACGAGCAGCCCCAACCTTCCCAGCCTCTGAGAGCAATTACTTAATGCAGGAACCCACCTAGATCCTGGTCTAACTGCTAAATTAGAGGTAAATTATTGCCTTGATGTTCTGTTCTTCCTGACGCCACAGTGAGAATTGCTGCCTGTTGCATGACTGCGGTGCTGCTGAAGACACTTTGGTCGAGGGAGTGGTTTGGTCTGATTAACTCAGACGGTCTCTTTTCACACACTGTGGGCCAGAGTTGTGTGGTAAAATCCAGATTCATTCTTTTGAAATGACACATTTGATAGGTATGATTGAAAACTACCGGCTTATTTCAACAGGGTTATTCTGGATTTACAGCAATGAAACTAAGAGGAAAGTTAGAATTTGCCTATCCTTCACAATTAATACAGTAATACAGGGTGTGAATTTAAAGTACAATAGTTATTACTGCATTGCTCCTCAGAATACAACTGAATTAGAACAAAGATACTCTTCATTCTGGAATAAATGGTAGGATTTAGGAATAGGTACTCAGAGTAGTATCTTGTTATTTTGTAACTCTGGAATAACAAGTAAAGCAATGAAGATTTAGCACGATGGCCATTTCACGCTTTACCTTCTGGGCATCAGAGAAACTACCCTCCATCTTATTTTTTCCAAACCCAGTTGACTGTCCTGAAAAGAGTTTCTGTTCATAAATACAGCGTGAAATTCTACAGGGCTCACCTGCACCATTTCCTTTCAGCATTAGCTTTTATTGCTAAACTCCTGATTTATTTAAAATGGAAAAAAAAAAAAAATCACACAGAAAAGAAAAACAAGCATTTGTAGGAGTACGGCAACGTTTTCCATACATGCTTTCCCTGTGAGTCAGGGTCCATCCTGTGTACTGACACATCTTGCAGACTTGTGCTAACTTGTGGGGCAAAGCCGTAGGTGTGCACAGCCCATTCACATGGAAGACATCCAGAGAAACCAGAGAGAAAACTATACATCCCAGGAACTACTGTATAGGACACACTTTCCCAGCACTTTTTTCCCAGGATATCAGCATGCTGCTCATTTTGCTCCACAGTATGAAAACTGCATATGTACTAGAAAGCAGCTCCTTGGTGTTGGACATCTTGGAGAAGCTCTGATGTTTCTGCAGAGGCTGCAATTACAATAACCATAATCATCATTGCCCTGCGTGTCTTGCAGCACTTCTGCTGAGACTGGGAAATACAGGCTTGTCTAAGCCTGAGAAGCGATTGAAACTAAGAGGCTCCACGTTCAAATCACAATGGCTATTCCTGCAAAATGCCACAGCTGGACACATTTATTCTGGAATAAAATGTGACTCAATACTATCCACTTTATCCCTTTGGACAGTTTAGTTGCATTGGCTTTAAAGGTCGATTAGGCTAACATAGAACAACACTCTATTTATTCTACAATGAGTTATGCAGGAATATAGACGATGAAATGAGTCCATCCTTAAAATTAAACCCAGAAAAGCACACACTGAATTGCATATATTAATAACCAGCATCTATCATTTCAGTGCTCAGAAGACCAAATGGCCCTCCTGATTAGGACAACATGGGTGACTATCTGTCAGCAAGATTTCCACCCCCAAAATATCATTATCTAATCTGAAAGCTAGGTAGTTATTTTTCAGTGGCTTGATCTGTGATTTATAGGATGGCGTATCAGCCCAAACCTTCTGAATGATCTTAATTAAACTCTAAGGGTGAAAAATTAATCACCATAGTTATTTTATTATGCATGACCAGCAAAAATATTACTTCAAATTTACATAATGTCGAACTGAAAATTATTTAGTAGTCACACTGAGACTCAGATTATTATTAATTATTTAACTTGTCCTTTTATCATCAGGGAGGAACAGGCAACGTTTCAGCACCAAGTTTCTGTACAAGGAAAGGGAAGGGGCTGTTTTGGTGTATTCCTGCCTTTTCCCACAGGTGGTCAGGCTCTGTACCTGCTCTGGTACACTGTGATAATGCCAAATGTCTGCTCCTCTCCCCAGAAATAGCTCTTTATCAGCACTCCATCTCCAAAAATACTTGTACTGGTAATATAATATATAACATACACTGTGTGCCACTAATTAATCTCCAAGCCATCCCTGTGTGTAAATGACTGTTCTTGGTGCTGAGCAGGATTACATGCAGGTTTCTCAAACAGGCAAGAGAACATGATGGGACAGGAGCTCTCCACTCTCTGTGTGTTGTCTTGACTTCTCCCTGGGGAAAACTTACCCGAGACATCCTCATGGACCTCTGTGACCTCCTCAACTCATTGCAGCATCTGACTTACTGAAGAAATGGGTCCTCCCTCTGGGGAGATGAATAAACTCCTCCATGAGGTCCTATCAGTGCCTAAGAGGAGTCAGGGAGAGACACGGCCATGGAGAGCCTCCTCAGAAACCTTCCTCAGTCTTTTCCCCACGCCCCATCCCCAGTGTTTTCCCAAGACACACCCTGGATGCTTCTGCCAAGTGTACGCGCTGTGCTGGGGCTGGCAGGCTGCGCGAGGTGGGGGCCCATAAATCACTGTGCGGGACGTGCCACAGCACTTGCTGAGAACAAAGAGGCGCATATTGACAGGTCTGTCCACAGTATCAATACATCAACCCAGAAAGAGATCCCCCAAGGTAAAGACAACAACCTGCTTTATCAAATTATCACCTTAATGAGCCAAGATTGCAAATAAGAGACAATCGTGTGGGCTAATGCCTAGGTACGAAACCAGATAAAACAGAATTTGGACTGACATGATCTCTGCAAAACACAGTAGACTATTTATACCGATTTTCCTTAAGAATACCAATAAGAAAGGTTGAAATTGAGAAAGTATCCCAGCAATTAGCCTCATAAGGAAGTCAAGGAGTGCCTAGTAAACTATTACCTGCCACATTGCATTTGAAAGCTACTATGGAAAATTATTACACCATGAGAGTCCTTACTACTAGTTTCATCATCTGCAAGAAATCATTGGCCCATGATAATATCAGCTGGAGATCAGCCTGGATGCTCCTTTCTAGCCCTACCGAAATGGCTTCCAGCCATGTCCTGCATGGTGTAACATTGCTCTTCATTTCTGTTGACGCCGTACCAAGAAGCCACAGTGATGGACTCAGAGCTGCTGTGCTTCTCTGGGCTCCACAAACACAGACAAAAGGCACTCCCAGCCCTCAACAACTCAAGGAGATGATTTAAAGAGTGTGAAGGGTTTTACTATCACCTGCATTTACTGGCTCCAGTGATTCTCAATAAAATAGTAATAATAATAATAATCATCATCATCATCACTGGGAAACAGGTGCTTTTGTAATTGTTGTGCCTGCTGCAGCCTATACTCAGTTTTCTCTCTTGGTTCAAATACTACACTAACAGGGCAAAAGGTAGCCCTCTGTGCTTCTGCCATGAGTTTTTAAAACAGCTGTCTCAGCATTTCCTTATTACAAAAGGGTAATTTTTATGTCATGTATAATGGAAACGTTTTGTTTACTGAATACCATTGAATCACCACCTTCATAATAGTTGGTAAAACTGACTATTTTTAAAAACTAAAATAAAATGTACAATATTTCATTTCAAGGCTTTCTAAAGGAAAACAGGTTTTCCACTGAGTTTCTTAGACATGGTAATGACTATTTTTTAAATTTTGAGAAGAAAAGCAATACTTAACCTAGAGGTCTTCCTTACAGGTCTCAAAAGAGGGGAAATGCCCCCAACTCTCAGATAAGGATACTGAGGCAGAGTGATTAACTGAAGAGGTTGGAGATTACGTACAGGGACAACGGTTTGGAGATTCCAGATTTTCTGGTCATCTAGTACATTACCGACAGGATCACCACACAGAGGAAGTTTCATTTCTAAGCACTCTTTCCTTCTGCTCTGTATATCACCAAGGGGATGGCATGCACCGGGGCCATGTTCTGACACTCCCGGGGCCACCCCTGCCAACCTCCCCTGCTGCAGCAGGACAGGCAGCATTTTTGAGCTTTTCTAAGTAGAAGGGTAAGTGGGAAGGTAACACCATAAAGTAACTTACACGCAGTTAAATCCCCTCATTTGATAGCCCCAGAAGCTAAGCCCCACCTCATAACACGCTATGTGCCTATGCCAAAGTGCTACTGCAAAGGCTCAAACAGCAAAATAGAGATCTGGAGGCTAAGACTTCACTGGACCCGTAACAGAGAAGAGATGTTGTTAGTCCAGTATATATTTATATACCAGTCTTCAGAGAACAGCAATGCTCAGTTGTCCTCACATGTTTGTATGCCTGGGGAGAGGTTTCCAGTTACACAAATTTATTGCAGGGTGACACTGACAGATCTCATTTCTTCAGAGAGATAATGAAGTCCAGGACTTTCTGGCAAGGAGCAGAAATGTCAGTATGACAAACTGATCGCTTACTATACCATAACTTAATACATCCTGTGCGTGTTTGGGAGGATGTTTTTGATGAACTAGCAACCCAAATTAGCAAGGAATTTTTAGCATGTGCCCGGTCTTCTCATACATCAGGTATCAGGATTCACCTTGAACGGGGAGATCATTCCCTAAGCATGACTCCATTTGCTCTAGCATTGCAATTTATGACTCCAAGGTGCATGGAGGAATGAGTGGAGAGGTGGGAATGTCTACAATTATTCAGGGAAAGCAGATGCTATCAGACAAGACTGCACCATCAGTTTCCAGATCACACAGCTCTTCTAAACAGGACAGCAAAAACAGCTGCCAGCGCTGTCTGCCTTTTGATGACCAGGATAAAAAAATGGACAGTAATATCCTATTCTCCAAAATGCAGAGGACAGTTTTGAAATGATTTGGAGTGCTGCCTGATCCCAGACAACTGAGTCCTTCTTTTGTAAATCCCTGCAAGACTAGGAAGCAAGGTTGGTGGTGTTTTGCTTCCTGCAAAGCCAAGGACTCTGCCGGGGCAAGTTAAGCATTGCAATGGTGGAATTAAATATTGCAATGGTGGACTTAAACATCGTAATGGTGGATCATAGAGGGATGAAACAGAATGGCTGACATCAGTGTTGGCAGTTTATCAGTCAACCAGCAAAGAAAGAGGATAGGTTTAGGCCTACAGCTTTGTTATCTTACTGTAGGCAGCTCCTGTTTACAAGACTGATGAACACAACAGCTAGAGAAGTGAAACTGTTTACTTGTAGTAAACTGCTGATGCTCACAGCTTTTGCTCCATGTGCCTCTCGTGTTGCTTTCCCATCCTTCCAAATATAGTCTTCTGTGACAGCCAAGATCTAGAAGGCTTTTAAGCAGGAGTGTCTTCCCAAAGGGCACCGTGCAGTGCAGTCTGGCCTTTGCGTATTGCTGGCACTCAGGATATAGAAAGAAATAATCTTTCTGGAGATTAGACAGGGGTCCATACAAACTCAAAAACAGGGAGATTAATTGCTGGAAATAATATTACCAAACCTGAATACCATGTGAAGTGCATGCTTGTGCAGGGTGTTTACGTATGCATATGTGTGTATCTTTACATAGTAGGCCTGGTGGGTGTATGTACATAAAATCTGCTCACAATTTCACAACTTCACGGGGTGGAGGACAAAGAAGGCTGTGGGGAGGGAACAGAAGGATGCATCCATTTCTTCTGTGAAACAGATGATTTGTTAATCTAGGGAATTCTCACTGACCTGCAAGCCCAACACAAGTGCTGGCTTACTGACCCAACCCACAGATTCGACTCCTGATCCTCTTTTGTAGCCATGGGAAACTCCATAAACATCCTTTCTGCTTCCTCTTCCTAGTGCTACATGGATTCAGATCTAGAGCTACTATAGAAAAGGAAATAAAATAATTTCCAAGAGCCAGAGAGAAAGAGTAGTGATGGATGTGACAGAAAAAACAACCTGCAATTTATCCGCACAAAAAAGGCACCTTGGGTACTGCCAGGGTCCATGAGGCTGCCCACGGAATGAATATGCTTTGGGAAAAACAGCTGAACAAGCAGACATCAAGGTGGCAATAAAATACATGCTCCTCACATACAGTACTAAGTGACATGCTGGTCTACTGAAGTCCATGGGAGTTTTGCCATTGATTTTACCAGGGCCATAGTTCCACCCTGGTCCTTTATTTCTTCTGTTGACAACACTGTAAACAGCCTCACTAAGTTATAAAGTGGAAACATCCCAAGGCACTGCTAGTGATGAGCTACGTTGCTGTAGGTGGTAACTAAACTGTAAATAAAGCTGTAACTCTTTGGACTTTTCCCACAACAACGTTTTTTTCCTGACTGGAAATTCAGGCTTGATACAGAGCAGGGAGAACACACTGACTTTTAAAAGCTCCCAGGGCAGACTGACATGAAGACCAAGCTGATGCCGGGAACACAAGTAACTGACCTCTCCATCTTAGAAAATGTTATCTGTGCTCTGCAAAGCTCCAGTATATAAAATGTATATGAGCAGACCTGAAAAAAAAAACAAAAAAAAACCCAACAAAACAACCCCAAGCAAAATCTCTGACATCAGCTGAAAAAAGAACATGCCAGATAACAGCTCCCTGGGCCGAGGGCTTTTCGTTCCTTTCTACATAGATCTTGCTGGAGATGAGCTGACTTGGAGTAGGCTCCTGAGCCCACACCTCCCAAATTACTGGACTCTCCAGGAACCTTCCAAATGACCAACACCTTTACAGAAAAGGCACCAAATCTCCTACTGTGCAAGGGAGAGCTGGGGATAATCATATGCTGACCTGGGGAAGGGACAGTGAAAGTCATAGCTGCACTCAGCTATCAGGTGACATAAAAGGGAGAGGAATGGGTCCAGCAGATCTGTTTAGGAAAGAATTTGGTTTCAAGTTTTAAACAACAGAAGTGTTGGCAAGCACATTGTTTTGACCTTTCTAAAAGCTAGCAGAAACCCCTACAGAATAATGAGGTTTGAAGTGGTGATCCCCTGAAATGAATCTTTCTCCTCTGGTCCATACTGCAAATCCATGCATTTCTAGCCTGTGTCATTCAGAAGAGCAGTATGGTTTCACGAGACAAGTTTACCAGATGTCACACTGACCACGAATACTCCTTGAGCTATGTGAGCAAACCCCTCAGCATAATGCCAGCAGTACACAAACCTACACCTGAAAGACATACAGGTGTTTAGATCTCCTAATCTGAGCTCCAAATCTCACTCAGAGCCATCTTTGGTTCCTCATGCATCTTTTGATCTAATCCTTGTCCTGACTTGTATTGGTGATATTGCCACTGGCAACAGGCAAAGTCAGGAATGTAAGAACAAAGAAACATAGAACAGAGAGAGACCATCCAGGCCATAAAGCCCCACTTCATGAAAAACTCAGGAGCCTGGAAACTTATATGTTTCTTCTATCCATTTCTTCTACCCTGTCAAATAAAAGTTTTTACATCACCCTGTAAACAGACTGGTACAGACATTTTCAGTTGGGTCAATGAAAGTCCATTTGTGGATTTTTTTCAGTCAAAAAAATAATCAAGGAGACCAAAATTAATTTGAGCATTTTCATCTTTCAGATTAACAGAAAACTAAGTTATTGTTTAAAAATTACTTTACTAGGTTGATGCTGATTTAGGTTAGTGAGTTCCAGAATAGCTGGCATCTCGAAGCCAAGCTTGACATGATCTCTCGTGCCCCTAAGAGCTCACTGATTTCCCTGGCCTTGCACAATCGCCCAGCTCCTGTGTATCAGTCACACACCGGACGTTACAAGTGGAGCTATCCTGCACACGTCTGCTCATCAAGGCAGCAAACAATGGAAATACTAACACTGACTGTCCAAAGGAAGATGAAATAAGAAAGGATGCAGTCTCTCAATACTGCAATATTATAGAAACAGATGCCAGTAAAGCAGACAGAAAAAGCAACATCTATTACTATTTACTAGGGACCCTATTTTTTTCAGTAGCATCACACATAAAATGCCTGTTCTTGTTCCCATCAAAGTTAAGACCAAAACTCCCACTGGCTGGTCTAAGGATCAGGCCCATTATATATTTTAAAAAGTTAGATCAGCAGCTTTCAAAGTCTCTAGAGAGTTTTTATGATGCTGCCTAATTAATTCAGAAGCAAATAGATTACTTCTCAGGAGGTGAGAAGAGGGAATTATTTAAAAGCTGCCTTTAGGCAAACTACCAGGGAGTAAGAAAAATGTAACTACTGGTTATGTCAGATTTCATTTTCCAGATCAAAATTCATTGTGTCAGCTCCTTTTCTTTGTTGTGATTCTTTAAAGATATAACGAGAACCCTGTGTGTGCGGGAAAAGAAGGTGCTGCTTTGCAGAGCAATGCAGCTCCAGATACCTGCGATCTACATTTTACTGTACTTTTTCCACCTAATAAGTATCTTCTAAATGGGAATATGTGGGAGAGGGCAAGGAAGTCAAGGAAACAGAAGATAGAGGTGCTTTCCCCTCATCTCCAGGTTGCCTCTGCATGGGACAGAGCTTTCACACGTGGAATTGTGCAATGCAAGTGATATTATGGGCCAATTATTTAAGTGACGCATCACTGTAACCCCTCAGATTAACTTCTGCATAAAAGAATAATAAAGGAATCGTTATCCAGATGTCACGTCTTCTAAATGTGTAAAGATAAGATTGAGGGGATAGCAGAGCTGCAGATAAAGTCCCATAGTAGGTCAGTGACAGGGCTAGAATTAGCCAAGGTCCTCTGCTTTTACTGGCCGACAAAGACTGCCTCCAGATTTGCAATCATGGTAGTTTGGCACAGATCTGCTGAAGCATCTGAAATGACACCTGTCCACACCAGTTCTGTTTTTGGCCTGGGAAGGTGGCAAATGTTTTTTTGTTTTTTTTTCAGAAATTGTGACCAGAACATCAGAAGACCAAAAAGGCATTAAACACCCAAGTCCTAGTGGAAGCCAATAAACTCAACTTCAATTATACCCCTTGAAACAACCCAGCTGAGATGGAGAGTGATATGAGAGCTCTCATCTTAATACATCACGTATTGGTAATTTAGAAAAGCTTACTTAGTATTAGCTCTGTGTGTAAGAGGTTTGTGCTTCTTAATCCCATCTAAGCCTTCTAAGACACTGCTTTTTAATTCAAGGTTTTACAAGGGAGAGTGTTAAACCCCATCCTGCACAAAGAAGCCCATGGTGCCGGGCTGGTGAGCAAAGGACCCTGTGAAAAACACGGCAAGTCCAGCGTGCTGTAAAACTCAGCTTTGTGGCAGCCCCCAGGGCCCCAGCTGGGCAGGAGAGAGTTCTGGTGGATCCAGCGGGAGTGAGTGGAGACGCTGCGGCTGATGGGAAGGGAGGTGGCTGCCGGGGCGGCAGGTCCAAGCAGACAAAAGCCCAGGGTACCCCCCTCAGAACATGCTGCATCTTAACTCCAACAGCTGAAAGAACAAATACACAATTTCAGTCATGGGAAGAGCTGGATGACCAACCAAAAAATAGAATCTGACCAAGAGTCTTTTATACTTTGCAATATTTTTTCTAATCACTGCAGTACTCCTGCAGAGGCTTTTCAAAACTGATTCACTCTGCTTTGCCTGAAGGACGTGGAAATCATTCCTATGCAACAGGACTAGTGAAGGCCTCTGCATTATTCAGTCCCAGTACACTGTCAGCCTTGTTGGTTCTCTCCATGCACAGTACGAATTTCACCCACAGCAATAAAAGCCCAGCTTCTGGAAACCACTAGGCTGGAATAATAGTGTGTCTTTGCAGCGGCTTCTGGCTCCCAGCACCACAGAGGCAATGGCTGCCTCTCCCTGGCCACGATCTAGGTTTACAGGGGAGCACTGCTGCTTAGCTGGTTTTTCTTTTGGGGTGGGGGTTGTTGCATGGGAAATTTGAAAACCTTAAAATATTCAAACTTGGGCTTAGCCCTTCAGATTCAGAAAACACCAGCATTTGAGAGGGCTGGCTCAACCTCCTGTTTTTCTGGGATGCCCTCCAGGTACCTGAGGACTGTAAAGCAGAGAAAAGGGGAGAATCAATAATTCACGCTTTTACAGGACAAAATTCAGATAAGCCTGAGCAAACCAAGCCAGCCATGCACTCTGCTGGGGCTTAGCTGCTTCAGTCCTTAAATATTTTTGGCTGACGGTTTCTTTGAATTCTAAAGCAAAATTAAGAAGCTTGCTGTTCTAAGAGGTTTTGCAAATCTCCTTCCTTTAATTCTCCTCATGTACTCTGTCTGGGTGTGTTCTCATTACAACTAGGAAAGACCTGAAGATCTTGTTTCCAGGCTCTTCAGTGTGGGGCAGATTTGAATTCAAGTCATAAGAATGTGAAAACAAAAGAACTAATGTTGAAGAATTCCCTTACTCACCAGCTTTCCCTAGTCTTGACTTAGATCTTGGTGACTCTACTAATTTCTGTATCTTTTCACAACCACAGAGCCAAAATTACATTTGATGTGAATGTGCTGAACACAAGGTATTTACACTATTTCTTCATAGAGTTGTCTATATTTGATTGTATTTGCTGCCTGGGCCTTAGATGGCCTTAAAGAAAATAAAGAGCTGACCTAACACTCTGGAGTCAATAGGAATCATTTTTGACGATGCTGGGTTTTAGATCTCAAGTCTATACAGCAAAACGGGTACCATGGCAGTAACGGTGAGAGTTGTGACTTCAGTCAGAGATGGCCAGGGACAAAGGACTAAACCCCTTTGTGCAATTCACAGACCCCTCAAGAACAGCCAAGAGACGTAACATTCCTTTGCAAATATCACACAGGTACAGTGCTGTGCAGAACACGGAGTTGTGTACGGTCACTTCATGTGTCCTCCCAGGAAGTCTGGGGTGGGACGGGGAGACAGAGGGACAAGGAACATCACTGGGCTAGGCAGCTCTAGTTTTCCTCTTTTCAAAAAAGACAGAGAAAAAAGAAGAAAAAAGGAAAAAAAGAAAAAAAATGCCTGCTGAGAGGAGACCCTCATTTAGTCATTATTGCGGAAGCCTTGGGGTAGTCTAAAGGAGATTCAGGCGAGGTCATCTACTTATTATTTTATAGCCCTTCATAATGTTCACAGCAAACTAACGCGAGCAAGGACTTATTTCTGTTACATTCAAGAAAGTGTTTACGTTGGCAGAAAATGTATCTCTTCAAAGCCTATTAATGCATCATTACAAAAGACAGAACAGTAAGTTACTCAAACTGGAGATCAAACCTGTTTACTTTGGTGAAAGAAATGGTTAAGGGCAACAAAGGGTGCAGCAACATCTGACAGGCCAATAAGCTGAGCTCAGTCCTGCAAATGCTTCCTTTTCTGATGAGGCCCAAAATCGAAATAACAGAAATGATACGAGTACGCACAGCAGCTCTGTTATTTCTAGCTGTAGTTAGGAATAAAACTGATCAGGCCATTTGTCAAGGTGCAGACATGCAAAACACAATGGCATTATTTTAAATGACACATAAATAAATAACATTTCCTTCAAAGTTTTTTGGTTGCTTTAGCCACATATTGGCAGTCACATTTGTTAAGCAGAAAATGGTTGGGTTTTAATAGGCTCTCCTGGGAGCACTGGACAGCAGGGACACTTCAAAGACAGTTTATGACTATTTTCTCACTCTCAGTCTCCCTTGGGTGGCTTCTGGATTAGCTGTGGCAGGACAGAGACACTTGGGTTGCCTCCAGGCAGGACATCTGACTTCAGGAGAGCCTCTCCAGTTTGTGTGAATGTGACTGTGCTGCTCTCAGCAGGCAGCCAGAGTGTCTTCGTCCCACATTCCTGACACTGGGACACCACTCCCATGCTGGGATGTGCACGGCGCAGACATCCAGGCACGTTATGTGGAGCCAGCCTGAATAGGAATCGCCGGCACTGAGCCAGAGCTAATAAGGCTGGTGAGACCTGAGCTGACTCCTGCAGTCATGAGTGTGGGCAGCCAGGTCAGGTCCAGCGCTGCACCAAGGCACTACCCTCGCCTGGAGCCAGGAGCGCTGGAAACATGGCACAGAGAATAGCTCAGATCCAGCACAGGTTATTAGCACCATTAGACTTCTATCACGCAGACCTGCCTGGGTATTTTATACTACTCGTCCCAGTACTCATATTATCTACTTTCTTTCCCTATCTGAACTATCCCAGCCTCTAACATGTAATGGTGAGCTGACTGTGTTTGAAATTAATTTATAATAAAATTAGAATACTCTGATGAGTTACAGCCAATCTGCAGTGCAAGAGGTTACAGCCAGATGGTCAGATGGTCAGGCTATCACGGCCATCTCGTCTGATCTCCTGATTAATGTGGGTCACAGAATTTCCTACAGACAGTTGGCACACTGGATTAGCTCTGAGAGCTGTTAGTCACCAAAGCACTGGGCCAGGGTGGTTCTCCATCACCCACACGGTGGCTTGAGCAGTGCCGTAAAGCAGGCTGGGTCTTTCTGTCTAGTAGACAGCATCACTGTCATGCAGGATTCAGAGAGGTGCAGAGGACTTCAGTGCACTGGAAGCTTGCTGGGAACCGTAGAAGGGCATTGGCTCCAAGAGCCGACACTGAGCTCTGGCAGCCAGCTCCCATTGACAGGGGGCTAAATCACAAAGTCCTGCCTGCATTTGTAATGAAATCAAGTGGAGTTTTGCTTAAGTAAGGGCTGAGTCAGTCATGAGTCAGGATTCATGGACTTGGCCCAAAACACACATACATTTAAAAATAATTGCCTTGAGTGCTTGGATAAATTTTCAGCAACAGTGGGGAGATGTGAATAATTTTGGTCCAGTAGGAAGATCAAAGAATGCTGAAAACATCCATGTTACCCAGCCTCATGGGCACTGTCCAGCCCAACCACAGGAGCTGTTTGCTTCCCAGGGTGAGAACGTCAACCCATGGGTGTCAAAGAGTGAAATCATAGCTACTCTTTGATGTATTTATATGGGTGGAGATTCCAGGTCATGCAATGAAATGGAATTACTCACACCCTTTTGTTCCCAAGGATTAAAGCCTTTATCTTCATATTCTCAGCAGGAATATCATAATGTTTTGGGAAAGAAACCCTAAGATCTATACCAGTTATACACTACTGTTCTTTTAAATATATATGATATGTGGTTAGCCTTCAGGATAGAATACAGCAGCATAAGAGCAAACGAATTAACAGTAAAGGATGGTGTATGACTGTGAACAACTGAGTAAAGCCTATCGGTATGGGCCTGATCTTTTTTTTCCTCACTCCCACGGAGCACTCATCACCTGTAATCATATGGGAAAACTGCACCAGCAAAATAATGTATTGTTAGTATTCCTGTGTTGATTCTTTTCTGCCTGTGATATCTTGCCCTAGCTTGAACAGCCCCAGGCACATCTATTACACTCATTCAATGGAGACAGTTCCTTACGGTTTGAAGGTAATGAGGAGATCCATGAAAGTGTTTGCCTGCTTGGTATCAAGTTCGTATCTTAAATTATGAGCATGACCCCAACATATAAAGTAACTTTAGGAACAAGAATAATAACTCATGTTAACAGGTATCAGCTATTCTGCAATAACTATCTTTGAGCTTGCTCTTCCCTCCCAGCAAATACAAAGTAAGCCAAGGTAGTTTTCCACAAAAAAGAGGATAGCTGCATTGCCTTTACTGGGGTAGGAGCATGAGCAAGGCAATTGTGGTGAAGAACTTGACATGCAGGAGCTTGTTACGCTGTGGTAACTTGCCTGTTATGTCAGAGCCCTTAGAGCAAGCAAGACTCAGAACCAGTGCAGGTTGTAAGATGGGAACGGAAATATATAATATCAGACAGGCAAAGCTATAGAACCTCAACACTTCTGTCATGGATTATTCAGGCAAACCCTCCTGCTATGTACTGAAATTCTGCTAAGCCATTTGGCATTATGGAAAGTATTTGCTTTGGTGACATCGTGTGATCTCTCTTGGCTAGCTAGAAGAGGCGTGAAACAGAGCAGCTATTAGGACTAATTATCATTATTTGCCTTCAGCAGGTGCTGAGAACCACACCACAGAGCACTAGGTGCTGTACAGGACACAGCAAGGAACAGCCACGCCACAAAGAATATGCAACTGAAGTGAGCAGGATGTGTCAATTCACAGTTTTAAAACATGTCTCATGGTATCTAGGCGCTTCTCAGTCATTTAGCAAATCACACCTTAACCACAGTTTCTGTAGGACTTCACTACATAGCCATAACGGAGCGCATAATTCTATTTTCATTCTGCAAGTCAGATCCCAGATCCACTGCAAAAGAACACGATATCTAGTGCTCATGGTTTCAAGGCAAAGTGTAAGTATCTCGAGCACACCCCCAAGCAGAGACAGCAAATCCCAAATAAAGACTTAAATTTAAAAACCTATATCATGACTTTATGATGCTAGCTTTGGTTTTGGGGAGGTGTTTTCTTTTTTTTTTTTTTAACATTTGAGCAAGATAGAAACTTGTTAAGGCCCAGAACAAGTTAGAGAAAACAGCCAACAAGAGACAGATAAGTAACTGTGAGTGATGAGGACAGCACAACACACAGTGCCCGTGTTACGGGCACTTTACTTGCTACTCAGCATTTTGCAGACATATCTAAGAGGACCTTAATAGGGGATTTCATGCTCTATTCCTTCATTGGATAACCACAAATTGCACTCATCTGCCATCAGAGCAGACCACTGACCATAGGCTCAGAAAAATGCTTTCACAGAGATCCCGATGAGAGCCTCTTCCTCATCCTGCCATCGCTCGGGTAATCAGCATGACCCAGTTGTGACTGTGAGAGGGCCAAGGATTTGCGAAAGACTTAAGCACATGCTTAAGACTGAGCACAAGAACAGTTTTAGTGAAGTCAAGCACATTTATGAGTGATTTTGTAGAGCTGGGCTGAACTCTGCAACTGCTCGGCATTTTTGCTGATTGCATCTGCATCAATAAAAAGATTGTTTCAAGAACAAGTATCGGCTGGGTGTTATATGGAAGGGAAAGGTGAAGAGAACAGAAATCAAGGAGGAAAGTTGGTTGCTAGGGGAAAAATCAGGGTCTGAAGAAAGACTTTTTGGCTCCTCCACCAATTACAAAACCTCCCCAGCTCCCAGAAGGGAGAGCTCAAGTGAGCTGCCTGTCATAGTTGTGACTCTAGTGTTCATAAAGGTTAGCCTGGCCACAGGAAAACACAGGCACAGCCAAATGCCAGGCATTTGTTTGGCTTTAAGAGTCACTTACTGCTTTAAAAACTGCAAATGAGAGGCAGCACAAAGCTGGAGCACACCAGGACTTGAGCTTTCTCCAGCAGCACGAAGCACGTGGGAGGCTGCCCGTGTGCCAGCAGTGCTTGTGGCTTGCAGAGGTAAGGCCAGGCGTGGGGCTGGGCTCCTCACCTCCTCCCAAGCCATCGCCCAGCCGGCATCCCGTGGCGGCCTTGGGAACGTCGGTGAAGGCTCAGTGGCTTGAGAGAGTGGTGGAGGAGGGAGGACAGGGCAAGTTACTGATCTGAGACGTGGCACTGGACCTGATGAGCAGGGCCAGGACTCACAGGACCTGGTTTTTATTCCTGGCCTGCTGGATGACCATGGAGAAAGGAGCAATTCCTGAGTTTCCCCCTGTATAATGGGGTTAATGGTACTGACCTTTTGTGAAGCACTATCAGACAGAGATATTCTCATATTTCAGAAGAGAGGTAACAGTGCTATGCCTGGCATTGATTTAATGCTTTAGGGCACGCATGGCTCTTTCTCTGTGTGTGTATCTCCAGGCTGTGGTCTCCACTGGTCCCACAGAACAATGCTGTAACAGAAATCACCGGTTAAAAGAATAAACACTCTGTGTGTTAGGATCCAAACTATTGCTTTTGGTCAGTTATTGGAAGGATGACCAGACTGCAACAGAAATTTCTTCTCTGAGGGCAGGCAGCCAGAAGATCAGCATTTACCAAACAACGCACAGGCAGGGCATCCCAAGCATTCCTTGCGGGATGTGTAAGCCTCTGCTCTGGCCCATGTGTGCTGGGCAGGGTGCGGGCAAGCCAGGATGGGACTGTGCAGGTCACCCAGAGACACAAAGTCATGGAGATTGCACTTGAATTGCTGAGCCCGGGATTTAGCCCCATTCCCCATGAGGGTGTCCAGGGCATCCACAAGAAGATGGGCAGCTCAGCCCTCCACACGCAGACACTGTACCAATGAACTGAACAACTCCTCCTCTTTTGGTATTTTTAAAAATATATTTCTGAGTGATTTGGTGGGTTTTTTTAACTTTCACTAACTACTGTGACCCTTCAGTTCTTTCATCACCTCCTCTAATTTTGTAAGTCCCAGGGGGAAGGTCCTGCAAGCCCACAAAGCTGGACCGCATGCTTCCTCTGGATGTCCAAGCGACAAGGGTGCTGGTGGCTGGACTAGAAACACAGGCAAAACGCTCTGCTCCGTGGGAATCCCAGCAGCGGGAAGGAGATGACTCCTCTGCTTCCTCCAGCAACACAGCTATTCCCGACAGCTCCAGCCTCAGCAGCTTGAACAAACTGGGGCTAAAACAATCACGCTCTGCGATAAAGCTCGAGATGACCGGCTATATTTAAACCCCGCGGGCAGAGGCCCTGCCCCAGCTGGCCTGGGATCAGTTCGTGGGACTGGACCCACACCCCTGACCTGGGGAGGGATTCCCAAAAGCGAGCAGGGCTGTCAGTGCTGCTGCACAGCCCCGCGGCTGGCCCTCTCCTGCCATCCTCCCTCTCTGACCACTTCCACGGACGCTTGCTGGGTGGGATAAACCACCCCCTGCTCGGGACAGACCAGACCAGCTCCAGTTTGCCACAAGAGGGAGCAAAGTTGCCGGCTGGGCACGGCGGGGAGAGCTCAGGCCCCGGGCTGGGGACCCCCGGGCTGGGGACCCCCGGGCTGCCTCTCCTCACACCTCGAGAACACGCGGCACTTCCAGCAGGCAACACAATTTCTACCAAAAAAAGGTCGCACAAATATAGAACAGGCACAGGAATGAGCCATGAAAACCAATCAACCAGTGAAAACCGATCAGCACCTCCAGATTTCACAACTACGTGTGTGTGTGTGTGTAAACATATATATATATATAAATATATACGCGTCTATATAAAATCTTCCATTATCCCTTAAGGCATTTTATTGTTTTGTTAATTCCCAGGATGTAATCTGTTTTGCATTAAGTGGGATGTTAAGCATCTAATTGTCAAGTGCTGATAAGCCATGGGAAATTTTATTACAAGATAGGCATCAGCTGAATGGAGATAAAACACATCAGATGTTAAGGTGAGATTTGCAGGTGAGATCAGTGTACATACTTGTGAATACCAGAACCTGGGGCATGCCAGGGATGAGCTGCAGAAGTGCTACAGGTGGAAATGGACAAATTGAGGAGTCACAGATCAAAATCTGCTATTACCAACTGCTCCCTGTTCCCAGCTGTGCATGGCACTGACAGTTTGCACCTGGGCTGATGTCACCATTTGGAAAAGACCCCAAACTTCACGCATTTGATGCAAAACCTGTCATTTACACCTACAAGTACCACAGCATATAAAAATACCATCAAGTACCCATAAGTACCAGAGCAGAGACTGTAAACATGTTTTTCTGTCTCCTTTTATCTCCAAATGAGGCAGAATTTGCAGCGTGGCCCCAGCCTGCTGGCTGCCGTCTGGGAACCAGTCCCTTCCCGGCCAGCCCTGCCATGTATAGTTCATGCCCTTGTAAGTGAAGATCAGACACATTTTTGCAATTCAAACTGAGCTTATTGTCAGCTCAAGTAATTGCTTGATCTTGTGATTGCCAGCCTTACCTTCTCTTCCTCCTGCCTGCATACCTGCGTCACATCTCTTATCATAGGCAGCGAGGTCTCCGAGCAGAGACTCTTCTCATGTCTAGCGTAGAGGCCCCAAGGCTGCATGACTTAGCAGCACTACCATCCATCTCGTATCAATATCCAATATTAGGGTGTCACAAGCTACTCTGGGTCCTGGTCCATTGGTTTTACTATTAAAATTCTTTAATTGTTAGTAGGCTGTTGAGCAACTTTGTCCAGAGCAGCACAAACACAAGGGAAAGGAAAGCATGTCCCCTTGGCGCTGGCGCTTGGGTAACAGCTCCTCCACCAGATGCGGCATTGCGTCAGCCAAGTCCTACTTATCTCCATGACCTCCTGATACTTGCTGCTCTCTGTCATGATTTTGGAACAGCAGAAGCAGATGCAGAGATTGGGTTTTGTGATACTAACACACTCTGAGCTTTTTAACCTCAACTACTATTTGTTTTGCTTGGCACTTCCTCTATGACCAACCATGCAGGGGCTGGTCCTCCGGAGCAGCCCTGTGGTTAGGAGCTTCTGACCAGAGACTAGAACTAACTGTGATCCTGTCCCTAACCTGTCCCATTGCAAGACCTCCGGCTCCTGTCTGGTGAAGCTCATCAGGTAAAAGAAAGGCCTGAAAAGTGCTGTGAAATTTGTGTATGTACTGGGAGCTAGCGAAGAGGATAAATAGGCTGTGCCTGCCTCTGGCACCCGGCTGGGGCAGGGGCCACCTGCTTTAGCTGCCATCTGAGCTCGGCAGGGACAAATGTCCAGCTTGTACCCTGTGATGTTCACACAGGAGTGGGAGACAAGGACCGTCAGGGAAACCTCACCAACCTAGAGCTTCAGAGAGTGGCCACAGCAGGGGCGGCGCAGGCTGGGGGAAGAGGGAAGGAGGCTGGCAAAGCTCTCCCGGCACCCTCCACCCTGGGGGAACCTGCCTTCACTCTCCTCGTGGCACACTCAGCCCACAACTGGCTGAAAGATTCCCCTAAAGCTTTAACCGGGATAAGGAGAAAACACTGCAAAACCCTGACTCATGGAAGAGTCAGAAGCTTTAATTCATTAAAACAAACAAAACTTGAGACCTCGCTCTGCACTGCTGTTCACCCTGTGCTATCAACTAACCCTGGCCAAAACTATTCTGATTTCTCAATGCTTCACCCCCGCCTTGCCCACCCAGGAATGGCCACAGCAGGTACCACACAGGGGCCTTTCAGGCTCCTGGTTATTTTTGTGCCACCTGCATTAGCATTTATTACTCTCCAGAGGCAGCAACTGCTATTGATGGACTCACAAACAACCCCTCCAGGGCATCCAGCTACTCCAAAATAAGTGCTTAGCACATCCCACTGTTATTTTAAATTGCGCCAGAACAGAGGAGAGATTCACATCCTGGTCTGGTGTGCTCCTGCGCCGCTGAAACCGAGGTCTTCTCGGCAGCCCCTGCCCTTTCGAGAAGTTCTGCAACAAATGAGTCTCCATGTAGTGAACAGCTCAGACGAAATCATCTTTTCCTCCTCTCTGGACTGCCTTTTCTCATATTCTCTAGGGACTGGCTGGAATGTCTCTCCTATGCACAATTATTTTCTATTTATTTTATTACATGTAAAAGATGACCATTTTCAGGTTCCTGAAATTTCCTGACTATACACTGTTAGAAAGCAACTGGCAATAAGTTCACTTCTAGTTCTTCAGAAGCTGCTTTTTCCCCCCCCTTCACTTTCTTTTCCCGTTTTTGCCACAGAAGGTGGGAGAGGAAGCCAAGGAGGAAACATTGTAAAATTCCTACATGTTTTATGGACAAAAAGCAGTTGTCATTTCAGAAGGTATTTTTAAGAAATATTCACTTCATCAGGCGACTCTGTTATGCACAGTGCCACTGCAGGTGAGGTAACAACACAAACCAGTATTATATTGTACATAAAAATAAGCTTATATTCCCAGCTGAATCAGAGCTGCCTTCAAACTAGGGCTCTGACAGTCCTGACCGGCACTCGGGGCTGGTGACTCAGCAGCCGCTGGTGACTCAGCACCCATGGAAATCGATGGAAGCGCCTCCAGCATTTTTTATAAGAGCTGAATCAGGCCCTAATTGCATTTTAGCCTGGTAAGTGAAACGCGCTTCTGACAACTTTGCCCTGTAGCTTCAAGTCATTTTCTGTATCTGCTCTAAACTAGCTTCAACTGTCTTTTGACAAAGACAGCATTTCCCCACTGGCTTCTTGACCCAAAATGGGTTGGATTTCAACACTTAGAGCTATTTGAGCTCAGATCTTATATGTGTTGCTTGCAATTACTGTAGGGATCTGAGAGACTTTTGACATGAAATCCTTTGGCTTCAAATCAGCATTCACAAGCACAAACCTTTTTTTTTCTCTCTCTTCTCTCTCTTTTGTTTTTTTTTCCTCCAGGTGGAAGGTACATTCTTTGGGTCAGAAAAAGCTATCTACTGCTATTAGGACTTATAGTATATTGTTATTAAATCTTTTAACATACAATCAGGCACTGCGACACAAGTTTAGCATGACACGTTTACTAATTTGAAGCAGACTGCACAGGCTGATGGATCACTCCATGTGCTGTTCCCTGGCCAGTAATCCCCATTCTCCACATTTACATACAAGCCCTCTGCTCTCCTAGGTGAATTTTTTACTGGCAAATAAAGTATCTTAGAAATACCTAAATGCCTGCCAGGCTGCACCTATTGAGAAGCACTGTTGCTGCATTAATAGGTTAGAAAGACTTAATAAATTCAGATGACAAAGCAATTTCTTGCTGGCCTTCCTTTCAGGGTAAGCCCTCTCCCAGCAGCTTCCCTGGTGCGGTGGAGGTGTATGTCTGCCTCTCAGACATTTGCCAATTTTCTCTAGGATGAAATTCTTAGTGGTAAAAGCAGCTTGTTAAAAATGTGAGGGGGAGGGAGGAAAAATATTCAGTTGCTTTGTAAATAATTTTTCTCAGCTTTATCGCTCCTGATGTTTCTGTCTGCCTGACTGCAGCCCAGCTCTGTATCTCTTCCCCAGGTACCACGCACAGGAACCCCACGAGCAATGGCTCAGTGATGTTACCCCGAGCCAGTTACGGTGACTCCACAGCTGGAGGGGAAAGTCCTACCGCAGTGGTGGTGGGACACCTGAAAGCCATGTATGATAACTGAAGCCATCCTGAAGAAACATCCTTCTGAGTTACTGACCACCTTTGGGTCTGAATGGAGATCACTGCGGACGTAGCATCAGTTTTTGCACTGCCAGGCAGGGGCAGCAGCAGCTGGGAGGAGCAGATGCCACCTCTTCTGGCATTTGAATTAGCAAGGCCCAGCCTGTGCGTGCCGGGCAGCCCCTCGCACAGACACCAGCCCTGCCGCCCCATGCCAACGCTAGCCACTCGGCACGCATGCGGGAAAAACACAGCACACCCACACTCGGAGTCACAGGCTCCAGTCCCAGCTGAGTCAACTCAGCCCTTTATTTTTGCAGAGAAGATATGCAGAATCTGATGGAGCTTATCACGTGTGCTAGGGAGTGGCTCCTTGGCTTCAAAGAGCAGATAAGGCCATCAAAGTGATTGCCATCTTTAAACACTGCCTACTTACTCACTAGACCCGATCACGGCATGAATTCAGACTCAGAGCCTCTCACTTCAGTAACCATGTGGATGCCTTTACTAATGCTTGCCACTCCTGTTAGCTCACAGAGTCAGCGTAGCCCTGGGGAGAAGAAAGTCATTCCTGCTTTCTGCTTATGCATCAGCAGCACCTTAGTTAGACGCTTTGCCCTGAGATGCAAGTGTTGTACCTACATGATGTAGTACACCGAGCCTGGCGAGCGGGAGCCCCGGGAGAGCTGTGAGCAGGGACTGCCTCCCCTGCTTCTGTTCCCCCAGAACATCACATGGACACATTTGGAAAGGAAAGGAGTTGTGTTAGGACACACTGGGTCTAGGCTGCGAAGACGGCCACCTGGGAAGGCGAGGAATCCTGTTTAATCCCAGGGGCCCATTCCAACAGCACAAGTGGAAAGAAAAAGCAGGCAGGCAAGACAAGTTCCCCACCCTGGTGAGAACGGGAGATGGGAGGCACCACCCTCAGAGGCAGACGGGATGCTAGAGGGGAGGCTGAAGCAGATGAAAACAAAGCAAACCTTCTTGGTTGACTCAGGGACAGGAGTTGGGACAAGACAATCTTCTGCCAAGGGCTCCACTTCACCCAGCACCACCTCACAAGGACTCAGATGGAAAGAATTTCACTTGCGGGCAGGAGGGCAAGTCAGATACAGTATCTTAGCACACTACCCCACCCTTCCCTAGGCTTGTCCTAGGTTTTGATATGCAGTGTGCAAATCTGGAATGCATTCATAAATAAATGTCAAATTCTCAGATGCATTGTCAGCCTTAAAGAAAATGAGCAGACTTAATTAAAAATCCCACTGTTTCTTTGACTCATGACCTGAGTCACGTCTCCAGCCTAGCTGCTTTTTATATATTTAACACATACACACAGAAATACAATCAATACTTATCGACTTCAAGAAGCCAGTAAGATGATATTCTGGTGTTTGAGAAAGTCATCTGTAAGCCATAGCAAGAAGAGGTTCAAGATCTCTGAGGAATCCCTATGCAATATGCTTACATGATAATGATACGCAGATAGCAATCTATTGAAATCACAAGATGCCATGAGTCCCCTCCCATTTTTCCTATCCAATGATTATGTATTTTGCTGCATTTCAAACACTTTGCCCCATCAGGTGACAGCACAGACCCACTGGGCTCCAGATGTCTATTACTAAAAATCTCCTCATAGTGGGCTGACACATTTACTCCTTAAAAAATAAAAGTCCATTTGTGCCAGATTTGTTCCTATATCTCTGACCCGCAGGACTGCAATGCTCCCACCTGGCACTCGGTGTTAGAAGGAAGCCAGTTCTGACCACCTACACAGCAAGCCATTCCCATGGTTGGCGATGTCCCATTTTTTGGCTTCAAAGGAGTCGCTGAGGGCTGCAGGCAAGACGCCGTCTGACCAGGCAGGTTGGGCTGCGTTCACTGGCGCCGCTGCCCGTTCCTCCTCCTGGGGAGCCGGGCAGGCTCTGTCCCAGTGCAAGGCTCCAGCAAGCAGCTCCTCCGCCTCTGAGCCGTACTGTATTGTTTGTGCATTTCCAGTGAGGATAAAAGATGCTCCAGAATCCCACCCCTGCCCACAACTGACAGAAGACAACAAAACCCGCAGAAGGCACCTAGCCCCCACTCACCAAGGACCTACTTGCCAGTGTTATCCTGTGTGAAGGCTTCATCCAAACCACAACAAAGTCCATGATTTTCACGGGCTTTGGCTGAAGTCTGTTTTAAAACACTTCCTTTTCCAGGACAACCTCATTCTGGACCCATTTTGGCTTGTCACAAAGCCAGTGGCAAATGATTTCAGTAGTAGATGATAAGCAAAGCTTATCACAAGCAGGGTTAACTCCCCACAAAGGAAGACTACAGACATCACCGACGCATCAAATACACAAAACAACCCTCTGGCTGGTCCATTCTGCCACTGGTCAGTCAGCAGCAAACTCTCAGGAGCTCAGTAGCAGTCCCTCCTGCCCCTCCACATGCTGGGCAGACAGACAGACAGGATGATCTGCCAGGATCTCTTTCAGACATATTTTCTATTATTACAGAGTTCCACCATTTTACTGTATCTTATTTGCTACTAACAAGGTAGTAAGGCTTGCTGCTGGAGAACAGGCACTCATACCTGATGACACGCATACAGAAAACAAGGACAACGGGCCAGCTGCTGCGGTGGTGATACCCATCATTTTTCAACAATGGCAGCAGACATGTAAGAGCAAGCAGAATACACCTTAGTAATTTTGCAAACCAGGCTGTCCACCTCTAGTGCCAGGAAATCTACCATTGCAAAATGCAATCTAAATACCACATCCTTGTTAACATCTGCGCTGCCTCCTCATGACTATGTTTAACAAAAAGTAGCTATCTTCTTTTTCAGTAACGTGGTCTGTATTTAGGCCCGTGTGAGGAGTTTAGCACCTCTCTTACACCACCTTTTTCTAAGAGATTGGAACTTGGTCATAAACATTTTATTCTGCAGTAGCATTTAGCAGAGACACCATCCTGACTCAGGTGCAAACACCTTTTGGGAGTAACTGAAAAAAACTCCATTCCAGCACTGAAGTGGCCGGACTGTGATACCAGTGTAACCATTGTCCCAGAGAGGTTATTTGCCTTCTCGTCTGTTCTACCAGACACAGGCCCAGGCAGTAATGATAGCTTCATTAAACGTTCACCGAAGGGCAGTGGGAATTTTCCCATCACCTTCCAAGGATCTATCAAAACATAACTCAAAATCATTTTTGTTTGTTTGCTTTTTTTGTTGGGCCTGATTTTATCTAAATCAAGCCTAAACTCAGCAAGCCAGCTCAGCTCAGTACAGCACATTAGCATGAGCTTTAGTCCCAGGATTTAAGAATGGACTTAGAAGCTTGGCTGATACCAGAACTAAGCATCCATTTTGTTCATTATTCATGGCCCCAGCAGTGCTGGAGCTCTTTGGAGATTGCCAGCTCCGCAATACTGCTTTTGACAGGCGGAATCGCTAGCCTTTGTTGGCAACCGCAGCAATCCCCATCCACTCTGGGAATGCATCATTAATTGTGGAATTTGGATACTAGTGGATGTCCTTACAGTTTCCAGACTCTCACTGTTGAGAAAGCGGAGCCCATAAAAGGAATTGCTGGGGCTATTTCCTGCTTAGAAAATAGAGAAAATAAAAATCCAGCAATTTAGTCCATTTTGGACCTATTGAAGACTGAAGGTCAGGCTCTAACCTCAGCTACTCCGCTGCCCATCCAGAACACATGCTGAAAAGTTAATGGAATTACTTCAGACGTTCCCCAGAACGGCTGAGATCAGACACTGGCCTGCACTGTCTGGGGCTGGAGATATTCTGAGCCAGACTCTTCACCCTCAGCCTTGGGAACGTTTTCATAATGGAACACGATGTTTGCAAAAACTAGTCCAAAGGTGGCTTCTCCATCTGTAAATATGTCAAGAGCGAGTTGGCAAGGCGACTTCTCCGTCCCTGGAATGCGCAGGAAATAGCTGTGACTATACTTATCCATAAAACAAATAGCTTAATTCCCACCACCAAAATGGTCTCTGACATGTCGTTCTCACAGTAGCGTTGATAAAAGGCCATAATACACCGTATGCCCCGTAAATGGCTTTTAAATCTCAGCCCAAGCGTTTCATTACGAGCTCATTAAAAGATGACTGTTCCCTCAGACTGGCTGTGGTCACACAGCAGAACAGGAGGTAATTGGAACCACTTCCCCCGTCTTGTATAAATGTGTAACGTAGCAGTCAACGTAAACCTTCGCTTTGGTTGCCAATGTTGCCATACAAATGAGCACACTAGACTTGGCAGGAGTTCAGCCAAATTTGGCACAAGCTCTAAGCCAATTCGTTTCACAGTTGTTAAGAAAAACAAATCTGTATCATGAACGTGCTTCAGAGCACTCACGTTTCTGTTTTGTTTTGGGGAAAAAAAAAAAAGGGGCAGATTCTTCTCTGATTTACTTTGGTGCAAACTCATAGTAACTCCACTGGGTTTGATTCTTCCAGGTTTATGCTGGTCTATATTCGATCACAACGTGGCTCTCAGTCTAACATAAGCGATGATTAAATTAGGCTAGATAAGGTTTTTTTTAGTATGTCATTAGCATCAAAATCTTATTCACACAAATTAACAGCATTTTTAGCAGAGGGATTGATTTTGCTAAATTCTGTGTCAGAACTTTTATTTTAACAGTCTTGTTTTAAAAGTGTACTAACTGCTGGCAATGCTCCACTCTGGATTAAGAAAAGACAAGCAAGAAAGAACTTTAAAAAGTTTTTAACTTTTAAATACTCTTCTAATTTATATCCACTGAGGACAAGAGTTATTTTTTCACTTGTGGTTTGTTTTTGTTCTCAAAAAATATTACTAACTATCTGTGAAAAGCTATCGCTGTCTTAAATTTGGCTTATTTTTTGCAAGGACAGAGATACTGGAAATTCACTAGTTCGCTTGCAATGTCAGAAAAAAGGAAAATAAGTTAAATATCTGACAGTACAAAGTAATTTTGTTTTGTAAGGGATTTTAAGAGAAATCAAAACTGGATCAAAGCTATGTTCAGTACTACAGCATGTTTACAGCGAGCAATTTATCATTTTTCCATTAAAGCGGGCTAACTTCAATAGCCAATAAAGTAGGTTTAATTTAATTTAGAGTCTGATTAATTTCAGTAGTGAGGACTGATGCTATTTGAATTACATATATTTTATTTAATATAATGTTAATTAAAGGCCTAATGCTACACTTTGTACACTAGCCAGCCAGTGAGAGCGCTACACAGCTCCAGGAAACTCTGAGCAGAGAACAGTTACAGCCTTATGATAACACCCAACAATACGCACCTCCTTAAAATATCTAATTTTGTGTTTCCTACTATCTGCACTAACATTTAGGAAATGAATTTTGTATACTTTAGATGCTTACAACTAATACGCTGCCTGTAAACTCCGCCCACTTCAGATGCCAGAACTGAGCATCCCTCTTTGCAGGGATGGAGGCTGAGGGTTCGCCAATCCAGCGTGCCATCGGGTGCTGTGCAGAGCCCACAGCGAATCCTCATCCAGCTTCAGGGTAGAACATAGACATACCGTTACTTTAAAAAGCAAAGTAAAACACAGCTAAGCAGCTGAAACTTTGAGGAAGAAGATGGCAATCTGGGAAAGCAGTGAGGATGCCAGCCCAACCACACCAAAGCTGTTTACAAGGCACAGTCACAACATCTGAGAAAGACCAAACGTCGAAGTTCAACCATTAGCAATTCATGTCACTGTGGCTTTCGGGAACATGTAACAGCACGTGTTGGGGAGGGAACGAGAGCTCAGCTAAAACGCAAGGGGCTTAAGAAAAAGATATTTTAAGCATATGTTCTGGAAGAAAAAGTAGCGTGACTGGAAATCACATGTCATCAGTACAATAACAAGAAAGCCACGTTAGATGAAATACCAGATAGCATGGTGCTTCCACGGAACAGGTCAGTAGCATTTGTCACAAAGTATCCCCCAATACTCAATAATTTGGACATGTATCATCTACTGGAAATGACGCTATGCCGGAAACATAAAATAGCAGTTGCCTAAAATAGGGTTTTCTACACAGCAGTTACAGGAAAAGAAGGAATGTGCCAGGCCAATGCCCTGCTGCCTGGCTAGTGCGGGGCCGCTGGGTGGGAAGGGACCAGAGACGCCTTCTCTGCTATCACACACCCACCACATTACATAGTCTCTTTTTTAGCTCAATCAAGTTCCATCTTAATAATTATTAAGACATTTCTGCCACCTCCACTTCTGCTGAAGCAGCTCCAGACCCCCCCTGTTCTGTACTTGGAGACCATCCTCTGGTTTCCAGCTTAAATTCATCCATGGCCAGCTTATAAACACTTGTCCTCTGGCCAGGACTGGGGTTCAAACTGATTCAAACCCATTGAAATTAATGAGGGATTTTTTTCCCCATTGACTTCAACGAGCCTTGAATTAAGGCCCTGTGTGTGGACAAAAAGGTTTAGGGCAGTTTTTGCAAAAGGAGAGTTTTATCCTGTTGATCTTGGCCTCTCTCCTCAGCCTGCTGTGAACTGTCTGCCTTGTTTTAATGCTGTATTCTCATCCTGCTCTAGTGCAAAACTCCTATTGAAATCCAAGACTGTCTTGCCAAGTTGTTATTAATTACTGTGGTTCTTGAGGCTCAGTCCTGCAAACTGATCTGCATGAGCTCAGAGGTCTCTCTTCAGGGATCTCCTTTCAGAATCTGGGCTCTAGGGCTACAAAACTGAACACCAAAGGGACCGATCCGATCTCACTGAGCTCTGCCTGCCACCCCGGTGCCATTGCAACCCAAAGGAGCGCACAAGTCCAGTGCTGCCGTTCTAGTTGGAAGGCGGGGTGCCAGCAGGGAAATGGTCCCGTATAGGCAGCCTGGCCTTGAAATAGAGCTTTCCAGGCCAAAATAACCAGCCTTTTTGCTTGCTGGAGTTTAAGCACAATTCAGCTGTGCTGGAGGAGGGCACAGCTGAGCTCCGCTTCTGAGGACGATGGGAAGAAAGCTGCGTTTCACTGCGAAGGCTGCAGGCTGAGAAGGGAACAACTGTTGTTGAATTTGACTTTTGTGGCTGGAGCACAGAATATTTCTTCTCCTAAGAAATGGCAACATATCACACAGGATGCACGTGAGGTCAGACATATATCAATATGTGGGCAATTTATTGTATTTCCAGCACTGGGAAATCCTTCATTTTATTACAAAATGGGACCTGGATTAGTTTGCCCTGTCTTCATTACTGAACCTAGTACTTGGTGGTGCCAGGACCACATTAAAAGCAAGTTTTGGATATCCTTGTGTTGTTCATTTTCGCTGAATGGTGAAAAAAGCTGGAAAAAGCTGCTTTGCAGTGGAAACAGAAAAATCTCAACTAGCGCTTTTTTTTTAAAGTTATGAGCTCTTCAATTAGACCACAGGCATTTTATAAGGCAGGCAGGTCAGGATGCATTTTACTCCCTGAACCTGAAATGTTAAAATAGTCAAGTATTTGCATAGAATTATGTAGGATGAGTTTAGATCTCACTAATCTAGCTAGTCAGATGCCTGTAAAAATAAATAAGAACCTAAAAAAGAATGACATCAGCCATAACTACTTATTCTGCTCCACATTTGGCAGGTAAAAATCAGCAAGAAACCAACTGCATTATGTTGCCTGGGCTCTGCGCCTATTTCCCATCATGTAAGGAGCCAGGCCAAATCCTTGACACAATAGCAATTTTTGCCCAATGCCAACTATTCCCAGCCTGGCAGTGTGAATGCAGAGCTGTCTCCTGAGGTCATGGAACTGTAATGGCATCTAAACTTCAACAAACATCCCTGCTTTAGGAGGTGAAATGGCTGTTGCATGTGAGACCATTTCCATTGAGTCACCGGATTCAAACACAAGCTGTCAGAAGAGAAGCTACAGTGACGACACACCAGGGCACCCTTAATGGAGTCACAGCTCGTGCCAAGGAGCGTGTGGACCAGTGGCCTCCAGAGAGCCTGGAAAACAACTGGGTCAGAAGAATTGCTATCCACCCCAACATCAGGTATCTGTGCAAGCTATAACATAGCAACTGTCAGTCATGGTAAGGGACAAGTGACTTCTATTTGGATGTACTCCACTCAGTCGGTGCCATAACAAAAGCATTTTACTACACTACATCCTTCCGTGGGGACAGGGACATCTGACAGCAGCACAGGAAAAAGTTTAGCTGCTAGATTGCTATTCACGGCAAGCACAGAGAGCTTTTCCTCACCTCTATGGTTGATCATCATGTCCTCTATATTGAACAGTGGGCGGAATGACACTAGCTTAATAATATACACCTACTGAGATGGACAAGCTAAAAAAATAAAATGATGTCCTCATCTGCCACTAACCAGCATACCCTGCACGTGTTCTGTCTGTAAAGGGAGACCTTTGTCTTCATGTTAGAGAGTCACAGCAATGAACCTGCTCGGCTGGGAAGATGCCAAGCCCTTTCTAACTAATTCAGAGTGTCCTTAAAGCTCACTGTGGTATGAGTTACGGTGTCCTCAGAGGTGTATGAATATGCTGGAGCACTCAGGCAAAATGCAACACCACTGAGTAACTGTGCCCACAATGCACTTGGGCACACATTGGTAGTAGTAACTATGGGTATTATCCCCACAAACCGTGGGACATCCCTGGCTGTGCAAAGTCAGGCCTGTGCTAAGTCCTGCCCAGGGCCACAGTGCCTCCACGCTCCTGGGAGCTCATCGCTGACCAACACCAACAGTGCTTTTACCTGAAAAGGGGCTAAGAGGCTCTGTCCTGCTGTGAGACAGACAAGCCACAGCAGGACAGTACAGCTGCACTTTTTGGGAGTGTTACTATTTGGGTTTTTTATTCTAACCTCGTTGGTGCTCTCTTCTTGTGCACATTTTGAGCACCATTTTGAGCAGCAGTCTCTGTGATGCTGCTTCAGACATCCTGCTCTTCTCAACCACTGGTGCCGAGCTTTCAGGCTCATATGAGCAAACCCGCTCATATGGGCCCTACTGCAAAGGCAATATTCCTTCTCCTGTCTGTCCCCCCAGTTGCCTCTCACTGTCCTTGTGCCTTCCGCTGTAACACAACAAGGTAATGTTAAGCAGCCTAGGGAATCACAATTAAATATGGTAACTAACAACAGACCATATAGCCAGCGGCACAAAGCACTCTGATTCGCCTCTGAATGGCAGCATGTGGACAGAGGGGAAATCAGGTGGTTCTCTGTATATGCTGGGCCTGGCAGCAGCAGTTTGGATGTTTTCTGAAATCCCATGGCCTTAACACCAAGCTGGCAAGAGTAGAAATATCCCCATCACTCTCTCTTACTAAGAGATGCAATCTATATTCTTCTGCAATCAGGAGAGAGATGAAAGAAGAGTTCTTAGAGCTTTATGGAAAGTGGATTGAAACTTATCCAACTGTTTTAAAATTACTTTAAGAAAAATCTACAGTAGCAGTTCCAGTGATGAGCCTCTGCAGAAGTCAGCATCGGCAGAAAACTCCCGCTGCCCAGGGGAAGCACACGTGCTATCCAGGCGCAGGGACTCCTCGGCAGATGGCCCAATCTCACACGTGGGCAGCGCGACTGCTCCTCAGCTTCGCGAGCACGTTACCAGCACCAAAACAAATGCTAAATACATGGTGTGACCCCATAGTACCTGTAATGTGATTCAGGGTAGCCTGGACTGCAGAGAGAGAGGGGTAAGAGTCTGCACACAGCAAAACAGTTCTTTCCTAAGATTAAGCAAGAGTATTACGCTTTATGGCAAAACCATCTCCCACTGACTGAATGGAGCACTCCAGCACACAAACTAGTCAACTGAGTGCAGATGCACAAGGCTAGTCCTCACTGAGAGACCATAATCTGCTCACATGGCAGAAGGGAGCAGCCGGGCTGCTCGTGTCTCTCGCTTCCAGGGTCCAGTACCCCCAAGATGCTCCTCTGCCCCTGGTTAGGAAGTTCCTGTCCTTTGCTCTTCCTGCTCAGCTGAGTTAGATGGGAAAGGATTCCCAATGCCAAATAAGCCTTAGGCAGACAGCCAGGTTTCCAAGCCCCTTGCCGATGGGGAGACTGTGCTTCTGCTTTTCTGAGTGCTCTGTGATCTTGCACTTGCAAGGCTTCTAGAGGCTTTTTCCTCCCACTGCACATTAGCAATTCATTGAGTGGTTTCTACAGGTCTGAAAGGGAACAGATGGACAAACTTTTTAACATATGGAGAGATGGAGTGGAAGAATTGCAGAAGCTTCCCCGAGAGACCATCATTAAGCCCTGAGCAATAGGGTCAATAGTCCGCTGCACTCTCCCAAAGATGGCAAAGACAGAGGGAGCTAAGATGGTCACAGGTAAAAACCTGGCATCTCCCAAGGACAAAGAGCTGTGCATCTTCCAAAGCTCCCTAGACATCTTATGTGACCTCAGGTAAGTCACTTCTCTTTCCCAGTTTCCCTCTCCGTAAAGTGGTAATAAAACTTCATAGGAGGCTCAATTCATTAATTCTGAAAACATTCAAATACAACAGCAAAGATTCTCTGTAAATATGCAAATCCACAAATAAACCAGTATTTGCAGGGGAGGCAAAATGATGGGTGGAGCTGAGAACGTCCAGAATTTGAAGTCTCCCCCAGCAAACTCCTTCTCCTGCAGTTTCCTGGAAAAAGGTTGTTCTGATAAAAGCATTGCTCTTGTAATGTGAATTTCATTTAATGGTCTAATATTATTATTTCTAAATTTACTAATAGTGGATACAAACCCATCTATATTCATGAAAACTTGCAAGTTTACAAGCTCTCACACACAGAAACACAAGCCATTCCAAACATCACACTGTGTTTAGAAGGCTGCTTTGAAAATCTGGCTCTTAATATCACCTTTGGTTGCTAAATAAACTTGTCTGGAGATTAACCACAGTCAGCACAAAAATAGTTACAAAACTGTTTTATGACTTTGAGTAGAAATGGGTGTTGGTAAAGAAGCATGCTCAATTTTTTTTTCACTAAAGTTGAAACGTAAAAAAAATACAATATAAGCTCTGTAAGCAGATTCTTCATGGTAAATAAATATGCAGAGATGCAGAGAATGCTAAGTGATCATTTTTAGAACATTTATTTTTGGCAGGATAAACACTTTCAGACCCCAAGCAACTTCTCTGTGTGTACAGAATCTCCAACTGTGAAAAGAAAACAAATAGCAGAGTTTCATTTGTTGTAATCAGGATTTTTTTCATGACTGTTTAGAATAAAGCTGGATGACATTTGGTGTGGCTTGGAAATTCATTGTTTAGGCATTAGTCTCCAGCAGTAAACATCCTACAATATGTGTATAATATGGCAACTATTTTTGTACTTCAAAGTCTTCCTTCTTAATTTAGGAAGGTGCAGGATACAAACCACCTCTTCTTTTCCCTTCTAAGGAACCTTCTTTTCCCTTCTAAGGTTTGTTGCTTGTCTTTACTTAGCAGAGATCCCTCATCATCCCGCACCGGACTGCATCTACTTGTGTAGAAATTAGACACAAACACCAGACAACAAATTGCACTTAAGAAATACAACTCTCTTGAGAAACAGGAGTATAATGGGAGGACTGTAGAGTCCAGGAGCCTTGTTATTTCCCCACTCCTCTGGGCACAGGGCTTTTTTTAATACAGGAACTCACTGTTGACTCTTCAGGATTGAATATCCTACACATGAGGAAATCTGGGACAACAAGGACAGATGCTGAGCTGGTATGAAAGATTGCAGCTTCGTGGCCAGCACCCGACTGCAGTCCCAGCTACTATCACCGCCTTCTCACAGGATGCGACTTTCATCACTTCAGATAGAGGAATGGAAAGCTCAGGAGCAGAGCTGAAAAATGTATCTTCTTCTTTTGAGCAACCTAGTGGCTACTCAACACTTCCAAAAACACCTGTCCGAACTGCCCCACACTGAGTGTGCAAGGAACGAACAGCCAATATTAGTGAACGATCTGGGAAATGTCGGCTTGCCAAGGTCACGTAAGTCTGTGGCAGGAGAAGTAACAGGATCATCTGGCTCTTCTGTTTCTCAGCCACAAAGCTTTCTTCCTCCCCTAACAATTACATATGTGGGTTTCCTTAACAGTTTCTTTTTACATTCCTGTTTAAACAGCACAGGGAAAAGGAAGAGGAGACTTCATGTGGAAAATTAGTTTTGGAAATGTTGAGCAGTGTGGATTTGCCAACTTCTGTTCCTCCAGTCAATTCATTGTAGACGCTCTCAGCTCTCACCAAAATGCTATTTTTAGGCTGTACGTCAGATTTCACAACTGAGACTGACAGGATTTTTCTAGAGGCTTTTCCCTGAGAATTAAAAAAAGAAAAACAACATAGAAATTCTGCTTCCCCCTTCATGCTGCTGGGACTCTACCACAGCTACTCCAGGGCAAAGATCCAAAGGGACCCAGCCCCACAGGACCGGCTTTTTCAGCAAGCGTCAGGAGATCCCCAGCACGAGGGAGATGTGCAGATCTTTTACATCTAATGAGACACGTGGAGTCTGAAAACGTTCTGGGGAGACACTCTGCAGCAAAAGAAAGCACAGACGCAGAGCGGGGCTTCAGAAAACGCAGCTTTCTAATAAAATTCTTCAGCTGTTGCCGGAGCTGCCAGGCGGCTCCTTGGGGGCAGAGGCAGCTGCAGAGCTGCAGTGCCAGGAGTTCCACTGCTGCCCCCAACCCAGCTCGGGCACGAGGGCTCCCTGGACCTTCACCACCACTTCTTCACGCTGCTGGGTGGTATCCACTGACCTGTAGCCTTTAAATGAGAAGGCCAGAAACGCAGAGGTGTCACCTTTTGTTACAGTGAAATGCCAGTAAAGCCTCTGGCGGCAATAGCCATCTCCATTGCACTGTTTGTTGAGCACTTGTCATGCTGTTGGATATGCACATTAAGAAATTATAGTTTCTGCATGGTTATTTCCTGAAGCTAACAGGTGTCTAAAGCCCGCTTCCAGCTCTGCTTGCTATCCAAATATAAAGAACACGAAACAGGTTTAACTTTGGGGTTTTTTTCAGACAGACTCTGTGCTGAAGATCTTTGCTATGGCTATTTTGATCAGGCCACGTATATATTGACAGCCCTCGCTGACAGAACAGGGCTGCAGTGAGGACGTCTCATCTGCACATAAACCAATGGCTCAACCAAAAAAATATTGCTGTAAAAGACTTGCTATTGCAATGTTGCTAAGCATTTTTACTCAATAACCACACAGATATTTAAGACTGCCTCATGATAATGCAGATTGTTTCAAATATTTCAGGGCCCTTTATTCATAATAGGCTTTGGACAAGTAATCCAGCTAGATTTCAGTCTGCAGATCAATGTGTCTAGATATTTAATTGCACGGTTCTACAGAGAAAATGTGGTGTCACTGTGCTAGCTGAGGGCGGTGAGTTCACACAGGTGGAACCGAGTGCAGAATCTACCTCCCAAGGGGTTTCTGGTGCTTCCTGAAGCTGACAAGATTAATTTAGTGATTTGGAAATCTGTTGCCAAGCCCAAGTCCCCAGAAGACTGCATAGCAATAGGAAGATTAAAAGCAGATGGTTCAGCAACCAAAGTTTTATAGTTAAACTTTAACAGACTTAAAATTCTTGGGCTTCATATCATCATCTTCATTTTTTTCCTTCAATTCAGTGTGTGTTAGTATCTTTTGAGCACTTCTGTAGGATGTGAAGCCAAGCACATCATGCTAACAATATGACCTCAAAAAATAGATATACCTTTATGATAGGCTTAATAAGAGGTTAAGGAGATGTTGATTCTAGCTCAAGCAAAGCTCTATGCAATTAGGCCATCTCCATATCATTGTTCATTTCCACAAAAGGATGCTGGAATTTAAAATATGAAAAGAGAACTTTTCCAGGAGGGGCTTTAGCAGATGAGCCTGTTAAATACAATTTAAATGCTATTGCAGTTGCCAAAGAGCCTCCTTCACTACGGTGAGGCATTCGAAAAGGGTTAAGGGTGGCTCCTGGAGCTGATGGCCACATGTTGCTCCGGGGTTCCCATTCCTGTCAGACCCGCTGGACCCCTCTGTCGAGGGCGGTGGGAGCAGGGCTGATGTGGGTCAGGTTGTTGGCATCCCCAGGCCTCTGGAGATATGCAGTGGAGAGGAGCAAGGCAGGAGCAGCTAGAAGCAGTAACAGTTCTGGACAGCACCTAATGTAATTTCTCTGTCTGGCCCAGGCTCTCTCCTCTCCCACTGCCCTGCTATAGCAGCCGTACGGCTTTGACCCCTGTACGAGGCCAGCCACAGCTCTGTCACCACTGTGCCAAGGTCCCTGCTTCAGGCTTAGCCTTCAGTTAAGTAAGAGTTAGCCCTTGGGCAGTCCAGCTCCAAGCCTCAGTGCACTGGGGTGATCTTGCTAGATCTTTTAGTCTCCAGTGCTAATCCTGAGCACTCGCGTGAGCGGGACAGAAAACAAGGCACGTCCAAGCAAGAATGTGCCTGGCTGCAACTTAGCGACTTGCTCCAAACTCCCAATTAACATCAGAAATGAAGGGAGGACAAGTGTCTCCCATTTGTCTGCTAGAATTCTTCCCCTTCTGCAGAAGTTAAAACAATGTCAGTTAAAACAATCCCCTAGACTTTTCACATAAGGCCCAACAAACATCAAAAACTAATCAAATACACAAAAAATCTCTACTGGGCATTTCTTCCTCCCCAGTATCTTAGAAAACATCTTAGAACACAAGCTCAGGATCACAACTGACTTTATGGCCACCCCATGCAGAAGCCGAATGCCAGTGCAGAGCTAGCAAGGACATGACAGCCCTTTCTTCATGTCACCGGCACCAAACAGCCTCAGGATTTGCTTTCTAGAGGTCATCTCAGTTAGCTCTCACAAAGGCACTCTGGGGGGACCAAGCAGCAACTAATTGTCTCTATGAATGGCATAAAGAGCTTTTCATTAACAACCTTTCTTGCCCATGGGATAGGGTAGCATTTCATACCACCAGCCTCGGGGTCCTCAGCTGCCACGGCTGAGGCATTGCAGAGACAGATTTCCATCTTACAGGTCAGGCCCATGTCAGCACACTCACCGCTTCAGAATAAAGCAAAAGAAGTAATTGCAATCCCTGAGACTGAAGCCTTCATCCAGAGAACGCAGCTGGCCTGATTCTTCCCATCCCTGAAAGCACACTAGCGGGAGTGTTTCAAACCCACCCCACGTTTTTGGGTGCCCACTGTGTCGTCCCGTTCTGCGTGCTGCAGTGAGTCCTGCTTTACCCTCTCCAAATGTCACTTTGAAGGCAAAGTTAGTTGCAAGGACACAAAACTGCACCTGCAAAAGTTGAGGAGGCCTGCTTTGAAAAACCAACCCTCAAAATACATTTGGACACTTGAATATAGTGGCCAAACCTCAACTTAAATCTTCCTTATGAAGTGTAAGGAATCAAATAACCATCCAGAAAAGATGTCTGCAAAATAACTTGGCACATAATATTTTCATTTGGGTTAAATTAAAATAATTGTAAATCTTCAGCACACAGCACGAGATCTTCATTCTGTGTAACACTGTACGTATCCCATGAAGCTTTATACTCAGTTCAGTCCTACAAAAATGCTTTGAAAACCAGGCCGAGTTGCCTTTCCGTGGGCAACAATCGCAAAACTGCAACAAAGTAGAACACGCTCCGTGAGTGAACTTTCTCCATTGCAGTTAACCAGAGCTAAAAGAGGCAGGGGAGCAGGAGGGGCAGAAGAAACATTCCTTGGAACGAAGTGGAAAAGCATCATTACACACTGATCTCTTGGAGCGGCGTTAAGCCTCAGCTGTGCATGAATTAGAAGCCAGTGCCAAGTTGACTATCTCACACATAAACATGGTTTATCTAATGATCCATTCGTAATGACTTCCAAGTTGTGACTTCCTGGGCATCCTGGAGGTTTAAGGAAAGAAGGCATCCATCCTCAAAGACTCCTCACACACAAAGAACTGAGCCCTGCTGGCTGCAGCTTAGCTCTGTGGGGAGCAAGAAACTTTGGACATCATTTGCCAGGCTTTTTGCTAAATCCAGAGGATCAAGAAAAGCAAAGGAGGTGAAAAATTGTCTCCATTCACAACCCTGTTAAATCATTGCTCATCACTTCAGACCAGATTTTGATAACATGATCAGAAAGCTCAATCCACACATTGGAATGGGAATTTAAAGTGCAACACATGCGCAGCTGCCTGTGAAAACCATGCTAATTCCTGCTGCTCCTCCCCTTATTTTGGATCATTTTGCCTCCACCATCCTGTCTTGACAGCCTGGTCCCTAAGGGTATTCAAAGAACTGGTATGAGAAAAACATGGGAAGAAGAAGGGTGTTTGCAGACCCTGCCTTGAGCAGACCCAGGATCAAGGATGGTCCCAGCTGGGTGAAATATAGACATGTGATGAGACTGCTCGTCCCCTTCCCGTACACAGCACCGTTGCATCTGATCACATCTGATTCCACCATGCAGATGCCACTGCAAATTTACTGTTCATGTGGTACTCCTGGACCACCAACAGATCACCTGAGCTCTGCTCTTCATCCAAGAAGTTGTCATGGAGGCCAAAGTACACTCTGCCCTGTGTAATACAGAAACTCCTGCAGGCTCACCACAGTGTACTGCTGTTGTGCACTTCCACTGCACGGGGAGCTGCATCTAGCTCTGATAGTAAAACACACTAATATTCCCTGTTTCAGTCCTGAGCATCGGCTTGAGTTCTCCTGGAATCCCTCAACTCCTCCTTTCCACAGCACTGCATTTGGTAGGAACTCAGCCCTAGCCATGCGGGTAGAGCAGAGTCACTCATGCCTGGGTCTTATTGAAGCTCTCATTGACTTTGTGAGGCTTGGAATTAATCACTCCATTTCTCCAGTCCAGCTGTAAACAGAGTATTAAATTTCCCACCCCATGGTTGTATTGGCACCAAGTGCCAACCTTAAAGACGGTTTAAGAGTCTTTGCTAAAGGTGGCACAGAAGGGCAAAGGTTAATGATTAATTGGCACAGTTCTGCTCATTAATTCTTGTAGAGGAAGAGTTCAGAATAAGTTAAACCTCAACGCATGAATTTATTTCCAGAGCTCTCTCTGAAATTGTTCCTTCATACTGATGCCAATAAATCTTACATTCCAGCTATCCTTCTCTAATAGATACAGGCATAAATTCTGATTTCTAGTTGGCCAGATTCATGACAAAGAAAAAGGGAAGAATAAAGCAAAAGCTGCAGCTAGCATTTATCTATCTCTATCCTGGAGCCTTCTTTCTCATTACTCCTGCAGCTCTCATATTGAGAGGCAGCAAAGCTCTCCACATGCAGCTTTAATGGAACACCTATCCCCCCGCATCCAACTGCAGTGTTCATCTGGGACCACAGCTGCAAATAAAAACCATTGTACACTTCCCGAACAAACACAGCAACGATAGTGTGGATAATACCTTGTACCGCTGAAACAAGAGCCATCCAAAGATTTCAAAGTGCTTTACAGACATTCATAATTTAAGGCAATCCACATCCTCCTAAAGGCAATAGTGGATCCTCGCTTTGCAGATGAAAAATAGAGGCATTAAAAGATTAAGGGATCGAGAAGAGTAAGGCAGCGCTGGACAAGGTCCTGCTCACAAGCCCATACATCACAGCAGCTGGACTTCGTGATGGTTTCTGCAGGCACTGTAAGCATTGCCGTATGCTTCTGAAGTTTGCTTTATCAATTTCTCTGTTTTATTTCTCTGATATTGTTATCCCATCCCTATTACCATCATCATCTCCTCTGATCTGAACACTACTGTTTCATACTGGTACCTATTATGCAGTCCATACCAAAGCTCTGGTGAAACAGCTGCATTGTTTTAGCTCTTTTCTATGCATTAAATATTACTAAAAACTTACTAACTATACCCCACTTTTACTGACTTTCCTGCCCAGGTTGTATACTTTCTGACACTGTACAAGCTATGGCTTTAATGAGATGAGCTATCCTTTCCAGGAGGAATCTGGGGTACCAGTCTTGTTAGGCGGGGTCTGTTCTAGCCTAGCATTTTCATCCAGCACAGGTTCTGTTTCCTGAATAAAGCTCGAAGTTTCAGCCCCCAGTTTAAAAGTTTTAATTGATGCACACAAAAAAGTTGGATGAGGTACTGTCTCTCCTGATGGACCTCTCCCTGCAGACCATGAGACTGGGGAGTTTAAAGGCAAAGATTTTGCTCTTCCACTTCGCTGCCATGAAACATAACCCTCTCACTCTATAATTAATCCCAGTGAAATGAAACACAGCAGCCTAAGAGATTCACCTGTTGTGGTGCAAAGTGCAAAAAGGCTAACTGAGTATACAACTTCAGAGGTGCAGTTCGGCTTTTCTAATGTATCTCTTTAATGAGCATCTTGTACATGAACATCACAGAGCACATGACAGGCCAGAGAGACGACGACAACAAAAGGTTTCTACAACACTAGATAGAGGCGAAGCAGCGTTGCGGTATGCTGAATTATAAATGAGAAAAGCAAATGTAAAGACAGCCTGTCTCATGAAAAGCCAAAACCAAATACAAGGCTTATTCCAGCCAAAGAACAAACTGAAAACAGAGAATCCAGTTTGCTTCTGAGCTGACCTGAAACAAAAGGCTAACCTCACACCTAAAGAAGGATGCTGGAAGAGAAACCAAACCTAGACAATGCCTCAGGAATACAGTGGTATTCCTGTCACTGCAATGATTTTCCTCACTCAAAGTCATAGGTGTAACCAGGCATAGTTATGCTGAGAGGGGAGGAGACACGTTCCCTGCTGCAGTGGTCTCATTTGATGTGTGCATGGTTCCACGTTTGGGGAGGAGCGCTGGGTACGGTTCATATATCCTCTGTGGTTCTTTCCACTTCTGTGATGCAGAAGCTGTCACTCTGGTAACTTTTAAAAATGGATACTTATAAAGGCTACCAGAGGACTATCAAGAGGGCAGTCAGAATAGCTTCATGAAAGAATGACTCTTCACTGAAGATAATAGGTGTAAATCACAGCAGGCAGACAACCCTTGCACTGCTGAGCCAGCTGCTGGCTACCATCTCCCCTTCCTACCCTTCCCTCGTCAATGGCTGAAGGAGGGCAGAATCAAGCTCTGCCCTTCCTGACCAGTTCACTGTAGGAATAACCCCTGCATAGGGGTTGTTCTAGCTAAAAACTCAGGTCCACGACTCTGTCTGAACAAGGGAAGTGATGTAGGCACAGCCTATCCCCTGTCCAGGAACATCCAGCCTCTAACTTGTAGGCCAAGACAAGGGCACAGACAAGCATACACACCAAGGACTAGAGGAACAAAGCAATGCATGGTGCTGAGACTAGGGACACGTGCTCTTACTGGCATCTGCAGGTGCCTCTCTTGAGCAATTCCAAGACTGCCCCATGAACTGCTGGCCTCTGCTCTTATCCAAAATATATCCCCTCAGATTACAGTTTCTTCAAGAAAGAGCAGTACCTGAGACCAGACTGAAATTAGTTAGAAGTTCATGGAGCTTGAGAGCAGGGAGATCCTAAAAGACAGAACTTTCCTGACCAGAAATCAAGAAAAACTTCTTCCTCAAGGTTATACTAGCACTGTGCTGAGGACATATTCACCAGGTAAGCCATAGGCTGACAGCTCAAATTCAATTGCAATACTTAAAACTCAGTTCTTGATAAATATACACAAAAAATTATACTAGAGATGCTGGTAAATAATTGTGCAGTAGGATTGAGCAGAGACAAAAGACAAACAATATTATGGAGATGAAATAATGATATTTTATACTTCAAAACAAAGCTGAGATTTTACTGATGGACTTTAGTTAAGGAATTATTCACCATTATACAATAGCAATTTGAATATCCTAGCACAGGACATATCACAAGAAAAATCATTCAAAGCTTGACTGCATTTTAGCTGTATCAATAAAAATTGTACAACACAGTATGATATCAGATAGCAAAACTTATTCCAAGCAAGTATTTACATAGTACTATTAAATGACAAGGATTTGGTTTAATTGGTGAGTAAATGGAGCTGGAGGTTGCTAAAGTAGTCTCTAGCAACCAAGATCACTGGGGCAGAACAAATTGTTTTGCTCTGTTTTGTGTGTCTGCATTTTATGCCTTCCAGACGCTACAGTAAATGTAATAACAACATTGTATAATGAAGATGGGTTGAAATAATGAGTTTGAGGTGAGAGGGTGAAGCAGTGACTTGTGTAGCAGTATTTCACCAGGGAAGTAGTGAGAAGCTGACAGAGTTTCTGCCTGGAATGGGATGAGGAAAAGCAAATCAGAGGGATAAACTAATGGAAATCTTCCAGAAACAAAAGCAGCACTTTAGGTCTGTAGGACAGCTTTACCCAGACTCAGTGAATTGCTGCACTACCAAGAAAGCTTAATTGTGAGTCAAAGCTCTAGGAAATGGTGAAAAAAGGTTTGGAAAGCACAAACAAATCCAGATTTTTCATAAACTTTTATGCAGCACTCACTTGAATGGACAAGGCACTGCAGCACCATCCTTTCCAACAGAGCCAGCCCAGAGACAAGATTAGGAGACTGCTCTGGCAACGTGAACACGTCCTCACGAGTACTGAATGCTTCCCTCAGCATCTCTGTTAGCAAAGCTTTACTCCTCCATGTCTCCAAAAGAAGCTGCAAATACCATCTGAACAGATCTAAGGGCCAGGATAATTTACACCAGCTGGAAATCTGACCCACCTATTTAACGCAAGGGAATAGTCATGACTTCTTTCCTGCTGCATTGACTAAGATCTCCCCAGCCCAACTTTGAGAACTCTCTAGGCCTTGGGATATCAACCACAGAAATCTGAGTGGAAATCCCAGCCAGGAATAAAACATATGTTTAATAAATGGTTCTTCAGGAAAATAAATAAATAAATGCGAAGGAGGAGGAAAAAAGGAAAAGGTTTGTAGTTGTGAGATCATAAGAGCCCAACCATATAAGTGATGACTAAGTGTAATCTTGTGTTTCAACAAGATGAAGAAAAACATGTTTTGAAACTGTTGAACCTGGTATTCCCAGCCAACAGATATTCTTTTATTGGCCTGCAAGTGACCCTTTCAACTTGGGCTTTCCTCCAGCCTGTAGGTCCATTGCAATGATTAGAGAGTAGAAAATCCCTGCTACTGGCCAGCTGTGCTCCAAATTACCTTACTCAGCCATGCCTATAAATGTAATTGCTTGTTTCCATGGAATTGCATCAGAATGATCTGCTCACCCCTCGCATAATTCATATATCTGCAATCTCTGTCTCTGTAGATAAAGATCTCTTTCTTCTGCACATGTGTGAAAACACTGTGAGGACACAGTCAATTCTCTACATTAACCAGGGAAATGAAGGGAGCAGATCACCCACATACAGCAAAATTGTGAAGAGTGCAAAGCACAGGTAAATGACTTCCTAAAATGTACAATAAAAGTATGGAAATAGGAAGGACTTAAGTGCTGCTGCTGGGTATAGACACCGTGTATCAACATACACTGGCAGGTCTATACCAGACCAGCACAGCACACGTGGATATGGCACGTTGAGCCCAGCTCAACATCTCCAGTAGTTAATTAGCATGGGACAGTCTGTCGAGGGATAACTACCATTCACGCTGGTGGTGCACAAACAGTGCAGAGAAACACTGTAAAAACACAAGTCCTAGTTCAGGTGAGAGCAGAAATGTCCCCTGCTATCCGAGGAAGTGCCTTCCAAACTGAGAAACCAAGTGCTCTTTCCTGCCTCAACTCAGCCTCTGCTTCCCAAATTCATTTAGCACTGAATTCACTCCTTCTCATGCCCCTTTTCTCCTTCCCAGCTCTTCCACCACAGGCTGAAGGAATCGGTACTTGTAATTTCTATGCTGAGTGTTGTTCCATCCCAGAGCAGCCAGCAGCAGAGCAGGCTTTCCTGTGGCCCAGCCAAAGGGGAAAGTCAAGTACAAGCAGAGGCATAGGAGGAGGATGTTTTTGTGGCTTAGATAAGAGAAGAGTGCAAACTGCAGTTTGGGCCGCAGCGTGGGAGGGGAAGGAGAAGACTATAGACTCAGGAGGCTAGAGGATGACGTTTGGCAAGAGCCTGGATGATCTAGGTAGAAAAAGTTGGATATGAGATAAAGAATCTAAGACATGGTTCAGTTTCAAGATGGGTCAGGTCAACCATGAAGAGAGATACAGACAGAGAGGAGGAGAGGTGAGAGTTCATCTCCTTTGCATTTAAAAGAAAAGGCAGAGAAAATCAACTAAATAGAACAGCCAGTGAAATAAGTAAGATGTCGGGGAGGCGATTTTCTTAGTAACAAGCTAATGTAAGTAGACCTTTGTATTACGACATAAATGTGACTTCCACAAAGATGTAAGTGAACTCCCTTCATTCAAAGGCTGCCATAGGCTAGACCTTTTCATGGCACTCCCTTCCTGCCCCACCGGACCCACCACCATTTCCTGTCTGGCCCTTCACACGGCAGGGCAGTCCCACTCCTGACAATGACTGAGCCTCTGGACTATTGTAACCAAAAAATAAAATATGTTCTCATTAAAAAATCTGGATTATAGCAATTAATTCCACATTTTTGTGAATAAATATCATGTGTTTTGTGCCAAAGCAATTTGGCTTGTTCGCAGAAGCTAACAGTGACACATAAATCTATTTTCCCTGTTGCTCAACAGACGGTCTCACTCTGCTGACCAGATTTTGCAGTGGAAGAGGGTTTTTCTTTCTGTCTTTCAGTCAGCACGTTAAATGGTACTTGCTACCCATCTTCATGTTGACCTGTGGGTTACAAAACTCGCTCAGAGCTACTGAAGTCAAGATAGTCCTGCAACTGCTTGGGGTTTCCACCAGCCATTGACACCGAACACTTTATTTCTAAGACCTGCCCCACTATTTCCCCAGAGTGATGTCATTCAACTGGAGTCAATGACCAGGACTTCTCCCCTCTCCTGTAGCCAAAGCCAGCAGAACAGATGTGCTGTGAGCATCCCTGCCACTATGGCTATGCTGATCCTGTGCTCCCCATTGCACAGCAAGGAAAGAGCTCTCTCCTTGCATCCATGATCCTGGGTTAGTGAGTAACAAGGAAGGACCAACATCTGAGCAGAGAACAGTCAAGCCATTCAGAAGAAAAGCTAATATACCCCTGCTTTTTCCCAGCTGTAGTTACTTTGTTTTACTCCGCTGATTTCAGCATATTGAATTGTAGAAGTGTAAAACCAAAGGAAAGCTTGTACAGATTCTGTCTCCTTTGAAGCTTTACAGATGTTTGCTGGCCTTACATGGGAGAAGCATCACTATTTTATTGACCAAACTCTTTTTTGTTTTAATATGGAAAATCTCAGTGGCACTTCACTCCATTTGTCTTTTTTTCTTCTTTAGTCATATGATAATGTACACTTATAACTGGTGAATCATCCCCCCGAAAAGTCATAAAGAGAAAAATAGCTCGTATGTATGCCTCAGCGGTCAATGAATCACTGACGACAGGTATAATGGGAATAATTATATACTGCTGAGAAACTTTACCCAAAGCCCAGCTCAGAAGGCTAGTTTCAAAACTTCTGACTTGTGCAGTTGGATCCAAGTTTGCGAGTGCCAGGTTAGGAAACAGCCAGGAGAATTTCAGATTTGCATTATTGCAAGGAAATATCCTCTCCAAGTGTCTGCTATGTGTTGACAAATTGTTTATACTTAACCAAGCAATAATAATGAACAGTCTAAATAGACATTGATTTTTATGTTTTTAATTCACTTTTAGTGGGAAAATATCCTGGCAACAGAAATATGGATGTCAAGTTTTGGATGCCAGCCACTGCTTTATAGCTATGCTATTTTAAGCAGTAATATGTATTATTTGGTATAACAACATATATTTTTAGGGTCTAATCCTGGAAGTTCCTATTCCAATGAGCTCCAATCTTCCAATCAAAGTTTCTGGGATTACACATATGAATGTGAATTTGTAGCAGACAGTGTCCAGACAAAAAAAGGTTTCAATCTCAATGCAGTTTGTCTGCTGCCTCCCAGAAATAGTCAGTTGAAATACAAAAGTGAGGCAATTGCTCCAGAAAACAAGTGTAAAACCCTTCCCTAAGCCAGCTCAAGAAACATAGCAACTACAAGAAGACATGTCCATCGCATCAAGTCCAGCTATAGAAGAGGGCTTTGACATCCCAGTGCAGTGACATTACCTATTTTGAAGAGTGTGTATTATACAGAAGAGGCAGGACTACCTGGCAGTCTGCATGGGCTGCTGACTCCACTTTTCAGCTGGATTTGTATCCTGGGCTCAGCTCAGCCCCAGTGCCAGCTCTGGCAGCCCCCAAGCTTTTGCACATTTTAAATCAATGTAGAGCAAGGTCCCACAATAACCCTTGAGGGCAAAGACAGCAGCAATTTTGTTCTTAGATCTGCTGAAGCCTGTTAGAGAGAAAAGATGCACAAGTGTGTCCTCTCACAGTAACAAACCTGTGTCCACTCCTGTCAGAGTACAATATGAATTCTCTGAAAGTGCAGAATTCCTCACACTAAGAAAACTAACAAAATGGATTATGGATGAATCAGATCCACTGCATGCAGCATGAGACCTGCGATCTGCCAATGGCAAAGAGATGTCCCTAAGCACCAAATATCCTCTTCCTCCCAAATATCCCAACGGTACAAGGAAATGGTGATCAGCACCATCCTGCTCCAGTCACAGCAGTACAGAGCTGTACACCAGCATGTAAGTCAGTGAAGTGATAATCACCCATACCTGGGAGGTAGTGGAGAGAAAGAGGCACCTTCTGAGAGCAATTCATCTGATCCATCTTAGACGTCTGTCTTAGGATAAGCTGAATCACCCTCTGGAGGTTCCCATTTCTCCTTGTCAACTGCAAAGGGAGCACAGCTCCAGCAGTGTCCAGCTCAAACATAAATGTCTGATTTCTGGATTCTTTGAGTTAGAGCAGAAATATCTCACCCTTAGCTGGGAAAGTAGTTGAAAAGAGATGAGTGGCTGCTGTTGCATTTCTGGGAAATGTGAGATATTATGTGACCTGTTAATTTATTCCAGAGTTTCCCTTTATGCTTTAACAATACTGTTCAGTATTCAATTCAAGCCATAATGCTTAATGGCTTGTGGTCAGCTAAGCTTATCCTGCATTTCTGTGCCAGCTTAAAAAATAAACAAAGCTGTGTCTACTGAATGGCACAATTAGAGGGATTTATCCTGCTCCTACCCCAGAACCCATACCAGAACACACAAATACTATTTCAGTGCAATTCAGAGAAGATGGGAAAGTCCTTTACATCCTGCTGTAGGACACTGTGAGAGTTGAACAGTTTGTTCAGATGAGAACATCACCTCTTAGGGGACCTGAACATTGGGGACAGCTTCAAATTAACTCTACTTTCACTTCAAAAATGTCTAGTGGCCTCAGATAAGATTGGAGATGCAATGTGTTAGGGGCTGCAGTTACTTAGGACTTGTTTCCCCCACTGTGTTAACTCAGCTAATAACATGAGTCTTGTCCTCACTCAAAGCACCACTCATACAGAAAAGCTTTGAGTTTGGAGGGTGCTTTTAACAGGAGCCAGCTATCGTACATAGGAGCAACATGGCATCATCACGTATGAGCCACCTCTCTGTCAATTCCCTGTACAGCTTACAGTTAACTCCACTGCAGAGTTAACTCTGTGCTGCAAATAATCACCCTAGTAAGAGATAATCTCTGTCCTGAAGAATTTACAACCAAAACCCCCACACAAGGTGTGGCAGGAGGCACAGAGGCAAAAAGAGGGACAGCAACTCTTACAAAAGCATGTTGGTTACACAGCTGGGAACAGTATGTAATACCCAGCTGGTGAAAAAATAAAACAGCCCCCAAAAACCCAACAACTTGCTGAAGGTGCTCCATATCTCAGGCAATGGGAACAAAACTCAAGCCTCTTCAGTCTAGAGATACATTTCTCTCTTTCAATGTTGCCAGCTCTTAAGTAAAATTGAGATTACAGAATTGTTTGAAAGTAAGATCCAAGGTTGATTTACACTGAGGCTTACTCCTAACTCCCTCATTTCCTCTGCAGGCCTCTTCTACTATCCCCAGTTTCAGGCATTGGTGGGACACCCCTCCCATATTCAGCTGCATCACTAACTGAGTAGTCATCCTGTACGGAGACACTGCCTGAGCATTAGCTTGAGTGTCAGTGAGTTACACGGCCAAACCTCAAGCTCTATGGAAGTCTGAAGATGTGAGTGAGGACCAGCCACTGCAGGTGGAGCTCTCCCAGACATGCAATATTAAAATCCTGACATACAAAGTATGTGCCATGCCAAGCTGCTCTGGGTAAGCTCACCAGTAAGCCTTCCTCCTTGGCATCTGCACCACCTCAGAGAACACCCCTCCCTTACAAGGTCTATGCACACTCAACTGCTTCCAACACAGTTCATAAAGTAGATTGTAATTTCTTGGCCCCAAAGCAGTTCTCCAGACATAACCAGTCTATGCATCTGCTGCACGGGCCTTCTCCATGTGCTCGGCTTCCTTGTTTAATAGCCACCAGCCAACTTCAATGTCTCCATTTCTTCAAAATCCTATTTTAATTTAATTTCAGCAAATTGGACTGCAACTATTTAAAGTTGTTTTGCGAGTTGTGTGCTTTGAAGAAGAAACCATTACAAAAGACTTCAGAAAATTTCCATTTATCCTCTATTGTTTCTCTGCCCTTATGCACCTTTCCCACCAGGCACTGGAATACTGTCTGCAATCCCACCTCCTCCTGCTCCCACATTCCACATTCCATGGGCTCCTCTGCAGTCAAAAACTTTCTCCTATCTCATGGTGCCTTTATGAAATACAAATAATTTTTGTTTGTTATATTCAAAAGGAAATTGCTTGGCCTTTTCTTTAAAAATGTACAGCATATTTACAGAGCCTATCTATCTTTTTTACCCTTTGCTTGGAAGTCTGTACAATTATGATCTTAGGATGAAAGTGCATTTTTGAGTAGATCATGCAATGAGACAGGCCATTTTATCATAAGTATCTACATGGAACTTTGAGTGTTTTATTAAATCTATCATAACAAAAGCACAGAACCAAACTATGAGGCCATCTCCAAAATTTCAAGCTTTTCCCCAAACTCTGTTTCTGCTAAAGAGAATGCTGATTTGAGAGCAAGAGGATGAGGAAGAGAGGGAGTATCTTAAAATACATTTTCTACATACTTTTCCCTATACAAAGCTACACAGTTCAGGTTTCACTCAAACCGAGACACTTCCCATTGCACGCATTCCTCTTTCTCTCCTGTCCCATGAAAAGCAGCAGTTAACTGCTGAGTTCTTTGTTTCCTCTTTTAAATGTCTTCAGCATCTCTAATTCCTACAGTTACATCCTTGTAATCTATAGATTCATATCTAATAATATCAAAGTTCTTCTGTAGCATCTTCTGAAGCAGGATTTCCAAGCTGTGCCGTGAATATACATTAATTTGTAGATCAAAGCCACCATTGTCATTACATTAAAAATCAACCCGGTCAATGTTATACAACAGAGATTCAGCACAGCTTTCACATCCAGCCCTATGAAAATCATCTGGTGAATATCTTCATTTCATAGAGAGGGCTGTAAAACTCCTCAGGGACTCCTGTCAACCCACCAGCATTGCTGCCTAGTTACAGGGACTGGGTGACACGCTACAGTTCTGTCCTGAGGGGAAAAAATAAAGAAATAAAGAAGAAAAAAAACCCCAACAAACCAGCCTGTGGAAGAGTCCTTGCTCAAGTTTTGGAAGAGCAACCTTTCTTCTCTTCTGGAGGACAACGCAGTGCTCAGAGCATGTGGTAAAGGTGCCACACGAGCACAGGAGATGAGTGGGGGCATCTGGCAGCAGTGTCTGGTATGACAACAAAACCCCAGGTGCTGCTGGCACAGCATATGGACAGCACCACTGCCAAGGCAGCAGCACCACCAGCAGCAAATGCTGTTACCAGCCTTCCCTCACACCTTCACAAAGGTGCAAATGTGATGAGTTTTGTCAGAAGACCCTTGGTGCAAGAGACCCTCTGCACAGGAAGGGCAAAATCCCAACCAGCCTTTACTCATATTTCCTGAGGGCTGCTAAAATCATGTGCTAATCCTGTCAAAGCTTTCTGCACCCACTGCCAATGGTGCACAGATAAGTCTGCATCATGCTAGCAACTGCTACAAAAACACATGCCAGAGGAGGAGCAGTCTTTTTTAGCACGGCTCTGCTTTCAGGTTACCCTTCTGGGTCATGTTGCACACCCAGTCACAACATACCGAAATAAGTATCACACCAGAACAGATCTGCAACAAATTCTCCTTCAGTCACCCAACAAGTGGCTTATTCCTGTTCTGGCCCAAAGTACAGTAGTACTGCAGTGCTCCCACCGGCCAGCACAGCCGCACAGGTACAACACAAGCTTGAGGCAAGGACACTCCAGAAACTGGGAAGAAGGGAGAGATAACAAATATATCCCCTTGTTTATCCAGGTTTTACATGTGTGCTCTGTTTGGTTGTAAGGAATTCTCTGTTTCCTTCATAAAAATGAACCAAGGATCAAGCACCTGCCAAGGAGGGTGGCTATGGTGTACAGCAGGAAGAAGAAAGGAGGGGAGCACCACAGGCATCCTACCCCCCACTCCACAGCTGCTAGTAGATTAGAAGCTTTAACAAATCTGCTTCACAACACATATTGCTCTGAAACTGAAGAAAGGGAAGGGGCAAGAGAGGTTGGGGGGTCATCGTTAAGTTCCAATGACAGGGACAGAGGCAGAAAAGCAGAAGTTTCGTTATTGGGAGTTGAAGGATTTACTCTGAAATCCTGGCCCATGCACGAGGTCACTGGAATTCCTCAGCTTGCCATTGACTGCTGTGGGGCTACAGGGCAGGCAAACCTCCATGCCTCAGTTTCCAAACCTGCAAAGGTAGGAATATGAGTATTTCCCCTGCTTCAGCAGGGCTTGTTGAGGCTTGGAGGTTTGCAGTGTGCTGCAAGATCAAAGGATCAGAATAACATTACATATTCAGTACAGGTCCATGCACTATTTGCAACATTTGGAGGCATGGCAGGTTGCTTAGCTTGCAAAGGAAAGCAGGAAAACAGAGATTTCACAAGCCCTTAGATTGCAAATACTTGGGCTTGAACTGGACCTCTGTGAGACGGGCATCAAGGCTGTTATCTCCCAAAAAGCACTTACCTCAGAGGTACCAAAGTTTGAAGATTTGCCCTAATAATACCCTAGAAGGAAAGACACTGAGCTGGTTCTTCTCTTTGTGAAAACAGTTTTTTTCTTAAGTTTGTGAGTTGCTTCTCAACCATTTGCCCCTTGCACACTTCTCTCTCACTTTGTTTCTGTGGCCCTTCAGTTTGTGGGTAACACAATATAAATCCTGGCATTTGCAACACTGCCACAGGTTGTGGTATCCTGAAAGGTCTCCTTTTTCTGGAGAAGTAATGATGCTTTTGCTTGTCACGGTAAGCCAAGGTCTTTCTTACAGCAGACATGAACACAGAAGAAAATAAATGTATTCCAGGAAAGCACAGAGATGAGTTTACAATTACAAAATCAGTGTTTTTGTAAACACATACAGACAAAAATATATGATACAGACAAAAATATATGATACAGCTACCATGAAAGGTCACTTAACTTAGACAACTTGACTGGGGACCTCTGGTAGCAGATGGACTCTGTTCTTCTCCTTGATCTGCCTTCAGAAACTCATGCTGCTGCTGGTACACCTGCAGCAGGTGGGCCCTGTCCTCCCTGGGGTCCCCCAAGCTCCTGCCACCCCGCCAAACGGGAGTTTTGCTGTTCACAACAGTTTCAGGATTTTCACATTTCCTACCTCGTGTATCACAACAAGTGCTCATAGTGCACACGTCCATCTCACTAAAACCAATCTCCTGTTTGTTGTTAATTCTTCCTAACCACCACACATGACACATGACAAATACAAAAGGCAGCACTGACTTTCCCACAGACACACACACACACATATATGTCCACAGATCTTTTGCTGTTTTAGGGGCTCCAGTTGCCACACCTCTGGTTTTTAAATGTAAGTATCTTAAAATGTTTGGCAGTAAGGTGTTTGCCAAAGATTAATTGTTGATCCAGTACTCAACAAAATCAATGAGAGTCTCTTCGTTGACTTCACTAAGCTTCACAGGATTGGGCCTCCAATGCCTCGCACAGTTCTGAACATGCGCAAATCATGAAGACTCGAGCTATTGCACTCAGCACTTGGCAGGCTCAAGAGCTGTTCTTGCCAATGGAAGCAACTGGGACAAAATGGAAGCAAAAATCAGGACAAGTATTTTTTTTATAATTTACCTAGGCTCCTGATTTAGGGCTGAGACACATACAGAAAAAATTGTAAAAGGTGCAAAAAATGCAATGAAAAAAACCCGCAAAATGCAGCTGCCAGAAAAGGTTTGGTTTGGTTCTTTAGAAAAGAGGACGTTATCAGAAAATACGACTGAACTGTGGAAACCTATGGAGGGAACCTGAGATGGTGGGAATGACTAAAACTTTTACATGAGTATTTTAAGAATATGAAGCCTTACATGAAAAATAAAAAGCAAGCAAGAAATGTCTTGCTGGCAAACTTTGGAAAAGTAGTCAAATTACAGTCCATAGTAATGCCAGCATTACCTGAGATCCTCATTACAGAAACAATACTCAGGAGCAGACAACAGCAATCCTGGAATTTACTCAACAGCACAGATAGCCAAGATTTTATAAAAAAGTTTCTCAGCTGATGTAGACAGCAAATAAGTTTTTTTGGGAATGATGCCAAATGCAAGAGGAAGGACGATGAAACCAGATATGAAAGAGCCAGGAAAGCAGTTTACATGGATACTGCCTACAAGTTTGACACCAGGACTGAAAAGCAACACTCTTCACCCCATGCACACACAAAAAGCCATAAGTAGGTCTACATCCCATGACCCGAACTGGTGATCTCCTGGCTGGAATGACCCTGGAAAGAGCCATCGAGGGGCCCAAAATGGAACAAGCTACACAGTGTCTTAATCTGCTACCTCAGTCAAGTAGAAACAGGCATTATCAGTGACTACAAACTGAATCAGAAATTATTGAGACAGGAAATAAAGCAGAAACTCTTCACACTAATTAACAATTGTATATGCATGTTGTGGGACATGGTAGCTGGTCCCTCACCTGAAGTCTTTCAAGCTGAAGTACTCCAAGGGTCCTGTGTGTATCTGGACTATTAGAAATTCATTTGCTTCTAACTCTATGAGGTCCTTTTTGATAAAAGAAGCTTAAATTGCGACTGGATGTCATTCTCAGAGATATGTTCTAGTTCAGCCACATATTAATGGCTGTAATGCAGAAAACTCTGGACGAAATGTCACAGCCTGTAATACACAGGTGTTCAGGCAAAAGAATTACAGGGTCCCTATGGACCTTGAAATCAGTGAACTGTGCAAGAGCAATTAAACACTCTCACAATTGGAGATGACTTTGGTTTCCTTTGCTGAAAGCCTCAGCGTGCAGCTGGTCACCTCTTACTCTGAAGTTTTGCTCAGCAACCCTGAGCGTGAAGAGAGAACAGAATCTGATGTGTATGTGTGTGTATGTATACACACACACACACACGTATATATAGCCCTTTTGTGTGACATCACAGAGCAAAACAAGACAAATGAGATCAGAGAGATAAAGAAGGAGAATATCTCATGGAGCATTTGCAGCTGCTCAGACCGTGTGTACCACAGCGCAGTGACCTACCAATGCCATGCTCTGTGGTGATGCTCAGGTCAGAGCTTCAGCTTTGCAGCCAAGTAACAGCTAAAGAGAAACTACCGTTCAAGTAAATTGAGATCTAAGACTCGAGGAGCTCTCTGCATCCCTTCTACCAGGATGGTATAAGTAATTCTACTGGTAAGTAATTCTACCAACTGAATTAGTTGATCCAAAAGTTCAAACTGGAATGTGTCCTTACTCCCAGTGACCAAAGAAATGGTCACAGGCTACTTGGTAGCCTGCACAGAAGTATTGTTCTGATTTGGGAAAGCATCTCTATTCACAAAAGCACTCAGAAACATGCTTAAAATTACACTGTGTTTGCATGCCAACCTGAATAATGAAGATCTTAAGCATATACTTAAGAGCTTTCTTACACTGGGTATTTGGAAGTATACTGGGGAGCCATGGAGAAAAGGAATATGCTTGTCCTCCTGTCAGGTCTTTTAAGGAAGACCAAAAAAAACCCAGACATCATTTAATAGTAATATCATGCTGTAACATAAGCTAAAAAAATGCACTGACAGATGACCGTGGAGCATGGAGATTTACAAAACTGAAATGAGAGACAAAGGGTACTGGATAGTCTAATGGTACAAAGGAATGTTAACACTGCACCTGTATGGCATTTCTCGTCCTAATACTCAGTGAGAAACTGGTATCCTCATCTCCCAGAGAGAGAAACTGAGGCAAAGAACGGTTTTATGACTCGCAAAATGCCGTACCAGATCTGGGAAGGCACCCTGCGAGGCTGACTCATTGATCTCGGCACCAACACATCAGCAAGGGGCATTGATTCCAAGCCAACACCCCAGGTCATTGAAGGTGATAAGGAGCCAGGGACGCCACTGTTTGTCATGATCATGATCATGTGTCAAACTCGTGCAGATACCTGTTTTAGTACAGAGAGTGACTATTTCTGATAGAAAGTTTAGAGTCTAGTACAGCAAGCCCACACATTTTACAGATCCCAAAGTCTCATCTGGAATGAATCAGTATCAATTCAGTCTTTATTTAAACATATTGTTTAAATACAGTTTATCCCTCTTGATGCTGGGTTGAGAATTTCAGTCTTTCAAGTATACTCTTTCTCACACTGAAATTTTCTTCCATTTAGGAACAACTTGAAAACACATGAACACAGAATTAAATGCTTAGATACCTTAATCCTATTATCAATAATCTGTGATGCTTTTCACAGGACATTAGACTGACGTGTCTGTGGGATTGTACACACCATGCCGCAGCAGTACAGCAGAGTTTGGGAATAGCTACAACAGGGACCATATGAGCTTTATAGCGTACTGTGCCGCATGCATAATATACATAGCTTCAGTATCTGGAAAGAAAGGTCCCAAACGTCCTGAGCCAAAAGAATTAAAAGCAAAATGTATAGATCAGCTATATCTTTTTATAACATTTTGTTCTCTGTGACAAACAGCATCTTCCTAGAAATTCACAGCTTTGTCCTCTGAACAATGTTATTTGCTGTTTCTCCTCAAAATCATCTCTCATTGTTCCCAACATTAATTCCTTCCTGGTGAAATACCTAGTATGGTCACATGAATGATGAATGGCAGACTTTCTAAATTTGAGCATAAACTTGTCCAGGAGTAAACCTTTTAAGGACACTTTAAGGAGATAGAAGCTTAAATCCAATTTTCAACAGTAATCTAGGGCCAGATTGTAAGGCAACGTTGGCATCTAAAGATTTAGAGCAGTTCCTATTTTTATCCTAAATGGCTATATACCCTTCAAAAATCCAGCTGCTACAAACCAAAGACTGTGTTTTGACTGACTGAGAGAAGAGGGCACAGCGATCTCGGAAATAGCCACACAGTCCAATCCATCCACATGCTGAAGAAGAAAACCATACAGGACCAGAGGCTCAGGCCTTGCAAGCCGCACAGCCGTGCCAGCGGGGCTTTAGCAGCCCAGGACAACAACTCCACTTTCCAGAGTTGGGCTGGCTGGTGCTGTGCTTCACGGGCCCCAAGGCCTTCTGAAATGGGCTGTCAAAATCCCACCCCACACCCACCAACCTCTTTCCCTCCTTAGTTCAACTGCGGGTCATATCTTTAATAAAAGATCTCTAATAAACAGCTAACAGAGGGCTTATACATGTTTACCAGCTGTTATGAACATTTACAGGTATGAGTTGTGTGGTGCAGAATCTTGTCATATGTAGATGCTCTTCAGCCCAACTGTCCCAGCTATAAGCAGTCAGTTGTCCTCCAACCACTTATTGATCTGTAAAATTTACTAAACTGAACTGGTTTTGACTGTTTACAAACTAAACTTACTTTTAAAAGGAACGACTGAGAGGACTGTGAACACTACCCTTTTCACTGATGTGAAAGTTCCCATGGGGGACATACTGCATATGGGGCTCTGCATACAAGGATTAGAGATGTTTTTGTCCTTCACAGAAGCCAGCATCAGATGACTCAGGTGTTGCTGTGCACATCGGCACTCATTTCTTCTGCAGCTCCCTTGAGTAACAGTGTAAAAGTGCTGGTTTTACTGATGGCATAGGATGCTCAGCCTGAGACAGAAACCCCTTTCATCAAATGTACTTATGCTTTATCCAGAGAAGACATCACGAATTAAGGACCTGCTCCCCCAGCTCCGGGGTCAGCAGATCATGCACTTCAGTTTGTGCCCACTCAGCAAAGTAAACACACAAATACTCAATGGTAGTAAGACTAATAAGCCCATGCCTCAAGTTAACCATGTGCTTAAGTGTTTTGCTGATTGAATCTGGACTGCAGCCTGAGGATCAACAGAGCACCTTCTGCCACCTCCCAGCATGCAGAAGAGTACCTGGCTCTGAAGAGCAAGTGCCTCTACTGATTTACACAGCACTTTTCCTCTTGAGTAAGCATTGGCAAAATCCAGCTCAAGAGTACCACCTAGCCTTCCTACAACATTTTACAAACACTAACCATGAGCTCAACATCACCAAATTAGGTAGTTACCAACTCTTGCACCTGTCCTACAGAAGACAGATTTAAAAGACTGATTGATGACTACGGTAGGTCCAGCTCTGCCACAGCATTAAGGAGTGCAAGAAACACAGACCTTCCTCCTGTGTCCACACAGCATTTGCTTACAAGGCAAACTACCCTCTCCACCCTCCTCCTGTGCACTCTGCAGGAGCTTTGCTACATGCGCTCCCTCTGAAGAGCCGTGCTGGAGCTGAGCAGAGGCGATTCACTGACTCAGCAAGGGATGCTCAAGCCTTTGCTTGGTGTGAGACACGCCAGTGGCGGTCCCATGGCAGTGGTATGCCTTGGAAAGGGGACGGCTTGCTGCAGCCCTTTTTCCCCATACCGATAGACTGGAGAAGGTTTGTGTGTTTCAGGAATAATCACAGTATAATACAACAAAATACTAAGTGTAGTATTTTATAACACCCAGAACCCTTTGATTCATACACAAAGTGATACCCGGCCTCTGCAAAGGCTCACTGTGCCCACCAGTGACTGCAGTCACTTCTGAGCTGAAGCAGAACAACACGTAACATCAAACAGCAGTATCTTCTTATAGTTTAGCCTAGGAAACAGAGGATATGGACCCACTCCAGGAAATACTGGGCATGTCTTACACTGGTGGGTACCTACAGCCTGTAGCACAGTCTTCCCACATAGCCTACTAAGTGGGAAGTATGATATAAAAGCACCTACACAGTGTACTGCGATCACTGCATCTTGCTGGCCAGAGGTGAGTCAAACTGAGCCTGGAAGCAGCCGTGCTACCCTTGTAACAGCATGGTCGGAAAGCAAGGGCAGCCAGATGACTTCTGGGCATGAGGTAGGAGGCCCAAGCAATCCTGGTGTGCACCCTCTGGACTTATGGGCTGTAACCTCTGATCGCTCGGGAAACCCTACTCCAATGCACAGTGTAAACACACCCAGCGTTATCCAACCTGGAATCATGCCAGATCTCTGGCATGAAATCCCTTTTACTTGGGGGAAAAAAAAAAAAAAATCAGGATGATCTGAGTGAACAAGAAGGGACATGTTGCGAAGGCAATGCAAGAGATTTGGGGTTTGTTCTTAGGTCACCCAACCCTGGTGATGATAATCCTTTGTTTGCCTTTTTTCTCTATTTAGATTGTAAGTTCTTAAAGACAGAGACAGTCTCCTGGTATTTGTTTATACAGAGTTTATGTATCAGCCCCAGGGATTACTGCAATGATTAGAACAATCTCTAATGACCACAAATCACTGTGACCTCTGTTTTATGAACGCTCCGAGGACATGCGTGTCAAATAGGTGTTCAAAAAGAGGCTCTGAACTAATTACAAGGTATAAGATACACACTACAATATTTCTCCATTCCAGTTTCTGTCCAGTATATCCAGGTAAGAATCAAATCCCTGTATTCTTGGCTGTAACCCTTTTTCTAGAGTTATGGAGACTGGCAAATGAGCCTTAGTGTGACTGGGAACTCTGTGCCTTTCCTCCAGCAGGCTCACACATGAGAGAGAATTAAGAGAAGTTACTTCTCTTTTTATCCTATTAAAAAACAAAATAGCAACAAAAACCCCCAAACCAAACAACCTAAACAAAACAAAAAAACCACCAACCCCACAATCAGAGACAGAGAGAAATTCAACAACACTTCAGAGGAACTAAGACAGAACGCTCTTGTAAATAAAAGTCGGAAGGCCTACGCAGGGCTGCTGACTTTAAATGTATACCTGGGGCACAGACAGGAGGAAAGGCAAGAGGAAAGGATGAAAAGAAGAAAGGTGCCACAAGTGGGAGGGACTCGCTGACTGGCATCTGTTAAACCCAGAGCTGCATCTTGAATTTGCTTTTCATTTCTGAGCAGCAGCATCAAGAGGAAGTGCCGAGGGATGGGGAGGAGAGGAAATGAGCAGTGAGCCATCGCTCAGCCCAGTCAAACCCAGACCCCAGAATGAGCCTTACTGCCAGATTTGTTTCTCTGGGACTGCTTGCCTTTCTCCAATAGCTGACTACAGCTCCTCCGACTTCACTTATCTGCAACAGATTACTCTAGTAGCGTCCTAGAGCTAAAATGTATTAATAGCTGAATTCTGTAGCTACAAGTTTTTTCTAACCAGCAAAACCCTGGCTCAGAGAAGTTTGCATCCTGTACATTCTCAAGGAGAAGTGCCGTCATGAACACTGCAAGCCCTGTTTCCAAGGAGGTTGGGTTCCTTGCAGCCACTAGCTGATCTCTCTTCAGTGACTATCCGCTAGTTATGGATGTCAAATCCTTCAGCATATCCAGCTCACCACTGCTTATCCAAAGGCCAATGGAGTCACCAAAAAGGCTTTAATTCCCTTTTGCAGGCTTTAGCTCAGGCCACAGAGGAGCAGCTCTTTGCCCTAATGACTTGTGACACCTATTTCAGTTGCTTCTTGTACCTCCGTGGCATTACCCTTCCTCTCATACAGCACAGTCCTGCTGCTGCACCAGCTCCTGGGGAAGCAGAATCAAATCCAAACAGTGCTGTTCTGAGATTAGTGCAGATGAAATACAGGTTTGCCTGTATGCGGACTGCGGATCCAGGATTCGTTTAGAAAAATGACTCTGATTTACTTCACATGTCCATCCCTACATGCTTTCCTTCCAGTTGAGATAATTAACCTTCTTGAGGAAACATTGATAGGTCCCTAATATTCATTCAGTCCTGTAGAAGGAAGCTCATTTTGGTTCTGAAGTCAGTCCTGTTCAAGTAAAGTGTTTGTTTGCATTTAAGATCTTACTGGATGTTAAGATGAATCAAGGTGCTTGGGGCTGTCAAGTTGAAAGCTTAATATCCTCAAATTGCTGCCCAGGTTACTTTGAAATATTTATGTAATGTACCTTTCTTTTCCGGCAAATTACCATTAATGGGAAAGGAGCTTAGAATTACCTAATAGAAGCACCAAAGTCCCTTTAATGGAAACAATTATTCATTCTTACCTTTTTTTAATATATCTTATTTTTCCTGTAGTGTCTTAAAAATACCTGCAATTCCAGCGAAATGGTTTATGTTACTCTAAACTCTGATTCCATCTTACTCATTTTTCATGAAGCTGCTGCCTTGAAGAACCAGGCAAAGCAATAGATAAGCCTTGATGTCACCCTTATGACTACACATTTGATGTGAAAAATAATTTTGCTAATGTAGGCTGTTTTTAAAAAGGCTGAAACCACTTCAGTTGGAAAGCATACTATCATGGTCTCAATCCAAGATCTATTGAAGCCAAATGGAAAAATTCCAAAACCTGCTCCTCAAAAGGGTTAATAAGTCAACAGCAGATATTTTCATAAGGAGTTACTCAATTCTAAACAATTATCATAGTCAGAAAGGTCAATAGGCTTTCTCTTAGCTACCTAAAACACTCAATAACATGTTTATTCAAAGTTCAGTTTTACTAAAAAAAAAAAAAAATCTGAAGAAAAGAGCGAGTTTTCAGTGAAATAATGAAGAAGAAAATATTTCCATGCTGAAATGCCTATGCAATGCCTCATCCCCTCCTCGAGGGGCAAAATCTCCTATTGAAACTCATTTAAGAGAACTGCAGGAAACTAGGGAATCTAAATTATAAGAGAGAGGAAGGCTGGTTTGGGACAGCGCCAGCAGGCAGGACATTCGTGAGATCTGGGTTCATTTCCGAATATTACTGCAGACTTCCCGTGTGAGCTTGGGCGAGCTGCATACTCCTTGTGCTGTACCCACCTGTAACACAGACTTACCATCGTCTCTCCCCTGACTTCCACTTCTTTGGAGCAAAGGAAGACATACCAGAACAGTGGATTTTTGTACAAAAAGTCTTCGCTTTGGAGGGGGAAGTTGGCTGCCACTGTAATTCAAACAACAGCTGCTAAACACAGTGCAAGTCATTGCCCTGCTGTGAGTGGTGCAACAAAGCCAGAACACAGTGGAGCTCTGAACGGCAATGGTTCCGCCGTCTATCAGCCCAAAGTGACTCAACTCTTCTTTTTTCTGGCATCCCCTAGGCAATTTTAGCAAGGCCCACTAATTCGTACTGTGGTCACAGACTAATTTTACCGGCAGCCCGAAGCAGTGAGGCAGCCCCAATTCTGCTAGGCCAACCAACCCCACACCAGACTGGCACCACGGCAGAGCACAGCGATGCTACTGGAGAGACTGGGACCGGGGTAAGAAAACATCATCTCCTGCGGGAGTTCAACAGGCAGCACATGGGTGCTGCTGCATGCAACACTGAATTGCATTCAGTTGGTATTTCTGAGTGTCTGATCTGTGGGGTTAGTTGTTTGCCCTGATTTAAGGCCTCCTGTGCTATGGAAAGCTTATAAAATTGGTAGGTCCCAATATCGATGTTGATGAAGCTACAGAAGAGGGCTGGAAGTCGAGGGGACAAGTCTCTAGTTGCTGCCATGCACCACACTTTTTACTCTTAATATTCTGTCAGAGCATTACGTTGGGGCTTTTTTGATTCAGTCTAAAACAAGAGGGAAAAGCTACTTGCCATTGCTGAGCAGGAGAATATTGCAGAGAAGATGGAGACCTCAAAGGACAAACTCTTGTCACTGAAGGGTTGCAGGAGAGAAACATGGGAAATTCAGCTGTACGCTAAAAAGTTCCAGGTTCAGAACAAGCTCTTGCACACATGGATATGAAAGTTAGTATTTTTACCCTCTAGGACAGCAGAAGAAATGTGAAGACAGAAGAAAACAGAACAAAGTTGCTGGGGAAAACTCTAAGCACTGCACCTATTACAGGCACAGTGTAAACAATCAGGCAAACAGCCAGCTCAATACATGTTTGACTTTCTTCCTTAAGCTGATTGCAATGAATAGGATGATGCTAAGATGGTATTTTCATATGAGAACAAAATAAAAAAAATGGCACCCCTCCCACAAATGGTGCCTGTTTATAAAAAACAAATCCATTATGCCTCTTGGAGAAATGGAATACTCCAGTCCCGTCAATAGTGAGCAGGTAAGCAGGACCGAGATCTAAAAGCTATGTAGGACTCTGCAATAGAACTGCAGCTCTTTCAGACTCGAGTGCAAGTACTTACCTTCCCAGTTATTGGTTTCAAGTCAATCTCATGTGCCCTATATTTACCCATCTGTACTTGTGCTCTGGCCTCTCTCAGACTGCAGGATAGCAAGACTTTTTTTTTTTTTTTTTTTTTTAATAGATGTCTAGACAGTTGTCTTCACAGCAGACAAAATGATCACACAGGAAATTCAAAGGAAAATTGATGCAGGCTGCTACGAAATAGAGGTATTCAGGACAAGGATGGCAACTTTGTTCCCTGAGAAGGCTCTCAGTAAGGGGTGGGTGGCCCACCTGCAAACTCTAACCACCTCCCACCACCACCTCCCCGGCTTTGTCCCCAAGATGAAGAAAGTCAAGGAACCATTCAATTCTCATCTGAGCTCCACTGAAACCAATGAGAGCTGCCCCATGTAAACCACCGCTACGTCAGTGGGTGCAACGCCGAAGAATAAAATCACCCACATGGGTCTCAAGTCAGCACTAAAGGAGAGAGCCAAATGGAAGTAAGTGTAATTCCCAGGAACTGGTAGTGAGTGAGTGGAAAACAAACACTAAATTGAGCTTCTGCTCCTTCCCCTTTTTAAGTATAGTATGTACTAATAAAATAGATCTTTGCATCATCTTATGATTCATCGTGGCATAATATGAAGTATTAAGTTACCTATCTGGTTACATGGACGGGTGACACATGATTGGAGCAGAGTTTCAAGACCAAAGAAAGAATCTGGCTATGTAAATAAAGCAGGCGTGAGCTCGATTCATTTATTTTCATAGTAACCATATGAACTTATTAAAAAGAAGAATTTAGAAGTATTTTAGATCTTTTTGGAACTACACTAACAAAACAAGAAGAGCTCTGATATATATTTCATGTTCTGATTTTTCCTTTTCTGCCTCAGCATGTATTATGATCAGGATGAGCAAAAACCTAAGACTATTTAATCAAAAGTTGTCAAAGTTGCCCAGTGTATGAAATGGATGGATTTTTCAGTTTTTATTTGATCTTTTTTAAATTTATATGTGATATTAAAATGTTAATGATATTTCTCTATCATGGAAAGCATCTATAGACTTTGATAACATTTTAAATGAAAAATTAAACTACAGTAAAAAAAAATTAAAACATCCAGTTTTTAAGAAAAATGCATTTTAGTGATTTTTTTTTTTTTGATAAAAGACCATTTCTCAATGAAAATCTTTCCCAATGAAAAATGTTTCTTGTGTGTGTTATGCTTTCAAAATTCTACAAACTGCATAAGAAACAAGAGGGGAAGGAATGAAGGAGAAAGAAATTCAGATGGGAAACAGACCCCCTTCCCTTTAGAAACTCTATCAATTTATCTCAAGTTCTCAAGCCAATCTAATTTATAGTGGTGGTCTTAAACACATAAAAAAATATCTTTAAACATAGCTTTAGCTAACTAGGGAGCACTTGAAATTAATAATTGTTTAAATCCTGCAAGAAAGTCCTATTGTTTTAGCAGGAGCATCAAATTAATATGACCATTTTAAGGTAAAAATGATGACTGAATTCCTGCTGTCACCAAATTCACAGTATTTTAAAAGACTATGCGAATCTAAACTCTTCCAGAAGCAACTGCTTCATCTTCTATAACCAGTAGTGCAAGGCATCCAGTAAGACAGTATTCAGATCAGAGCAGCTGAAACTCCCAAAGCAAACATGAAATGAGGAGTCCTCATGGACCTTTTAATGGTCCTGTAACATTTTTTTCTTGCCTTTTTTGGTTTTCAAATAATATACATAATTTTTTATTGCCAATAAAGTTTACTGGCATTCTCATGGCTAACGGTCACTCAAGGTGCAAATCAGAGCCAGGGATTAAAGAGGATGCTATTTTTGTAGTTCTTCTGGCAGAAATTGCTTCTCCTCCATCCGAGGAAGAGAGCTGTGGCTGGCACGCTCTCCAGCAACAGGTACAGCCTGGCTACAGGGGATAAAACCAGAAAGTTTGAAGGGAGGGCTTAGGTTTGGGGGTTTTTAACCATTAACAACCATAGTGTTATTAACCAGTGTGCCACACAGGGGGAAATCCATCCTTTTAACAAGAAATGTGCAAAAAAAATTAGATACGTATCACGTATGCTTTGTTTGGAGAGCTTAAAGGGGAAATGAGTGGCAGGCCAGCTTCAATTTCATCTGATTTGAGTCAAATCCAATTAATAAAAGAATTGCAAAATCAGAGTAGGGGGCAGAAAATCCTCATTTCCTTGCAATAACTTTGAGAGTGGCAGGCAGGGCAGCAGCCCAGCAGTCCTGCTGCCAGTCACACGGGTGCTCCACGTCAGGGGTGCCAATTATTTATTCATTCAGAAAATAAAGTAAAAAAGATTTATGTTGGAAATGATCATGCTTGGAAGTCTCTGACTAAGCAGTGATGTGATCACACCTGTGCTCCCCTGGAGCTTTGGCATTTTTCTTTCCTTTTCTTTGTCATATATTTGTTAAACTTTCTGGGTTTTGCAGCTGTGACTGTTTCCAATTCCTCAGCCCACAGAGTCCTGCTAGGGCACCATCTTAGCAGCAGCAACAAAAAAAAGACAAAACCCATCCAGTTATCTCAGGAGAAGTCTTAAATGACCTGATGCTTAATGAATTTGAAATGTGAAGATTTGAAATATAAAACATATGGTACCCAACAGTGCATAAACCAAGGCATCATGATCAAGCATTAAGGCAAGAAACGGCACGCCATACTGGGTCTCCAGCCCGCCACCGCCTTGCTGTGGGACAGAGCCCAGGCGGGTGTTTCTCAGCACTTTGCCAGGCCAAGCCCTTTCTGCTCTGGTGCCTCAGTTTCCTGGGCAGGAGCTAATGCTTGCCATGCGCCTGGCCACGTGAGGAGTCTTGGTCAACACTGGGATGTAGAGAGGAGCTGGAGTAGGAAATAGGTGGAATTCCTGAGCCTGTCGGAAAGGCTGGCGGCAACAATCCCACAGACTGCGTGGAAACAGGCGTGTTGCTTTGTTTACCTCAAGCTTTATTTTTTAAAGCACCATGACAGCTCTGAGACTTGCTCTGTCTCAGACTAATCTATTTTCCCCTCAACACCTTGCAGTGAGCAGTCTGCCAGCTTCCCGTCCAGACCAGGGGTCAGAACCTCCCGCAGGGACGTACCCGGCTGCTGAGCGCTGGATGAGCCATACGGGAGCAGCAGGATCAGCACAAGCTGACCCTCCGATACCAGTTCTCGATGTTCAGGAGCTCCTCAGATCTCAGGCTCGGTACTTGGCAGATTCCAAAGCTCAATGCATACGCCACCGAGAACTCCCACCTCCTCTACATGCAAGGCAGCAAGGCTTCGAGAAACCACAGCAGCTGAAATAAAATACGGCTTTGTTTGCTGGCACTTCACTTTTGTACAGGTTTGAAATGGGAGGCTCCCATTTCTGCATGACTCTGTACAAAAGAAACTCTAAGGCAGAACAATGAAAATCCTATTATGCAACAAGGATTCACGAGCCTCCTGTTCGGCTGGATTTATCTCATGAGCATTTTACCAATATTTCTAACACTAGACATTTAAAAAGTCACGAATCAGACTTCTTAAAATCACAAATTGGAGTTTTTTCAACAACTCAGTCATGTTTTCAAGCTCCTTCGAAAACCACGAAGACAGGAAACTTAGTGGGCATTTTTATATGAAAGCTGAGTCTTAAGCAACATCTTAACTCTAGGTGCAGGGGCTTTCCAAATAACACTAATTAATGCAGCAGTCATGATAAGATCCTGAGACTGATCCTATAATATTTGTAGGATAAACAATAATAAGATTAATCATTACTATAATTATAACTAGATGTGGGGCTTTGGGTACCTCACCAAAAAATCACTCATAAATAGGAATTCCTAACTTCTCCCAAGTTTTGCTTAATCCCAGTTTGTTTTCTATTTAGATTGTAAACTTGCTTGGGCTGACTTTTTCCCTCCTGTTTATACAGCATCTGGCACATGAGGATAGCGTACCTGCTTGGAACTTCTGAACATTGACGCAAACCAAAAAATACCAGTGTGCAGGGAATTTTATTTTGGATCTCAAAATACAGGTAGAAGTTCCCCGATGAGAACTATTGAGGAGTTGTTGCACACATTTGATTTTTTTTATTAGAGAAACTTTCTTTTTCTGAAGGTTTTGGATTTATCAGAACAACAGCCAAGACAAGATTCTTTCACTGCAAACAAACAGATAAAACATATCCTTGCCGTTTGGGATTTTACAGACAACAAGCTAGAAAAATGTGCTCGAAGCAAAATAATTTTCTAGGTGTTTATGGCTCTTCTTGCACAGCTGCCCCCCATTTCAGGCAAAAATAAAAGTTAAAAAATAGAATCTAACTTGTGACAGGGACCTCTAAGTATTAACACGACACCAATTAAAACCAATAATGAGATAACGGAGCTTTGCTGGCACAGTGCAGTAGCTGGAAAGCTAATTATGTCATTAGAGGAGGACTGGGTAAGTAGATTTGAGTGGCAGGATGTTGGCAAAGGCCTGGGAGGAGGCGCAGAGTCCGGCACGGCCACGGCAAGCAGGCGCCCGAGGTCGAGGCCACGCTCCGAAGAGTGCCAGAGCCCGCTGCCCAGCTCTTGCCAATGCACGCGTTGGCCCTCCTAGACACACCTCGCTGTGAGACAGAGACAACAGGACAAATCCAGCTTCTCTCCCCTTTCCATCTGGCTGGGCAGAACTGATCCTTCACGGTTATTGCAATGTGGCACCATGGACTGTCTATGGAGCATGCACAGTTAACAGTTTAACTTGAAAAATCCTAATGTTTCCCAGTGATGGGTACAACACAGACAGCAGGGTTTGCTAATTAGGTCATTCTTCACTAGACATATTTAAGTGGTGTTTTGGGTTCTCTTAAAACTGCTGCCTAATGAAGTAATTCATAATTAGTATACTCTTGTCATTATTTCATATACAGGATTAACAAAATCTAAATTTATATCCAATGTTTTTCTTTAACAGCCAAGTAATCTCAAAGCAGCAAAGCTCACAGACCAGGTCCCTGCTCAAATTCACAGTTATATACCAGTATGAAAGGTAGAAAAATAGGGGTGGCAGTTCATGTCATCAACATCCTCTCTGCTACCACAGCCCAAAAGGGATCAAAGTAGGGAGAAAAAGAAATCAGTACCATATAGGGGACAGAAAAGCCTATGGATGAAGTAAGGAGCGTGACAGGTCCTGCTCCTAACGTTCTCAAGTCCTTAAATAAGAGGATCACAGCCCACACACTGCCACTACTGACAACACCCAGAGACAGTCCCTCCTCCGGCTCCTCTCAAAGCCTGGGTTTCAGCTGGGAGAATTCAGAGCATTTCCATCCCTCTCCAATATACATCTGTGTTTATTATTTTTTTGCCTGCAAGACTGACAATAAGCAACCCTGTTCACATATTTTCTAAAAGAGAGGACAGTTTGTTTATCTGTCAGCTATAGGTGCCAGTTCTTAATATGTCTGGGGTGACAAGAAAATAAATGGACTTACTATGCCATATTTAGATCCCCTTCCTGTTCCTCACCAGTCCCCCAATGTGTTTGTCTCCTTTTTGCTCTCACAGAGGACTTGCAGCAAATGCAGCCCTCTGCCCTCGCCTGGATTCGCTCTGATGCTCAGAGGGCATTTTTTTAAGTGTGGGATATTTTGTCAAGGACTTGACCATTTATCATCCCAAATGAAAAAGTTCTCAGTGATTTCATGAGGATTGGTTGTTCACCACCGACTGAAACAGCTTTCACAGACTGACCAGATTCTCTCACTTCAACCACTTCCTCACACAGAAGCAATGGAAGAATTTAATCAGATTTAAGGTCTGCAACAATTTTACTTCCTGGCATAGGAACCAGCCTGAAGGGAGGTGAAGGTCCCCGAGATGTATTTATGGAACGGCTCAGACTTTTTTCTGAGCAGTCGATTCTTAGACCTGCAGGAGTGAGTTTTTTCCTCACATGAATTTTTACACATAAAATGTGAAGAACCCTAAAAATGAAAATTCCAAGACAGAAACTGTCAAAAAACTGTCATGTCGAAAAACTGGCCCTGGCTGCCTGTTTGCACTGTATGCTGCCCCACACATCAAAGCTCTTCTGCTTTGGTGTTTTATAGGGACTGGCCTGGGACGAGGAGTGCAGGAGCCCAGCCCTCCTGACACCCTGCAGCAGGGAGAGATACCTGGAGCACTGTCAGAAACACCTGCTGCACGGATATTCAGCTACACGAGTATTAAATGTGTCAGAGACTCAGTTTTCTCATCCTTAAGGAAGTGTTGTAAAGGGCTGTCAATCACAGCCCTCTAGATTAAACTATGTTAAGCATTTAGATGTCCACCCTTCCTTTAAACTAATACAGGCACTAAGTCTAGTGTCAACCTACAGGCTAACACCAACGTGAACACGATAAAGGAAAAATGCTCTGAATCAGTTTTTGAAAGTTACTTACAAGAGCCGTCGTCCAGAGGGGAAGGAAATTCAGCAAACAAAGGTAATAAAAACATTCCCAAACTGTCAGCTTAATTAGCTTCAGCACAATATTTAATGTGGTTGAACAGCACAGGATGGTTTGGGAAACTTAGCATCAACTGCAGCAGACCTGCGGTGCCTCAGTGAGAAATGGATGAAATCTCTTTCTGGTACACAGCAAACTTTCTGGGAAATGTTTTATTTTGCTGGGAAACAGTATCTGGCCACAGGATGAATCTGCTGCCTAGTTTTGGCCAGTGGAGGGACCGAGGCCAGCATTCATCCCTGGCTGGCCATTACACACGACTGCAGAGTCCTTTCTTTTCATGTCCCAGCATGTTACGCGAAGTGGAGCACTGGGGAGAGCCTGAGTCCCCCACCTTAAAAGGACTTTCAGTCTGGCCGGGTGAGATTTGGACATCTTTTAAACAGAAGGGGATCAAACCTGGGGCTCCCAGATTGGAGTTGAGCCTCTTATCGAGTTAGTCACAGTACAGAGCAAGTGCCAACATTTCCTCCATCTTGGGCAGCTTTGCAAACCTTGCTGCCCCTGCCCCAAATGCAACAGCCCCAAAATGAAATACCTTATGCGGGGTGGAGTGGTAAACAGAACATCTTGTTGGATGCAAAAGGAATTCAAGTTTTTTTTTTCCCTTTCACTTTTTGGTTGTCAAGTCAAAAAGTCATATACAGGGCAAGCTTGAGCATTCAGCCTAACAGTCTGGCACTATTATCCCCATCCTTGCAAACACTATCAAGAAATCGTTAAATAGCGAAACCCCTGTATCTGTAAAGGTAAGAACGTAATGTCATCAAACCAAGAGTCCAACCCAAAATTGCCCCAATCTATGCAAATTTCTAAGGAGGCTTATGAGGATCAGCTTTAAAGATCACTGCAAGACCAAAACATTTATCTCATAAACTGGCCCGATTTCCTGAAGACATCCAGAAACGCTAAGCTCAAGCAATTTGCCATCTCTACAGTCATTTGAAAAATATGTAAAGAGAACCATTATATTAAAACCAAGATTAAAATGGCTGAAAAACTTCTGCCGCAAGCATCTTCTGGTGGGGGAGGGAAGCTATCATTGAACAGAAACACTAAATCCCTGCTAAAGTAAATCCGCAGCTACATTTATGCTTTTGCACCATCTGAGGATCCTGGCCCCATAGTTTTTTCAAAGGAGGTCAAAGAACAAGTCTGAGAAGCTATGTACCAGTTTCCTAATAAGATTGCCTTGTCTCACATTTCTGCTGATTTCTTTCATACCTTCGAAGTTGTTACAGCAGCTCATAAAGAGAAAATAAAGATTAGACACAAGCCTTTGCCCTTGAGACCATCCCTGACCTCTGGTTTGCCATTTACATTTATTACAAAAGAGTCTGAAATGTTTTTGAGTCAGGGAGAAGCATCTGATGGTTACAGAGGGTTTTGCACCAATAATGCTCTGTTCGCTGGGTTTCCTCAGACAGAACTTTGCAAGGATATTGAAACTCCCTCAGTCACAGGCAATAAACACAACTATGCCAAAGTTGGGAGGAGGGGAAGGAGGGGGATGGTTACTTGCACACCACTGTTCTCTTATCCATCTGGAATTAGGAAAGCACGCCTGGAAAGAAAGAGCCAACAGCTTTGGATAAGTCAGCCCAATTCCTCGGCTATGACATATTCATTGTATGCATGCGTGCGAGAGAATGCAAGTAACTCATTTGTCTGTATTCAGCCATTATTTAAAATAGAATAAATTAAAAGATTGACCATGGCAGTAGCAAAAGACTTCTTTAAAGAATCTGCTAGCCAGCCTGATCTTGGCTGAGACCCTTCCTGCAAGAAGTGAAACAGTCCTGAGTTCAAAATCAGATTTAAGACAACTTGAGAGCGTTCACATCTGGTAAAATTTGACCCCAGATCAGCACTTCCCTGCAGGCTTGTGCCATTGAAATCAATAGGAATTTCACTGGAGACATAAGTGTGGTTAGCTGGGAGTCATAGCAATGCGAGGGCAAGAGTGAGCTGCCGTGACTGGCGGGCTCCTGAAAAGGAGCATCCTCCTCTGCTTCCCTCCCTTCTAGCTTCAGTGTTCTTTATTAAACGGGCTATAATTTGTCCTTGCAGAATAGCTATAGCTTCCTTTTTAATCTGCCAGTCACACACTGCCCATCGCTACCACATGCTGCACTACAGCCTAGAGGAGAAAGACAAACTGTTTCTCATGAGTGTTCATATATTCATTTCAATTCAATTTAAATGTGAGCTTCATTATGACCTTGTTAGCACCCCCTCTCCTGTTTACTTTCCATTAACATTCAAGCTGTCAAACATTATTAGCACAAATGACCACAGAAATTGTGAACTGCTTGAATTCTCGCAGTTTGAAACATATTTAGTGGGTGAAATTCAATCTGTCCAGTAGACCAGGGGAGCTCTCGGCCATGCACCAGTCTTATGCTGACTTGCAAATTTTAGAAGCATTCACAAGCAAAATGTGATGACAAGAAAAAGTCTCTCTGAGTTAAGGAAAACAGAAACGACACACGTGATGCCCAGGCAGCCAGCCACAGGTACGCTCATTCTGGATTGTCGCAGACTGAAGAAAATATAAAGGGGAAGAAACCAATTTATTTTTTTCCCCAAAACTAGGACCTCCCTTCCCCCCCCCAGTTAGGAAAAAAAAATACTTCAAACCCAAGGTTATTCCACAAAGAGGTAAAAAGTGGGGGGGAAAGTCAACTAAATTATATGATTCACGGAGCTCTGCAAACCACACGAGTATTTTGTATGCAGCCCACACTGTCACCTCTGTCTCAAGAGAAGATGACTTCTTTACTGAACTCACCCTTCCCTTTAGTCTCAGCTAGATTTCTGGTCCCCAGAAGAATATTATAACATATGGTTGACTTTTTCACATAATACCTAGTTCAAAATCTCACACAAAAACTTCCACAATATATGTCATTTTGACATGGGTTTAAACATGATAAACAGTGTAATACAATCTCCAGCTGTTTGAACAATTCTGGTCATAAACTGCCTCACTGCACTGTCATCATGCTCATTTCTGCATCGAGCCTTTGTTCTCTTTTATTCCCCACATTGTTTCCCTTCCACTCTGAGACGTTTTGAAAGAAAAATGCATAAATGCAACATTAAAACCAACATTCCCTTGGATCTTCTATCTCTATGCAAATATGAACCTCAATTTTATTTTTTATTAAAATCAGAGATGGACAAAAAAAAAGTGGCTTTTTTTTTTTAAATCTAGACAGGCCATTCTAAAATATTATGCATAAGTTTTGTGCAAATGCTTGCATAAAGCATTTCAAAGTGGGAGAAAGTATATGAAAAGAAAATCCAGCAAAATGAAACCATTCAAATTTTTCAGTTCAAAATATTCTTTTCAATATTTAGTTCACTTTTATTAAAAAAAAAAAACAACCTAAAAGATCATGAAGTTTGTAAAAAAAACATTTTGTCTGTTTGTTTATTATTTAATTTGTCACAGAAAAAAATACTTTGTTTTCAATCAATTGCAGTGATTTCTTTTTTCAATTTTCTTAGTGTAGCCTAGAAGATCAGAAAAAAACTTCCCTTTTTCTGTGCAGTTCTAGTAAAATAACCTTAACATCTAAGAGTGAAGCAGATGTCGATTAGAAGAGGTTAATATTCACTGGCGTGTTGTTTTCTAAGCCACATTTCTGGAGATTCCCTGTGCTGGTCAGTTATGAAATCCTATCTGCCTCTGCTCTAATGACACACAGTCCTGGCAGAAAACTCCTCTGCTCTGAATCCCCTTGTGATGTTTCAAAATTCTGGAGAATATCTATTTTCCTACTGTTCTTCTAGGATGGCACAGGATATACTGAAACACTAAAGGATTAGAGGAAATGAGACAGCAAAGATGAGACCTATAAAAGCAAGCCCATATCTGAATGTACAATTGGCTGCAGTTGCAGGGGGTTTATTACAAACCCTTTCCCATCAAGTTATGCGTTTCTTCAGGGCTCCAACATGGATGCAGAATGGATTTAAATCCCTCCCTGCCAACCCAAGGGTGGAAGAATATATTTTAATATCATAAGAAATATAGAGAGAAGGGAAAGGAGTATTTCACTTCATTAGTGTGCTTTAAAAAAGGAAGATCTAAGATAAAGATGAAGGGAAATTTAGGGTAGGCTAAGGAATGAGTTCCCCAGGGAAACCATAGAAGCCCCATCAACTGAGATGTTTAAAATTAAACTCAATAAAGCATGAGAAAGTACACGGTGCAAACCAACTCTGTATCAGCAGAAAGATCAGCTGCATCAAGTGTCTTTTTTCCCCTCCTGGTTTCTGTTGTCTCTTCTCACTGGTGCCCAAGTGTCCTGGGAGCATCTGCTCCCACACAGCGTCGCTGTCACTCCTCAGGCAGACAGGGGCAGCTCCAGTTATTCTGATTCATTTAGTTTCATGTTAAATTCCTATCTACAAATGCAGATGGACACCTTATTTGTGCTGAGTAATAACTTACTGTGGGCTAGCTTGTAAGTCTACACTTTGCTCCGAGTAAGGACAGTCACTGTCCTGCTGCTCAGCAGTGAAGAAGGAACCGGGGCCTCCTGCTAGTTCTTGCCCTTTTGATTTCCCTCTGGCCATGAGACATCATCTCTGGGACAGCCAGCAGGTCCACGGGAGAAGGCTTTCCACGTTCACACTGCTCTAAGTCAGCTGAGACTTAGTGGCAGTCCCTGACGGCAGGCCAGCAGCGAAGGAACAAGGGACAGGTGCCTCTGTGGATAACTTGTTCCTTTCACTGCGCAAACCCGGGGCAAAACTAGGGTAGTTCTGGGTTGCAGATATGATGGGGTTATTCCTAGTGTAAGAGAAAGAATTACCAAAATCAAACAGATTAAAAACCGTGTTGGCTCATGCCAGGAAAGCCATTAATATAACTAAATACTGTTGACAGGGAAAAAGATAAAAATCACATGTCAAAGCTGGGGAGGGGAGGATTTGATTAAAGATGGCCTAACTGATTCAGCAGCAATTAAGGTTGCTCTTCAAGTGGTACAGTTCATTCCTGCCAGGAAGGAGACAGCAGGTCCGACTCTCTCCTGACTTGCACCAGTCTTATGCTGGTGAAAGCTGCCACCTCTGCTCAGGCAGGTGCTGCCTAAGCTCAGCACTGAGGGGAGCAGAATCCGGCCCAAAAGGCCTGGGGCAATTGTACAGGATCAGATAAGACACCTCAGGAATGCAGCACTGAGTGGAGCACTTTGGTAATGCTTTAATTTCCATCCCTGGCTTACTCAGTCCCAGCTTTCATTAAGAGACTACACAGTGGTTGGAGAAAAAGTTTTTACGTGAATTAGTTTAAAGTGCAGGAATTACATTCGCATTTTAATGCTGTGGAAATGAATAATCTGAACAGGGAGCAACAAACGTGGGAAGGGCTGCTCCATCTTTTCCATTTACCAAATGAAAATAACACCTGATTTTCTTACTCAACTACCTCTCCAGTTAGCTGGCAGCAATCTGGTAGACACTGAGGCTCCAACCCTGCAGAGCACAGAGATGCCCTCTGATGTAGCACGGGGGATAATTTTAGTGTTTGTACTGGGGTAGCAACTGGGGACCCCAGTTGAGCTCAGACACAGCTGGGCTGGGCTTTGCCCCACCGTGCAATACCATACATGATTGAGCTTTCTGGTCCGACTCAGTGGGTGATGCAGCTGCAGGAGAAGCTGGTAGCACCCTCTAACACAGGAGGCAAAGCAAAGCCATCTGCTCACCTTCACGCTGTAGCTCCATCAACAGTCCCCTCCCTAATGTGGAATCCAGACCAGCTTTTAGGGAAACGCATCAGAGGACCAGAATGAATCACAATGCTTTCCAGGATAACCTGTCTCATACTGATGAGTCTAAAAGTGCTTTACAACTAGTTATTAATTCCAAATGCACCTGCTAGGGAGTTAATATTTTTCTCTCCCTTTTATCCAACACAGTAAGATGTTGCAGTGATCAATGACAGAGTCAGAAACAGAAGCTGAGGTCCTACTCCAGTGGGATTTTGTTCATCAGATAAACACACGTTTGCATGTTTGTTTTACACCTGCATAAACTAAGGGAGAGAACACACTTGCCTGAAGTTTCACAATAAGTCACTGCAAAAGCCTGGAAAGGACAGAAGCTATTCCTTTAAAAAAAATAAAAAATAAAAAAAAAAAGCTTTGCCCTAACACATTTTTACTCTATGTGCTTCATTGTACATGCGAGTCATGTACTGACACCTGCAGTGCAGCATCCATCCAAGAGAGGAACCGTAATGAGGCTCTGCCTTGGACACAATCAAGTTTATTTTTTACAAGGAGAATCCCACAGACTAAGAGGCCATGATTACATGTCACATTAATCTGGCAGAAGAAAATGCTGCTGCTAAAAGAGGTGAGGCACCCATGCACACTGGCTTTCCTAAAGTAGCTGGCAACAATGAGCAACCAAAAGGAGGGAAAGATCTCACACACGGGACCAGTGGAGGCTCCATCTTTGTCCTAACCAAGGCAGCCAGGTTCTCCTTTTAGTTTGCCCTTTACAGTGAGCCAGGTACCAAGCCCCCCACTAGCCTCAGGAAGCCAAACTGAGCTCCAGGACCAGTGCCAGGGCTCTCCTAGTTGCTGTGCAGAGAGCATAGTTGCCATCTTCTCATCTACTTCTGAAATGCAGCAGTAAGTCTGTTTGAAACATCCAACCCTTGTGTTTCGGGAATGAAATGTCCTGGGTGGAGCTGCTCTATTACTTCCTCCTTTATGTTGCTGTAAAAGTTCTATAGGTCTGGACTGCTAAAATTGCACCACACGAGCTGAGGACAAGAGGCCGTAGACAGCTGTTGGATCTTATTTGTGCTTTATTTCCAATCAGGTTCCCGCCTGAAACCTCAAAACCACAATATCAGCCACTTGGAAATACGCAATAGCAACCAACAGGGTAGTGCTGCTGGTTTAAGACCAATAAAACATGAAGTTGGATGGACACCACCCACAGAGTTGATTTCTTCAACGTTTTCTACACAAAACCCTACCTACTGACTGTATTGTATACACGTATGGTAGCAAAATCTGAATTTTTGTTCCTGGAAATCAGAAATAAAAGCTTGTGTCCAGCATCAGAAATACAGTTTTGTGGTTGTACAGGTAACCAACCTGCATGTACACATGCCTGCATAAGTAAGTGGACAAACCAGCTCCCCCTCACACTCACAGATCCACAGATTAGTTTCTCTTTGGAAAAGAAAGTGGTGCCATTGTGTCTGGAGGGGGGTTGGTTGGGTTTTTAGTATAACTTGATTTTGGTTACACTACAACTCTTAGTCTTTTAAGAGAAACAATCACAAAGATCCTGAAAAAAAAAAAAAAAACCAAACCAAAACCGAAAACCTCAAGCACGACTGCCCATTCCCCAGGGAGCTCTCTATCAAAAGAACCAAATTTACTTAGAGAAATTAAGGGAACAGCAACTCTTTTGCTGTTTGCTAGCTCTCCCAAAAGAGCATCCCACCCTACAGCACACCACGAAGGATGGAAGAACAGGCGTGTATGTAACAGTGCCATCTGGTGATGGCAGCCTGAGCCATAGTCATGTGTTTTGCATATGTGTACTTACATGACATACTCAGTACCAATTTACCATGATAGCTTGTATTGCAACCAGTATTTTAATTTCTTCCTTAAAGTAGTCTTAAAAAAATCTAAAGTGGTCTTAAAGTAGGCCACTGGTAAGGACATCATCTAATTCTACCACCAATTTTTTGTTGACAGATGCTTCACGCTAAAACAGAGTGGTGGATTGACTTGTCCCTTTCTAAATCAGTATTCCTTCGGGGGATGAGGCCTCACCAGCTGAATGTCAGTCTCACAATGAAAAGAAGCAATTTTTAGCTGGCACACAGGCATGCCCACTACGTGAGAAAGACCCAAGGTCACTAGAGGAAAGAAACAGGTACAGCTTAGTTTACTTACTAAAGTTGCTCTCTGTAAAGCAAGCAATGAATATGAACTCTAAAACTAGAGGCTGTGAAGGAAACAAAGACGCCTGGGCAGAACAGCGTGGTGATCTAGAACAGACAAAGGGAATTTGGTGTTTACAAAGGACAAGGACATGAACAGAAACTATGTGAGCTGAGAGGACGTTCTAGGATGGCACAGAATACATAACTTATGGTCATTAATCTCTGCAAGAGAAGGAGCTCTTCTTTTGTGACATCTGTTTCTAATTACTGCCCCGCTCGGCTCTAGGCCTAAATTGCACAATTCGAACTCAGTTCCAAACCACCCAAAGTGCTAAAGGTTTTGGAAGGCACAGGAATGGGAGTACTGCAAGAGCACCCAATTAGCTCATGCATGAGTGCGAAAACAATACATAGGAGCATCCCATCAGGTCAGCATGAGTGCCAAATTAATTCACCCATGCACACTCAATTAGTTTTTGCAGGAATGCTCCAGTAGTTCATGCATGAGCACCCAATAAATTAATGCATGAGTGCCCAATTAGTACACATGTGAGTGCCTAATCAGTCTGTGCATGAGCAGCCAATTAATTTATTCATGAGAACACAATTAATTCATGCATAAGCACGTGATTAGTTTATGCATGGGTGCCCAACTGGTACATGCATGAGCACCTAATTAGTTTGTGCATGAGTGCCTAATCGGTATGTGCTTGAATGCCCTATTCAGTCATGCTTGAGCACTCAAATAATTCATGCTTGAGGAATGTATTTTATGCATGAGCACCCAGTCAATACATATATGACTGCCCAAGGAATTTATGCTTGAGGACCCAAATATTCCATGCACGAGCCCCAGTCAGTTTGTGTATGAGCACCCCATTAACTCACCCAGAATGCCGCACTGGGCACGCATGGAGGTTTTGGTAGTTGGGGCTGCAGTGCTGTCTGTGCCAGGTGCTGGTCACAGCCAGCGCCCAGACAGCCGTGAAGCTCATGGAAACACCCAAAACACCCCAAAGCATGAGCCCATCTGAAGAGCCACCAGTACCCCAGCTCAGACATGTTTAAGAGAGAGCAGCAGCTGCAAGCAGCGGAGACACGTGGAAGGAGATGCATTCTTGGAAGAAGGCACTCCACGTGCAAGGAGTGCACCCCAAGGGACCGGCTTTGGGGCGATTCATAGGCATTTTTAACTTCTTTACTTCTGCATGTTTTTTGCAGCAGTATTAGAAACATCACATCTGGAACCAGGAATAGAAGTTGTCTAGAAACTCTGATACAGGCCAGCTGTTTGTGATTCTGCAGCATGCCCACAAGAACTCAAATCCAGAGAGTAATGACTGGTAGTCCCTAGAGAAAAGTCTCACTCTAACAAAATGTATTGGCTTAAGAAGGATAAAGGATGAGGCTCTACAGCCTGTGCTACACAGGAGCTCAGATAAGATGATATAATGACACACAGTGGTCATAAAATCTATGATCTTATCAGTCCAGCTTGCTTAGGTCTCTTAATCACCGATAAGTCCAACTTGCACAACTTTCCTTGTTCAGACACAGAGAAAACAAGGTGGTATGTATTAAGCCTCATTCATGCCAATAAAAATGTACTGAAGGAATGAATGTATTTATTAATTCTCAGCAGTGATGCCAATGGTTTTGGCTAACTACAGTTTCCTGGCTTTGGACACAGGGTCACAAATCTCTAAGGGTGTTGAATCTTGCCCTGGAGTAAGGAAACCTGAAGTCTGAGCTGGAGCTGGCTGCCACAGGGGACAGAAAGCAAAGCCTAGGTGCCCTTGAAACAGTATGGTATTTTTTTCAACATTCAAACAGAACAATTTAAACATTTGCAAGAGCAAGGGAAAGGCTGACTTCAAGATGTTTTGGATCAGCTCTTTGCACTTACAGGCAGTTAGGTGCAAAGAAGGGGGCCAACCAGAGCACTCTGCCTGAGAGACCCCACACAGCCTGGAAGGGGAGGCTATTCCTGAAAGCAGGCAGCAGCGTGTCGGTGATCCAAGCCCTTTCAGGAACAATGCAAGTACAGGATCATAGGAAGCATGTGTCTACCTGGCTGGCATCCAGACTCACAAATGCAAAATTATTTATTATTTACTAGAACCAATTATTTACTGCTGTAACTGGCAAAAGCTACAAATTCAGTACTTTTATAATTTTATTAGAGATTCGGAAAATTACTATGGAAGGATGGCAAGAAGTCCTTCTTACTACCCAGAAAACAGCAAATGTGGGCATAAACAAGTATCAGTATTATGTATCAGTACTAGCCAGGATTGTCTCATAACTAGAAGAGTCTTGCCATTAACTTCAATGCCCCCCGCTCCTTCTCCTCTGCATGCCTGAGCTCTGCTGTCCTTTGCACCAGGACAGGACATATTTCTTCATCTGATTGCATATTCACTGTCTAATGCCATGAGAAGCAGGTAACTCACTGGAGACTACTCATGCGCAAAACCAACAAAAATACATTTAGCATTTGCCCATTGCCAATCAACCAGTGTCATGGTCAATGTGAGCGCTTTGAATGCGTTCAAACAGGCTTGCGGTACACAATCGTAATGCTGGCACATCACTGAAAACAGCTCACTTTGGAGTCCCATTGCTGAAGGTGGCCTAAGTTCTTCAAAGCACACATGTCAGTAAAAGCTGATCAAAATTAGGTCCCTAAGGCCCAGGCAGTCTAAATTTTACTTTTAAAAAATCAATGCCTAGTGATTCCTATCTGTAAGGCATCTCTCTAGGTCACATCCAACCAACAGCAAATAGTAGGCACAGGGAATACACACTGGCTGAATCTGGCCTGAACAATCTCTTCTGAAAATGGGTCTTCGCCTCTTAAATCCCTAAGCTGTTACTGAGAAAGAAAGTAAATACGTTATTAGATTCAGAGGTAAAAAGACTAGATATGGCTGGAGAAGGTGATGAGTCAGTAGGTTTATGCAGGAGCATTTGGAGAGATTCAGCACATGCTCTAAGCAGAATTTGCCAAACAAGGTTTATTGAGGTTCCTGCTCTACTTTCAAAGCAGTCTTTCCTAGCTGAAACCTAGAAGTAGAGACACATTCTTTCTAATGCAGGCAGGAGCTGCACTTGGGAAGTCACTAACTTCACTAGATGGACCCATCCTTTCCAGCCCTAAAGGACAGCACTAGCCAGCAGATTTTACTGGAAATCTTTTGGATTCAGATTTCATTTACACACCTCTGTCAGCTCAAAAGCAGGGACCCTTTCCCCATTCTGAACATACTCTGGTCACAGAAGCAACAAGCTTTACATTTCTCCAAGAAGCATAAAAGCTTTTTAATTTCTTAAGCAACTTCCACAGATATTGAACATTCTTCATGTGTTGAAATCCCTGCTGTTAGTGCTGAAATTTAACCTATCAGAGTTTGCATTTATGGAGACCATCAACAGTCTGTGGTTAAATCCTCAAGGGGAGATAAGGCACCTGAACACCTGTGAATGCCTGGATTTATAGGCTTTCAGCAGAATCTCTTTCTGCCCATAGTATTTAACATAAACATGAGCTGCATGGAAAGCCACTGAACAGCCACCCCCCACCTTGTTAAAGAAATGTCTTTCTCCTTTTGTCCTCCCTACCTACATGGGAGCTTTTCAGGGGAACCTAGCCAATAATACTGTGAGCTATTAACAACATATTTTGGACAAAGAACAATGTTAGCTACAGAGGAGAGGAAAGAAAATAAACCCCCCCACATAATTAAGCTAGGATGTGATGTCATCAGCGATATGAAGCATCATTAAATATATCGGCCTAGCTAATAAACTGCAAGCTATAGTTTTACAGACAATTTTACATAACTAAATGATTCACAAATCACTGGCATTAATTCTTAGATTTGAGTGTCAGTGAGTCTCCAGATGAAACAGAGAAAAGGATATTGCAAGAAAATCAGTAGGACGATTTAGCAGCCTGCTGTCTTGATTGTTTTTTTAAGCAGAATTTTGCAATTAGGTAAGAGGATGCCCTGTTGCACATAGACTTAGTGTACAGACTCAATGGTTGAGAAATAGTATGTCCTAGAAACAGAGGTTCACCATACTGCATACAGATGGGAGAGAGCCCACACTCCTGCTCCCTCTCAAGACGGAATAGCAAAATTCAAACCACACGCATGGGGAGCTCCTCTGTGTGCCTGCAGTCTTAAGTACTTGCCTGACCCCGATTACCACAGCATCTAATTGCTACTTTGGAGTGCAATACACTCCAGATGGATTGATCCCCACAATATTGCTGTAAGGTGTAAAATACTTTCATAGCAATTTTACAGATATTAAAGGAGGCATCAAGAGATTAATTGACTTGCCAGAAGTCACAGAAGAAACCCATGGAATAGCAGGGAACCAAACACAGGTTTTTTACACTTAAGATCACAATCATGAGTTTGTACTTCTCTTCAGAGCTACTTCATGAAAGATGCCTTGGCTCTAGCTGTTAAATTCTCTCCTTATGATAACAACTGATTTGTTTGTAGAAAGATGATGTGCCCATGAACTGTGATGAGGTTATTTCATCTTCAATCACAAACTCCAAACATTCCAGAGTTAAAAATAAAAGTAGCATTTAGCTCTACTGTGCATGTTTTTTTGTTCCAGAAAAGGTTAGTTCAGCTCTTGTTTTAAGAAACTAATCATGTTTTTGTTTTTCTCATTCACACACAAGGTGTTTCTAAGGACGTGTTTGGCCCCAGAACAGCCCTGGATCAGGCAGCAGTGCAACACATCCTCGCTGGCAAATGAATCTCTGTGCATTTGGGAGCCACAGGCTTGAATGAAACATAAATCTCCTTCACTGTGAGTGCCTGGACTCTTCTCCAGGTCTGTTACAAAGCAGATAACAAGTGGGGTCACTGAATAGTACAGAAGAAAAGTTTGTATGGGCTGGAATATGTCAAGCTTTACAGTGAGACATAAGCTTTAGGATTTGTACTTCCAGTGCACTTGGACTCTTCTAGAAGCATCAACCAAGGGACAAAGACAGCAAGGAAAAGATTCAGTATAAAGCCACAAGGCTGGGTGGGCGGAGGTTCACACGCTATTCTGTGTTACAGCTACATACGCTGAGAATCTCGCAGGGCTGTCAGCAGCTGGACACTACCAGTCCCATGGCTGGACTGGCTGCTGTGTGCCCCTTCCTCCTCACTGTCCCTTTTGCTCGTAAGGAAGGATCCACATAGGCATGGAAGAATGCAAGTAAGAGCTCAGAAAGAAAATGCAGCAGTGAAACTCTGGCGATTCCCAGCTCTACCATCACGCTCTGTTTCAGACCATTCCCTAATTAGGATCCCAAGAAGAAAATACAGCTCTACAACAGGCAGTATTTTAAAACTTCATTGCAATCGATGTAAATTTCCAGAAAAAGACAATTCTGCTTTACACTGACATACCTTTTTATTAAAGCTAATTGAAGCAAACTGGATGTGTTTCCTAGTATTTCTCAAAAGAAATATCTGACCAGTGTCACAGCACTATTTATTGCTTTTCAAGGCACATAGTGGGTATCACATCAAATGCCTCCATAAGGCATTGTGAAGAGCTCTTTTCTTTCCACATCTGAAATTCTCTGTATGGGGCAGATCTTTGGAAAAGAAAACATCAGTGAGAAGAAAAATACTTGTCAGAGAGAAGAGAATCACACACTCACACTTTACTAAACCTGCTTTTATCACAGCAAACTTTCTTCTACAAAGAAATACTCACAGCTCTGGGAAAGGAAACACAACTTATTAGATCAGTGCTGTTTGCAAAGGAAATGAAAAATGGTGAATGTTTATAACTTAAAGTGTTTTTAATGAGCTTAACTGCTGTATTTTAGACTTGGAGGAAGAGTAAAAGTACTTAGAAAAACAAGCAGTATAACAGAGGTTATGAGATCTATTAATTCCCTTTGAACCACTTGTACTAGTATGTATCCTTTCACTGTCTTTGCCAGTCCTGTTTTATGGCATGTGGGATAATTGCACTCTGGCACAGAAGGAACATGCCTTTTGCCGAATGCAAAAGTGAGCCACTAGTACCTGTGTCACCTCCCTGTGGGATTCAGCAAAACCCATGACTGAATCACCAGCCACTTGCCACCAGCCTGCTCGCTGTGTTTAACTTTCCAGTGGGATTCTTGCATGACCATCTCTGGAGACAGCGAGGCATGTTCCCATTTTCCTGCTTCTGTGGCTAAAACACAAGGGCTGTGTTGCAGGTAACAGTGCAGATGAATCCGAGTTTGAAACCAGTTGAAGACAGCAAGTTAGAACAAGAATCTGGGAGGGTAACAATTTCATTAATCATCTCCATTATCTTGGCATACATCAGGAACTTATTAGCAAAACTTAGGAGCTAAGCAAAGGAGTATGAATACTCAAAAAACTGCAATTAAAAGAGGACAACACACACCCAAGGGAAGATCAAATGAAAGCTAATCTGTTAAAAAGGAAAGAATACAGAATATTGGAGAATAGGTCCTTATCATCAGTATGTACCACACAGCCAGATCCTTCTGCCTCCACTGCTCCCAAACAAGTTTCACTGCTCCCCCATAGACTTAAATGCAGGACTGGAGCCTGAGTGCTTTGAGAATCACGTACGTGAATAGGCAGGGGCTGACCATAAGGTAGGGTGACGTTAAATAGTAAAAGACAGAGATAGCAGCTGGGTCAACCTTCAGTGGGCTTACTATCAAGTCTGGGATCTCAGCATGTTTCCAGGTTGCCAATATGGCCTTCAACACTTACTGGCCTGTACAATAAATGTATTTACAGACTGAAAGGAAAGTCCAGCCCCTGCTGCCACTCAGTACGAATGACAGCTGGAGACAGATTTAAGAAATCTCCAACAGGATTTTCTGGAAGAGGGGTTCCCAGATAAGCATTAGGGGGAAAAAAAAAAAAAAATCTCATGCATGATATGTAAAATCTTGCAAATTTGGACTACGTAGAAAGCGAACTGCTTGGGGATTTTTGTTTGGTTTTTTTTCAAGATGCAGATTAAAGCACTGTTCTTGCTTAAATTTCACTAATGAAGAGAAAGTCACAGTACCTGGTTTTGGCACAGTGAAACCAAGGCCTGTCTGAGTTTACATGGAAAACCTGAGACCTGAAGGAACAGTGAGCCATCGGTAGTCCCAAGGTATTACGATGGCAGACGCTGAACTCTGGGCAGGCCATTTTGTTGTGGAAACACCAGGCGACAATTTTGGATGAGCTATGTTGGCACATGCTACAGTCTGACATTCCTAAACATTGCAAAAATTTCCTTTGAATGCCAAATGATTGACGTTGCAAGCATTTTTGAAAGCCCATAGAGCAAGGACCCCCAGCACAACTGAAAAATAGAGAGGTGCCTCCCCATGACACACCAAAGTAAAGATGGAAGGAGGATCTTCCCAGCAACACAAGCTGAGACAGAAGAAAGTCTTGTGCTGGGATTTCAAGTATAGGACAACACTTGTCTTTCAGGAAATATCAGGCAGGGTTCCCATTAACTTCAAAATGGGGAGAGCAGGCTCCCCTCAGAATATGTCCCTTAACCACAAATACTGAAAACTGCACTTTCTAGGAAAAGCTTGAGAGAACCAATTCAACTATTTCTGATTAAGTTAGACCTCCAAAGAGAAAATAAAATAGCAGAGGACATCACATGAAGACAATTAAAAAGAAAAGCAACTCCCCTCCCATTCTGCCTACTCCTCTAAGTACCCAACAAGTGAGTGAAATGCTTAAATACTTCAGATCTAACCTCATATTTAAACTTGTACTGGTTTACACCACCTTGGGGGTATAAAAAATGGCCTAAATATGAGTATAAATAATTATGTGTAATCAAGAATTCAGACTCCCTTTGCCTGAGGTGGAAAAAAACCCATATTCATTCCAAATCCAAATTCATTTTGGGAATGAATTTTCATGACTGATCAGCATATCTGCTAATCAACATATCTACAGTCTAGCCCTGTAGCATGAATGCCAAGAACAGACGGTACTGATGACAAAAGATGATACAATCTGCATGTTCATTGAATTTATCAGAGTTTGACAGATATCCCATGCCCTGGGCAGATAATTAAATGTGATTGATTGGAGTTGGAATGGACCAAACTGAAATTCACTTCAAAAATCTGTTTTTTCTCCAAAGCAATAGCTGAGTGCAGTGACCAAGTCCCCAGCACACAATCTTATCATTCACTGCAGAATTTCAAGGTTGTTCTGCTCAGTCAGAGAGCCGCAGGAAGACCTGTTGTGCCTGTGTAACAACAGGTCATGACTGTGGACATGAACTCTGAAGATGCAGTTGCAGAGCATCTTGCAGTTATGACAATGGTGCCTCCCACCACCGATTTTGACCTCTGACAGCTGTTGCCAAGACAAGTCCACCTGAGCTACCGATGACTTGGCTCCTGGAATCTCTTTGCCTTACGTGTTGGAAGGAAACTGTGGTAGTTTCAGAACATGACAGGTAAGAAGTACAGACCTTCCCTGCTACGCCAGCCCCAATCTCAACCTCATGCCAATAAGGTTCACTTACTGCATTTTGAACTCCTACCACACATCCTTCAGAGCCTTTTAGCGTAAACCATTGGCAGAGAAGCATTTGCAATGAGGTGATGGCTGTAAAGCAGGGCCTGGACGTGCCTTAGTTTCCCCAACAGCATCATGAGAGTGATGCCCTGGTGCAAGTAGGCAGCCCTCATCTGTCAGAGCCCTGCACAAGTGATTCCTCCATCCATTAACTCACTGGAACTGCCAGCCCATGAAAGCACACAAGTGTTGTGTGCAACTAGAAAGACTGAGTAGGGAAGCAGGTAGGCAGATAAACATATTTCTAAGTACAGTCAGAGCTTACAACCAAGGAACCATAAAGGCAGATATCTCCAGCATAAAGTTTAGCAATTTTGCATAAGCTTGCTGAAGTATTAGCACCTGAAACCTAGAAACTCTAACTACAAAATGCAAGCCAAAAGCACCTGACTAGTGCTCATGAAGACACTATCAATGATTAATTAGTATTTAGAATCTGACCTTTCTTACTGCTTCCCAGTTCAATTACCTGCTCATTAAAAAGGACTGGTTCATAGCTCGAAGCTTCGTGTTAGCTCATCCTTGACAAATCCCACTTTGGAGTCTACCATTTTCTCAACACTACTGAGGATGAGGAAGAGCTGAAGAGATAATGTATAGATGAACTTTTGTTTTGCTGCCTCTTGCTCAGCCCTTACTTTCTGCAGCCTCACCAAAGAAAAAAAGGCAAAAGCTCAAACACGTGACAACATTTCAAGAGCGACCTAGTTAGTTACTGTAGGTTTGGATCCTTCGCATTCTTGGCACCCAGCATTTGCAACTGCATACATGAAAACCAGCACACAGAAACAGGAATTATTTTTCCCATGGCACTTAAAAATAAGGTAAAGGTTGAATACTGCTTGGAAATTCACACTGAATGAACCCATCTGTCTGCAATCTTCAGGCTGTAAACAGCAGTGCTGCTGGCAAACAGGAAAATTATTATTTAAAGGGAAGAAATAGCCCAAGTGTGGTGATTTGCTGCACCATGTCTGTGTTTTCATTCAGTACTAGAAGACTGCAGAAGTAAACGAAGATCTACTAATTATTTAAACCTAGAAATGGAAAGGCAATATCTACTGCCCTAATCCCCATGTCTGTCTACTCCCTGGAAATAATTTACTGTGAACATCGATACCAGTGACTCTCACAACAAACTGAGTGCTAAGGTACGTGATCTGTAACGGGTGCTCAAATTTGGCTCTTACTACTTGGCTTGTTATGGCAAGTATGGAGACGTGACAAACTTCCTTTCTGGCTCTTCATTCCCGTCCACTGACCTCAGATCTTGTAACATATTTGCTATATAACGTCATCCATTATTCTGTGGCAAGGATTAGATGCTACAGCTAAAACCTGTGGGTCCTGACGTCAGACCTGAGTGCAGAGCCATTAAATTGGGAAACTAAAAATTTTTACTTCAATTTACAATAAACATAATTTAATCACTCTGGATTTGAAAATCCCAAGTAGACTGGAGGAATGGGCTCAGCACATCCACTTCACTCCATATTGCTGGCCAGTATCACATCTCTGCCGGCACATCAAGGCAGCTGCATGTGCACCCTTTAAACAGGTACTTTTAAGAAAGAAAAGCTTTTCCTCAGACAATCCTGGCTCTGCACAGAATCCACTGTTAGCTTTTCTAGCTGAGCACGTTGCTGCATATCCACTTGGCACAGCCAAAGGAAAGTGCACTTTATCCTGCATCCGTCAGCATCAGTGACAAGCAGATTCCACATAAGGGCATGGAATAGCACATATCAGGGACAAGGTACTCATAAGAAATGTGTGAGATTTAAACAAGAATTTCCATCTTTGCACTTCTGCCCTGAGAGAATGGACTTGAGATGCTGCTCAGGAAAAGGAAAGATTTTTCCAGAACTGCCAAAGAAGTTTCTACAGAGTGACAGCAAATTTTCCTCTCTCTGCACAATTTCAACACACTTAGAACTGCTTTGAGCAGTGCTGAGCCTTCTGCGGCTCATCTGCGCTGTCATTCACATCAGAGATCTCTGCAACGAAATGCAAGCTCCCATCTTCCTGAAGGGAGAATCTCAAATAAAACCGCAGCACCTTGAGCTGAAGTGGAACTTCTCAGAGGCCAAGGTCACGTACAGACAGAGCAAACTGGACAGCAAGTGCCCAGGCTCTAGTACAGTGCTTGGGTTGTGCTCCTGAGCTCTGCTGCCGAACTGGACTGTGCCTCAGCCTGTGAAACAGGTCTCTCTACTCAAATCCATGATTGCTGTAAAGTCCTTAATAGTGTCACACAGAAACCCCTTTTTTTAACAGTACTATTACTAAAATAGTACAAAAGCCAACAGTTACTCTTCTGGGGCTCACTTTTACATACATGATAGGCAAAAAAAAATTAACATCCCTTACTCACTAAATTCACACATTTGCAAAGGTGTGTGTGCTTGCCAGTGCACACAGATATATACACGGACGCTGCTGCCTGCCTTTCAGTTCAATTCCCAGGCAATTCCAAAAGTTCTTAAACGCCCTTTGGCTAATCAGTTCGGACTATATATGGGCCGCCCATTTCTGGAGTAACAGATGCTCCTAATTTATCCTTCAACATCACGCCTAGAAATTGTCACAATTTGGAGTGTTGCCTGTCAGAACAGGGATGGCCACGGAGCAAGCTTCAGAGCCACTCTGCCATTCAAAACAATGCAAACTATTAAAAAAGAAAAGAAAATCAAGACAGAAATCACTGCGCATTAACACACACTGCAGGGAGAGAGCAAAGCTGCAACAACTTAGCAAGAGTTGAAATTCAGGCAGAGAAAAAGAACAACCAAAAATAGTTTATTAGTGAATCAGAGACATAGAAGGAGAGACAGTGAGCAATGGAACAGCACGTGGAGGAGCTCTATTGGAAAATAAATGCACACATTATCATGTACAGAAAATAGAAGTGAGACTGAAATAGAGCTACTTCAAATATTTCTGTGATCAGAAACATTTTAAAATAATTTTCTTTATACTGAGTCCATGTGGTTCTTTTTCTGTTTGCTCTGTGTGACTGTTCCAGGAAATAAGGTTGTAAGTAGGAATATTATAAACAAGAGAATTTTAATCAGATGTCGGCATATATTCAAAAAATTCACATGCAAAAGCATTTTCACCGAAACCCTAAGAGTTATGTTCATCCAATCCAAGAATTGAAACCAAATCACACATGTAAAGTGAAACAACACATTATCTGAAAGTAAAATACAGTATTGTCAACTCCAGCCATTCAAATGACATCAGTGAAAACCTCTGCTTTCCATTTTTCTCATAGAAGCTGATATTAATGAATTACAAGAACACACACATCACATAGTGAGGCACAGACAGACATGGCAGAGGCCAAACTTGTGTGTCTCTTCCCAGCAATTTTATGAGTTGGTCCAATAAAAGGTATTATCTCTCCCAACGAAGCCTTCTATCACCCTAGCTAGGTAGGTGAAGAAAGGGAGAATGAATTAGCCTGAAGGACGTAATAGAAAGATCATAATTTATGAAAGGCAGACAAGTTTAGCAACAGTTGGAGCCCAGTTACTAGAAAATAAATGAAGATCTTAGATGAGATATTTGTTGAGACTGAGTCACTTTCCCAGTGGTCTTCAGAGTATGTGGCAATATGAGGAATTGATGGCACATCATCTTTAAAATATGTCAATAGCACCCAGGCAGTTAAAATTGGAGACATTTTTGCAGCCATATATCACATACAATGAATGCAAAGAAAACTCTTTTTGAAGTAATTTGCAGATTCTTTTATGTGGGAATTGAAATGGAAACATTGATTTGCTTTAAGAGGAATCACTGACTTATGCACTAGTCTCAGGATATCAAGGTGCAGTAATTAAACAAAGATTTCTAGATCTGCAGCAAGTCCATCTTGGAAAGCTTTCCATTACATTAACTGAGAGCAGGTGAATTTCTCAGCCTTTTAAAAAAAAAAAAAAAAAGCTGATACAAAGGTATGGAACACACAGACTCTTTTACGGGATAAAGTCTGATCAACAAAGACATGAAAACCAGCAAAGTTCAGCCTAAGTGTTCTTCCAGATCTGGCTCCTTTTAGAGCACCGCCATCCCTCACGTCCAGCCCACACCCCGGCTGAGGCTCTCCGGGGAGTCGCTCTCGCCTCTTTGGGTACACAAACCAACAGGGGCTGCATACAGCCAACAGTCCATGTTGCCAGTGGAATCCCTTGAAAAGGAGCAGAGTTTGTTTAGATTTGCTCAGATGATTTGGTTCCACATTTAACAGAAGTAGTGGAGACTTCAAAATAGTGAGTCATGTACTGCAAGGTTTATTTGCTTCTGCATTTTTCTATATAAATAGTAAAAAAAGCATTTTTTAGTATTTATTTCTCAAGACAGATAAGGGGGTTACTATGGCTACCAGTCTCCAGTACCATGGTTTAAAAGGACAAAAAAAGGAAACCAGACTGAAGCTTGAAATAGTCAGGTTGCTCTGCCCAATACTCACACCATGCGTGTTATGATAGGAATAGGGGACGGAAATCAGTCAGACTGGAAAAATACAACACCAAAAACAAAAACAAGGAAAAGGAGTCAGAAAGATATGTAAGCCATGCATGCAACTTCAGATTCAATATGTTTCCAAGTACACAGAACATTCTGGATGGACCTAAGCAGCCCTGGATTTAAAGAAAACACAGTTAAGACCCTGAAACAAATTCAAAGACAACTGCTTCTTTAGTTCACCTCCATGGGCAGCACAGAGAGGGTGGCCCATTTCGGGGGGTGAATGTCCATTTTAAGGCTCAGGTACAAAGATTAAACACTGGCCCAGCCCCTAGGCATGCCACAGGCCAGTTGTGAGTGACCTGAAAAATTTCTCATCGTGTCCATGCCCTACTTCCCCCACAAGAGAAAACACAGATAAAAATCACTTCCCAGCACTACAGACATATGCTGGAAGTTCTTGGGGTTTATGTGCTTAGATGCCCTGGCAATGAAGACAAGAAGGAAGCACACAGTAACGCTGCTCACCAAGGCTGTGCCAGCAGGATGCTGAATGGCAATGCACTGTATTAATTAAAGGGCAGAGAATAACGTTACATTTGTATCATGGGAACAAACTCCAAGGAGAGAACACTGTACATTACTACTGAAAAAAAAAATCAATTTAACACTTTCACATGCCAACACACACATCACATCACTGATGGTTTAGACTGGAAGAAGTACACGGCCATCTATCCCCTCCGAGTGCCTGAGGAGCCGAACTCCAATCTTCCCACTTCAACATCACAGCAGCCCCTCCAGCCTCCAGACCTGCCCCATACGTATCTCCACCTTGCCGTGAGGCCCTGCCACCTCCACTCACTGCGAGGCATCATGCCATGGGGCTCCTCACTCATTCCCATTACCAAAACTTTTGGTGGCAGCTACAGCTGGTCACCTCTGAGTCCACATCAGCTGCTGGATTCATACATGAGTATTAAAAACAGGTCATTCACCCACACAATGAGCACAAAGGTACTTTGCTGTACCTTCACTTAGAAGTGGAACCACCATAACTTGTTTCTACCAGAGTTTTTTCATCCTTCTGTTTTTATTACAGAAGAGAGTTCAATTGTCTTCAAAAAAAAGGAAATCTGATGTTTCATACACACGATTTTCTGATATACTGAAGGCCTTTAGACAGATGTTTGAACTATTTTGTTGATACAGTACAAAGGACTCTCTGTATACCAGACTTTCCACTAAGAATAGGCAAAGATATATTCCTATATTTCAAAAGCTGAGCAAAGGAGGTGTTAAATAAAGGCTTGAGAAGAATGTGTGAGTGTGATTCATTTTATATTGATACACACATTGTTCACAAAAATCTGGCTTCATTTAAACAGTGTAATATATTTGGAGGAGGAAAGACTTACCTGGCTGCACAGGATCATGCAATTTCCGATTCATTGTCGTATGAGTGAGCTGAGTGTAGCGATAACTGATTGAGAAAAAGAGATAATTTGTGCTTATACGATTCAAACTTTAATATTTAAATCATAAATAAAACTGAGGGCCTCAGTTTTTTCAAAATTATCTTCCCCCCCCTCCCCCAGCTCCTCTAATGTCACCCTTACATTCCCTTACTACCAATATCAAGTATTTAGAATGCATTTGCCCATCTGGCTACAGGCCCTGTTGTGTACATGTCTGAATACTGCTCAGCAGCAGTGGGGAAGGCTTGGTCCTTTCATACAATCTGCCTCCTAATTTGTCTCATTCTGAATTTCCTCATTACTTTAAATCATATGAGCAAAGAACAACAAGATGCCCCCTTGGCAATGCCAGCAGCATCAGCAAATTTTAACAATAGTTTGTTTGTGTGCTTTTCAACCTCATGATGGCCTCTGCGTGTTTGACTCAAGAGCTTGATATTTGTTGCAAATTCTGCAGTGCCAGAAGTGTAATCTTTGTGGAAGAGCTAGAAGTATGAATTGTTTCCAAAAGCATCACAAAAAAGTCTCTCTGAAAGATGAGGGGACAGTTTTTTATATATTTAAATTTTAAACAGCCCTAATTATACAAACAAAAATTATCTTTCTGTTCCTCACTAATTTATCCCCACATGCCATTCAGCCACAGACCAATGAATTGCAAAAGTATTGCATCCTGTGCAATGAAGCAATTTTTCCTCCAGCTACTAAAGCAGCACCTTGTGCAGAGATGTGACAGTTCAAAGTGTGTATGTTATTTTAATGAAATACCATGATAGCTCGTTAAAGAAAGATGGCAATGGAATTGTGGATTCTCTCCTGTTCCCATATTATGTATACAAATGAATGCTCACTTTCTTCCAAAAGGTACAAGCAGAGTTCAGCTGAGACAGATGTCTGCTGCATCAATTGTTCTAACAACCATCTCTGACAGCCAGCCTCCAGTATGAGGTTCTGATTACCGCAGCTAGACTCAGCTTATGGGTCACCTGGGAATTATGATTAGACCATATACATTTTTCTTAGAAGGCAGAAAACCAGGGTAGGATGAGTAAATTTTGACTCACTAGAAGCTGTTTTTTTTTTCCTCAGGATGGAGATGCTCAAGTTTCTAATGAATAATACTTTGTAAATGGCTGAACATGGATGGAAGAAGGGAGGAGGAACAAAAACCAGCAAACAAGAAAAGCAAGTAATTCGTACTTGTAGAATACATTCTGCAACGCTTTCTGGAAAACAACACGGGGACTGACTTTAGCAAAATGAGACACACAGGAGCAGCACCTGAACAAGCCACAGTGCAATTGGAAAGGATGCAGAGGAGCTGTGCAAACACTCCACCTCCAGGTTTTGAGAACACAAGTCCAGGTAGTTGGCAACCTTGTTCTCCCAGTTCCCTGTGATGCTCCAGAGAGCTTCTCCGGGAAGGGCACTTGCAGGAACAAGATCCTGGATTACCAAGGCTGAAAGACTGTGAGCTTACAGGAAGCCTCCAACACTGCTGCCCTTCTGCAAATTTGCAGCCAGAGTAATGATAAATATGCAGGGTCAGGATAGGCTCTGGTCCTCTGCACCATGACAGTGAGTCCCTGGGTTCCGCTTTTGGCCTCACTACTGAGCAGTTACCCAAGTTTGGGAATAAAATCTGAAGTTGAGAAAGGACTGATCAAGCCCTTCACTTCTTCAGTCTGCATAAAATGGGGAAAACAGTTCTGCTGCAGCCCTGAGGCACTTCTCTCCTTAGAAAGGTCTTTCAGACTTTCCTTAACTGAAGAAACTGCGGTGTTCAATGATCATCTTGTAAGCATCACAGGAAGCTGGAGAAGACAAACATATGCATCAGTTTTAGTCCTTGCTATGCTACCAGCTTCGTCTGTGACCTTTGCAACTCATCAGCCTCTCCTGGGCCTCATCTCCCAATTCACTTTTTAAAAAGTCTGTGGTTTCTACACAGACAGGTAAGATCAAATGATCTAGATCTTTGCCATTATAAAGTTCCCCAACTCTGTTTTATATCAGCAAGGAATTTGGCTCAGCATTTCTGCTGGAATATTTCGTTGCTGTTGCAAACAAAACAGTGGAAAGTGGAGAGAGAAGCTGAGAGAGTAAGACCACCCTTAAATTAAATACAAGATGTTAAAATGCTAAAAGCCAGGCATGAGTGACACAATTAAACCCTTTGGCCTAGGAAAAGCCTCCAGGACAGTAAGAAAGTGGCTTGACAGGAAAAAAAACCAGCAAAAGTGCCTGAGGCAAGTTGAGCCTTTTAGCAGTCCCTCTGTCATCTGTGTTTCCATCCTGAACAGAACAAAGGAAAAGGTTGAAGGTGAAATAAGATCATAGTTATTCACCAGATTTACCCTAAGAGACCTAGCTGGATAGAAGATAAATCATCAGTGTCATTATCATGCAGATCAAGAAAAGCATCTGACAGCCTGCAGCAGGTTCACTCTGGAATACCTGGAAGCATCCTGCCACGCCAAGAAGAATGAATCGCCAACGTTTTCCAGGCTTCCCATCAAGATGCCACTCACACAGTTCCACAAGCAGAGGTTGGAGCAATGGGGCGAGGTGACCTCGTGTCAGCCTGGCAGCGCCCCGTGGCTCCCCAAGGAAGCAGAGCAGAGGCAAACCCAACTGACACCATGCACCACTGTGCTGCTATACTGGGAGAGATGGGTTTGGTCACAGATGCAGTCCTCTTCAATAGTGTCAATTGTGTCACCTCTGTCTCCTGCCAGGCCTCTGGAGTTTTGGGGTCCTGTGAGCACCTGCCAGGTGAGGAGCAAACCTTCCTGTGGACTCATTTGTTCCTTATGAATGGACACTTCTAGCCCTCTCCCATATATTAATCTAGTATTTAGCATGCTCATTCAAAAATGGTAAGATTTTATTAACCATCCCACTGATACTGTAGGACTTTACACACTGATTTAATGCAGCAGCAGCATTAAAAAGTAGCAAGACTAGTATTTCATACCCGTCCAGTTTCTCTTGAAATAGACCTAATGATTCAATTAAATTAAGAATAAAGATGAAAGAAGAGCTTGATATAACACACTATGCAGATTACTCTTAGCTGCAAACAGAAAAGAAACCACCATAGAAAATAACGCAGAAGCCATGCAGGAAGGGAGAGAGAGGAGGAGGAGACAGGAGGAGTCAAGCTTCAGGGTTTTGGGTTTTGTAACCTGCCATTTCCCAGTTAGGCCAGACTAGGATGGGGAATGCATCAATCCCCCACTTCAGGTGCAATCCAATCATTTGTGGAAGAACCTCTTTCTGCCTTTGATCCGGACTGAACTCTCCCAATGGCATATATTCAATATCCCCTCCACTTTCCTGCTAAGATGAGTTTGTTCCCACCACTGAAGCACACATGACTGTTGGATTCTAGAGTCTAGATTGGAAAGTAGAAAAAACCCAAACAATTGCCCAGTATTTGATAAATGCCCCAAAATAAGGGGGGTGGGGTGGGGTGGTGCTTCACTGAATTCTTAAAAGTTGTCACTTTTTTGCTGAGAAATTACATGCTTTAAAATGTATCTAATAACTTTTCTAGGCATAAATAATAATAATAAAAAAGACTTTGCTAAAATGAAGTGCTTTAGAGACCTGTTTCTTTCAGTAGAAAAAACATCAAGGGGAGTTGAATCCCAGCAGATTTCTTTGCTTGCTTTTTTGAGCACTGAACTGACAAAAATACCCAAAACCAATCCAATCCCCCAAACCCAAACCTCTCCACATGGCTCAGCATGCTGAGTTAGGATATATATTACCCTCCACCAGCACATTACCGCACTGGTTGAATACAAGTGGCCTTCAGGATGAGTCTCGAGAAAAGCTCTAGCTCTCCACTCTGCCAAAATAATGAAATTACTCATCATGGCACCTGTGGTTCTCCAGTTTTCTTAGTTTCTTCTCACCACACAGCTATAAAAATGAAATGTCTTTACCCTGTTACAACTGTGAGGCACAAGAAGGTGAAGCGACTGACCAACAGTCTCATGAGAGTTGTGCTGCAGGATCAGAAACCAAACTCAGGTTCCCCGTGTCAACGTGGTACTTGGCACAGGGCTGGTATTTGTAAAGGGGTTGAGCTCCAGCTTCACACAGACACTTCATAAAATACAGAAAGTGTTCTTGAGAGGAGTGTCTTGGAGATAGGAGAGTACTGATGTTATTACCTAAGCCTTACATACATTTTTATATATACTTAAGTGATCAAATTAACAGTGCTGCCTAATTTCCAGCATATGGCATCTCTAATATATCTCACCTTATGAGCTAAATCTAAGATTGAAAATTAATGGATCTTTTGTCATATTCTGAATAAAGTTTTGGCAGTTGCTTCTAGAATATGATTTTTCTAAATTAAATATGAATAACAATATGAATACCCAATTCAAAAATACAAAAAAAAACCCACTAAAAAATTGCTTATGATTCTGATTTACAACTCTCAGTTTCTATCCTAATTATTGTAGAATCTTATATTAACATTTTTTTTAATTACAAAATGTTATCAAATTAAAAAATAAAAAAAATCTGTGCTTTGATACAGCTCCACAAAAAGCCACCAGCATAATGAGAAGGGACACTGTGAATCCTAACAGCTGCTGCCTCCAAGTCATTCATTTCCACTGCCATGAGGAGGAATTCCTGAGAGCATCCTTCTGGGTTAAGGTATATAGTTCATTGATTTATATATAAACTCATTTAAAATAAACTGAATCTACCTACATAAATAAAGGTTATAAAATACCAATTTCAGAAGACTTTTTATTCTGTTAATCCAATAATGCATTTTCCTTTTATTTTTTTGCCTTACTTGATATTTTTCCACCTATATTTTAAGGCAATTTCATGACAAGTAAATCCAAGCAGTAAATATTTTTGTTCAGTCTCATCTGTGAATTATCAAATCTGATGACACACTGACACAGCGCGTTCTTCCTGCCATGCAAAATTTATCCCATCCAACTGGAGCACCTCTGAGCAGAAAGAGTCTACCATTTTTGATTTATGTGGGGCTTGAAAGGAAATGGACACGTTTTAAAGTTGCAAAGCTGCAATTCCATTTTGTCTTCTGCTGGGCGTGTTTGATCAAATCAGAGCTTGCAAACCAAGCTCTCTACTGCGGTCTACGTTTGAGAGGGGAGAGAATTGTTTTTGTGGGAATGATCTAGCTCGGGAAAAATGCCGAGGTTAGCACACCCTTGTGTAAAACACATTGCCGGCATTACTTGGCACTGCTGCCTGCAGGTCAAGCTTCTGCTCATGTCAGCAATCTTGGCTGTTTTGGAGGAAGCGTGGCAGGATGATGGAAAAAACTGTACATGCCTCCTCGATGAATCCTCCCCTCCTTGCCCTCTGGACACCAGCAGCAGCACCAGTATAGGTGGATAGTGCTGCTCACCTAGGCTAGAACATCATCTAACACTCCTTTTAATCATGGTTTTCCTCCCAGGAAAATAAAAGATTTATTCAAAGTTTCCGTGGCACCTCCCAAAAAAAGTCACGGGATGGGAAAGGAGAAGTAAAGAAATAAAGTACTACTAATCACAGGAAAAGCAAGGGCAGATGGACACAGGTTATAATTACTTGGTTAAGTGACTGATTAGAATTGAAAATAAATCATATTAATATGCTGTGACCAGAAACAAGTATACTTTGATACCCTAGTACATATCACTTCAAATTCAGTGCACATATTCAGTGACGCACATCCACATGTTGCAACATCATCTCTTCCACAGAGTGTGAAATATCCCGGTGAGCGTGGCATTGGCTCTGAGAAACTACTTTGTAGAAAGTAAGGCTGACTTGGTGAGAGCAGGCATGGTGTCCCTGCCTCAGAGGAGGTGGGGAAGGACANCCGCCAAAAGAGGGGGGGGGAAAAAAAAAAAAAAAAAAAAAAAAAAAAAAAAAAAAAAGGAAATGAAAATAGGACCAAGAAAGGAAACTGCTCTAGCAAACCACGAGGTTGTCTTGATGCTTCATGCTACAGTGAAGATCTATTTAACGCCAGAGAAAACCAGGATTCAGATTCTCCTGCCCCATAAACCGGACTCTCAGCTGAAAACAACATTTCTGATGCATCAGCATGCTGGGACCAGGCATGCAGCTGAGTTCTCCTTCTATCCACGGGAGGGCAGAGCCGCTCACATGCATAAGACATATGACACAAGCACATTTTTACATAATATTAAGAAGTCTGTAACTTCAGTACCAAATATCCCTTACTCAAACAGCTGTAGTCAGAGGAAGCAAAACTCTTGTCTTCTTAAATAGATTTCAGACAGTTGGAGGAATACACACACAACTCAGCTCTTAGGAGAGATCTGCGAGAGAATTAAATTGAACTCTATAAACTGCAGCTGCAGTCCCATAGCCAGCATTAAGAGATTCCAAGAATAGATGATTGAGGTGGCAATGAGATGTCAGGAAGAATATTAACCCAGGAGAGGAAGAAAAGATTTTAGGGTTCTTCTTAAGCATAATCATAAGGGCTTTAGTAAAAAGAAAAGGGCAAGTACAGAACTTCCCCAATTAAGATGACACAAAATGACTAGGATTACAGAAAATGTAATTTAACTTTGCTGTACTAGGAACGAAGTTACTGAGTTTTGTTTGCATACAGATTGAAGTCAGTCCTTGCATACACAGATCTTCAAAATAATGATCTTAGCTACCGTATTTCTATTTTAATTCTTCAGTAGGTGTGCATGTTGCTATTTTAAAGAAATCATAGGCTAAATGCAGTTCTCTGTAACCACAGTGATTTCAGCTCATGTTATTCCTGTCACTGATGGACCAGAGAAGACTGACTACAAATCATATCCACACTTCTGCGTCTCATACTTAAACACCTTTGACTTACAAAGATTTTAAGCTTTTTGTTTCATGTGGAGTAAATATGTTAAGTTGTTTATTTACATTATCAGGTCCATCAGTTCTAACTCGGACAAGAAAATAAAATGGAAGACACCAGTGTACAAATACAGAGCATGAATCTTCCTCTAGGAAAAAAAAGAGAAGAATGTCCTTTTTACAGGGCAGTTACATTAGTTTATATTATCTTCATAAAGCAGATCCAAGTTCTGCATTTGACACACATTATTCAGCAGTCAATAGAAGAATTAAATAAATCAATATAGCTGGCAGACTGGAGGCCTAAACAGATGACCAAAGTACTTATGTGTGCAAACATGCAGCTGCATGCATTGCTAATCCATGCAGCCATGCAAATGTGCATATAGCAGGAAGGTTTAAATTAAGCCATGCCAATTTAAAATACCTGAGGTACCAGAACTGAAACAAATACTCCATTGTGGAGCATTTCAAGGAAGCCAAACATTTCTTTAGCAGGTCCAGTTTTTCCTCTTTGGGACTCTCCACCTGCCCCAGTGAGGACATGTGTGCACAGAGAGCCTGTCTCCAGGCTGAGCATGTTCTTGCGCAGTATCTTCAAGAGTGGAGCACTGAGGAGAGGGCAAAAGAGTGCACGAAATTCAAGCGACCACAGGTGGGCTTTGCCCTACCAACTCCTCAAATACAGAAACTCTGTACTAGGGAAGCAACTGTAGTGCTGAATGCCACAGAGAAACCACCTGCATTATGCTCAGTGGGAATGAATGGAAAGCTGCTCACATCACACCTCTGCCACTGTTTTGGAAAAGCAGATCAGAGCAAAGATCTACTATGCTGGGAATTAAAGAGAAATAGGAAAGGGTGGAGGGAATTAAGAGCCAGTTTGCACTGACACTGAGGTGCAGTGCTCTAGGACCTGTTTGACAACACTAACCCTGAAATGCACAGCAGCCAGGTTCTCCTCGGGTCCCTGATGCTGCTCAGATGGTCAGTGCTAACGTCAGGCAAAGAGGGATGGATAGCATCTTGTTTCTCCCTCTGTCAACCATTAGATACAACTCTCTGCCCTGTCAGTGTGATGGTTCAGGACATCATAAAAAAGAAGTACTAATATTTAAGCAAGCCCCTCTCATCTCTAAGCCCACCATGTCTCAGCCAACAGCCAAGATAATGCACAGAGACAGATGAAGTTAGCAATAGGCAGTGCTAAACCACCCCTGAAGAAATCTGAGCTTGAGCCAATCTCCACTGTGAAACGTTGTTCTTCAGTAGGTGTTGGATGGGAGCTATACAGTTCATCACTCATTACATTAAATGGAAGGGGATAGTAATTCCAAAAGTAGGAGCCTTGGGGATACGATGCTTTACATGGAGACAGGAGATTTAACACTACAGGCATGATTTAACACTACTTTTTCAGACAGGTGTTAACCAGGAGCAAAGCTATTGAAGCCAGTGGACTTAAGCCAGTGTGAAACCTGCACAACTGAAAGAGACAGGGTCAACATTAAATGGAGATAGCAGAGGCAGGGATTTTGAGAACTGCCGGTGGAAAAATGTTCACACATACTTTGCACACATCATTGCTATGATTAATTTCTTGTGCATGCATGAAGTACGCAAAATGTGGGCTTGAACTTGCTAACTCCAGCAGTATGAGAATAGACTCACACAGCAGATCCTCAGCTGGAGTAAATCAACATAACCCTATTGAAGCCAAAGGAGCTACATCGATTTATAGCACCAAAAGATCTGGTTTGGAGGCATTCAAAAACCACATGAGGAAAACAAACCCACCAAAAAACAAAAACAAGAGGAAACACATTGCAAGGAATGTGCTTTTCTATCCTAAAATGCAACTTTGGTTTTCTTTCCTTAAAGATGTACTTATTCATCCTACTCCTCTGGGAGTTGCTCACAAAGCTTTCTTACATTGCTGTCCATTTAGTGTCAGGTTTCACTCCCACCAGCCATTCAGTTCAGGGGCTCCCTTGCTGATTAAGAGACTTACAGTAATTCAGTAACAGTCCAGATGCTAGACACTGCCTCTCTAGGTAGCTATTTGAGGCCTGGTAATTTAAAACCTTTTATTTAAACCCCCGTCATCTTCCAAAATACAACTTTTGAGACCTAACTTACTGTGCTTTCAAATTACTGAAAGCAGCAGGTGGGCTATAAGGAAGCAATTCGTTATAAACATGATGCTGCCTACATAATGGTAGCTGTTTAATCCCTGCAGTGGTTAATGGCCAGCATGCTGGAGAAGAGCACAGACCAATTTATGAATTCCAAATATGTTTTTTGTAACAGAATTCTGGCATCCAAGGAAAGAAATGTGATATATGGAGCCGACTACTCTGATTGTGCCTCAACTCTTCTCATAGAGCCCAAAGCAAAGATTTTAGGGTATTTATAACCTACAGTTGTTCAGCAGGCTAATCTTCAGATTGGAAACACCTTGAATACCTGGGGTCAATTTAGCTTTTCATCCTTTCAGTGGACAAAAGGGGCATTGAGACTGGGAGGCATTTCTGAGGTTGAAAGCCGTGCGAGCAGTACGGGAAGCACATCTTGGATTAAACTATACAAATCAAGAGGCTCTATGTTGCTTACAGATACCCACAGCTTGGTGGCACATAAGGGTGCTGCCCAAAGCCCTGACTCAATGAACAACTCTAAGAACAATTTTCCATTAGTGTATTTGAAACTTCAGCATCTTTCCTGCAAACAATCTCTACTGTGCTCCTGAGAAGTGAAAGGTGCTACTCTCCTCTTTGAGGAAAGGAGATTCTTCAGCCTTCACTAGTGACTCAGAGTCCCTCCGCATGTTTTCATCCTACCAAACAAACCAGGGACTGGCCATCACTCACTAAAAGGAAGAACTGTGACGCACTTGAGAAGTTTCAGGCCACAACGAATGTTTCTAACTGCCTTCTTACATTATTATAACAACAATGATAAAATCGTGCAACATGCTGTGGCCAAAAACTCACAAACACTTCCATCCCTAGCACTTTGGACAGGTATGAAAAGAACACAGACCGTATCTTTGAGAGTCTCTGTGCTGCAATTGAAGATGGAAATATAACAAAACAAACAGCAATTCATGTTGGTTCATACAGCAAACCCAGTAGAAAAATAGCATTAATAGCTGACAGTGGAAGGTTTGTTCTGTTTCAGGGGGTTTCAGTAAACCTCTGAGCAATGAGTCTGAGCTGTACTGATAATGCATCACTGAAGACCAACACTGCACAGAGGACTGCAGAGGCTCTGTTTATGAATCCTAGATTCAGGACTGAACTAGTACTTTCCAGTGTGCATAGCAAAAAATCCAAATGTGCAGAAGAGGAAACAACCCCACAAAGAGAACAAGGGAAAGCTTGAAAGTGATGTCCCTTCTAAATGAACTGGAAAGAAAATGCACTTACTGCTTTGACAGCAAATCACAAGGTAATTGTTTCTTCCCACAGACATTATTGTAGCATAGACAAAAATTGGTCACCATTAAACAAAGTTTACTCAGTGGCATTTTTACTGTTCTGCTGATGGGCCAGTTAAGAAAACACTGAATAAATTATGAAACAATAGAAGGAAGATGGCTCTTTATAAGCAGCGTTCGATATAACAATTTTAAAAGGCTATAACACAAGTTTATTGAATTTGGCAGGGCTTATAAATCCTAACTCCCATTACTGCGCTGCAACTTAAAAAGAAGTATTCTTCAATTTGTCATTGGAAATTTCAAGCGTAAGTGGTCCCAGGGCAAAATGATAACTTACTCACATGCTCATGTGTTTCCATGCATGCACCCCAGGTCAAACATCTGGCTAAATGCAGCACTCCATACTGCAGCCTGTCCTGCGTATGCAAGCATGTCTGAGATACTGGTCTTTGCATATCCAGCTCACCAAGCATTTCTCTCATTTGAGATCTCATTGGCAGTGTTGTTTTGTTGAGTGAGTTTGGGGTTTTTAAGAATTCAGACCCACTTGAACAGCTTTTCTAGGATTATTTGCTGTTGCAAAAGCTCAAAAGGAGTGCCAGAGCATTTCAGTTAGGAAGCCTATAAATACACCCATCTGGTTTAATGGCAACCAAGTAACCAAAGGGTGTTTTGGAAACCTTCGATTCTGTTGCAGGAACTGAAGTGCTTGCCTATAGACTATTTCTGGCATGCAATTATTTCAGTTTGTGGAATAATGTTCCCCAGTAATGAACCTGGGCTTGCAAGACCCTCCTCCCCTCCAAAGACCATGAGATCTTTAAAGCCCTTATTTGCAGCAGGGAACAGATGAGACACAAAATGCATTTGGCCACAAGGCAGAATTGTAGAATGGTCTGGAGGATTTCAAAGGGAAGGAGGTTCTTTCCCCCTTTCCCTACATAACAAGCATACTAATATGAAGCTGCTCTAAACAGACAACTCTTTTCCAGAATATTGTCTTCCAGGTAGGTCCAACTCATTGAGAGCAGAACAGGATTGGAGCATTTAACATTTATTTTAAAAGCAGCAAAAATAATAATAAAAAAATATTTAAGAGGCTTAACCAGCAGGACCTGCTAGAAATGCAGCTGCTCCAAGCCTGAAGTAGAATTTTACTAGAAGTAAATTATTCCAAAATTTGCCAAAAAAAGCCTGAAGCTTTCTACTTTGCTTTCATTCTATGGAAGATATACAGCTATGCACAGACTTCAGATGAAAAGATACAAATATTTTTTAGTAACAAATTCACATCATCCTGCTGTATTTTTCTATTAATTTCTGCTTTGAATTTGCAGCTGAAAAGCTGAAATAAAAATCCATGTTGCAATAATTGTGAATAAGATCTTCCTATAGAACAAGATTACCTTGAAAAATACTTCACCAGGGAAGGGCTTGAACCAAAGCTGACAGGAGCTGATGAAAAAAAAAAATCTGCACATCTTTAAGATTTTCTCAATCAAGGCAATGGAAGCGTTAATTGTTCCCAATTATATACATTTGGATTTATCTGTTAGAACGATATACTGCATTTTCACTGTCACAGAATGACTAGTAAATGGGGACTTTTACAGGGACCTGGCTGTGACACTTATTTTAAAAATCCAAAAAATGCTTTCCAGAGTTAGGTACTCTAGGCCTACCTTGAACAAAATGCAACACAATTTAAAAAGAGGGATGAGAATACCCATAAAACAGAGACAAATCTGTTCCTCCAGAGACACAAATAGTTAAATTAGAAGCTTGAAGTTCATCCCACTAAGTCAACTGACAAGCTCCACATTCCTAGCAGAAGACCAGTGCTGTGATGACTCTTGGGCTGTACCGGCTTCTGAACACCAACCTTCATTTAAGAGCTCTCTTCCAATACAAGCAATAATATTTGGACAGCTCCAATAGAGCAGGATTTACCACTCTGCTTCTGCAGCCCCCCTCTCTAGAATGAGTGCTTTCGAAATACTAATGATTTTTTAAGCCTCCTTTTCTTGGTAAGGCACAGAAAGTAACAGCTTTGCCCAAACTCAAGTGAAGTGAGAGGAAAGTGATATTCCTCCAGGTCACACTGAAAACCCAAGACAGACTAAGAGCTGCATTCAGATCATGATTCTCAGCTCTGATCCAGGAGCTGCTGAAGTCAATGCGAGTCTCTCTGCTGACTTCAATGGGCAACAGACCAGGACTCTTTGGCCTTAACCTGTGGGTTTAATCCTTGGCACAAGCCTGAAGATAAGTAATTGCAGAGTAGCTATGCTTCTTACAAAGCAACAACAGCCAAATTTGCTTCACATGGATTGGGAACGTGCAGTGCACTAAAAAGTACAATTTTCATTGTTATCACATTGTTGAAACCCTTAGAAATTTGAAAGTGCAATCTCCTGCTTGAAAAACAACCTCCCTGAGCACATTTCACATCACATCCCTTTGTCATAGGGCCATGTATTGCCCAGGATCCATAAGCTCTGCTGTTGTTTAGGTTTGCTAGGCAAGACCAAATGAAGGGCACTGGATCCCTGCCATTTTCTCACCCAAAATTACTGATACTTTTTTAAATTCATGTAGACTGACAAGGATTGCAAGTTTTTATATGAAAACAGATGAAATTATGGTATAAAGAGGGAGATTTTGCTTGACACTTTTGTTTACTTCAAAACAAATATTCCCTATAAAAAGCATTGAACTCCTCTAGATCTGAGAGTCCAGATGTATTTTGCTTTAAGGTAATCATGTTAACCCAGACACTGGCTGTATGTTAACAAAATCTTTTTTTGAAATGTGCTCTAAATAACACATTCTGAGACATCGTTAGACTAAATGCAAACAGAACATGAGCCTTGATGCGCTCCACACATAAAAAAAGGATTCCTAGAAGTTGCACTTTATGGGACATATCACACACTGCTGACGTCCTTGGATGCTTTGCCAGAGCCAAGATTAATAGCCCATTTTTAAAGCCTGAAAATGTTTAAGAACTGAAATGCTAGTGCTGATGGCTGAGCTCCCTCATGTTCCACTGAGATCAATGAATTTGAAAGCGTTTGGCATCTTACATGATGGGTGAGCTTTGCTCTAGCTACCAAATCTTGATTAGTCCAAAATAGAAGAACTTTGAACACAGTCTTGGAAGAACATAGAGGAAAATGTGAGCTGTCATGGAAGAGAAGTAAATCTACTCCCTGCCAGCTGCAGTAAATTTTTCTCTCTCTCCCTCATCAGCTTCCCTTTCCCCCACAACCCCAAAGGAAAAAAAGAAAAAAAAAAGAAGATTTGATCTTAATGGACAAGACTAGACCACCTGATAGTGTATTTCTGACTAGCTATGTACAACCTCCTGGGAATTCCAACAAACATCATAAACAAAACCAGGTGGGAAACTGGTTTCATTTATAGAGAAGTTCAGACTGAAATTGAGTTGTTTACAAAACTACAGGATCTTGAGGGGCCAGGAGAGAAACCTATGTCAATCTGAAATCCACAGTCCACATCTCACTAAAAGCAGCAGTATATTTATGTTATGTGCCCAGAATTAGCAATAAAGAAACTCTGTTAAGATGCAGAAGCAAAAATCTTAGTTTACACAGCTGCACCAACCCAAAGCATTTTATAAAACTATGCAGTACCTGAAAAAGGTTGAATTGCAGCCTCCTATGAAAAGGAGTTTCACAGCAGTTTACAACAGGATGTGAGGGCCATCAATACGCAGTTATAACTGCAAAATAATTTAAAAATAGGTAGAAGTAAGAAGCTGGAGTTTAGCCTGAATAGAGGGATAACTTGCAACACAAGTTCTTTAAAGCTGACAAGTCATTTGAAATTAATGTTTCATCTCATTGAGAAGATGGAGGGTATCCATTTGCACTATGTGAAGAAGGGCTCAGACTGCAACCAGGAACATTAGCTACCTGGTCATCCAAAGTATTCCACAGAAATCTCCCTCCAAAGCATCTCCTGAGGTACTGAAACTATGGGTAAAAAATACAGAAAGAAAAACTTTCATCTCAGAGGTTAAGATCCATCTGTGGCCATACTTACATTTGAGAATAGCATCATCTCAGCTGACTCTGGGTGAGATTACCAGCTATAAGTTAATACAGGCCTCGCTGTAAACAAGGACAAGCCAAGGCTGCGACATGAACTCTTTCAACTGACTTACCCTTTGCTTAGAGGTCAGCAGCTCTACAACAAACATGCATCAATAGTTGAATCAGGAGCACGTTCAAGCAAAAGCAAAACTTCAGAAAGAAGCATGTGAGGCTCTGCAGCCTCCCTGACTTTCTCACTTATGAATGAGTGAATCTTAACTGCAGAGCGTAACAACGAGCCTTAACTGCAGGGCAAAGACATCAGTGGTTTTCCATTCTTCTTGACATGACAGTAAGTGCATGTCAAAGAGAAAATGGCAACACTTCCTTAATCAAAACAAGGAGCAAGTTTTCACCAGCCGAAAACCATAGATTAAGACTTAACTCTGATGAAGCTGCTGTCAGACTGGTATGATTGAAAAAAGATTCACAACCTTGCAGAAGTAGGCTAGAGAATGTCATTTAAAAGAAAAAATAGTTTGCCAGCACAAGCTGATCTGTGTGCAGCTCCTCTGCCATTTTTCATGGTGATTCAGAAGATGCAATTTCATGAGAAAAGGAGAAATTGCAACTTTGTAAGAGCTGAAAATTCAAGAGGCCAGATCCTCTTTGTATAAAACAGCCCCTTTCCATCATTTAGCCAAGCAAAGGAGCTTAAAAATACATTAAATTTAAATTTACTTTAATATCCTGTTAGAGTGCTGGGGTGGTACAGACAATCTTTCAGGTAATTCAGAATCAAATCACACTGCAAGTTGCAGAGTCCTGAATATCCTGTTTTATTAGCACATAGAAAATCAACACTCAATACCAAAGAGCTTGCCGCTGAGCTCTTCACAAAGTGGCATGGTAGTGCAGACCCCACCTATGCAGCTGCACGTATTGACCAATGTCCTCTGTGCTATTTCAGTTTAAGAAAAGAGAAAAAAAATGGACAGACTGGGAGAAAATGGACACATTTCCACAGTCAAAAAGTGAGCCACTGTGTCCAACACTCCAGCTGTTGATGGACTAAGGTAATGTTGGGCTCTGTGCCGCCCTGTATCAGGCAACCCATAGATGAAAGTGGCGACGTTTGGCTGAACAGCACTGCCACCCCCCCTCCCATTGCACTCCTTGCACAGCTATTGTTATTTCTCCCTGCATGGCAATGAATAAATGCCCAAGTTTCAGTCACAGGAAGGATTCTCCCAAAAGATTGTACAAGTGTGTCAATTCCAAATGTTTGCAGTTCACATAATAGATAAAAATAGAAAAGGCAGAAAGATTAGAATAAGAGTCAGGAAGAAAGTACAGACAACTGATAATACGAAACTGGCATGCCCCAGTACTCGAGGCCTTCCCCCAGCATTGCTGAGCTCTGGCTAGTTGCTTCAGTGTCAACTTGATGGTCATGCAGCCACCTGGTATGGAAGAATTTGCTCTTACATATACCGTATGAAGTGACCTTGGCCACCCTCCACAGCCCCGGCTTTGCCCGAAGCTGCCTTCCTCAATCACGTAGCACCCCCCAGCCAGATTACCTACAGACGTCTGGGATTTCTCTCTTCCCTAAAGCTGAAAACAGATGTAAGACACAGGAAGATGACAGAAAATAATAATACATAAAAACTAACCAATTTGCACCAATTTTCAGGAGGAAGATGTGGAGCTGGAAGCACCAGGTAAACTCTTGCATTTTGTAGGTTTTGAAAGGTGAGGATGTACAAGATGAGCAGAGGACCAAGAGCAACAGATTGAAGGCTGTGTGGGAAGACAGGCAGAGGGACTGTTCTGTCCTAATAGGCAAAATAGCCCTGGCTGATCTCTGCTACGGTGTGAGTGCTCTGAAATGAAACATAAAATAAACTTCAAGAAGATTATCTGGTTTCCTTGCACCTCTGTTCTCTGTCTACAGTTCCCTAACCAGCAGGGTACAATAAACATGCTAAAAGTTGTGATGCATTTCTATCCTACAGCGGGATCCATACAAGGGCTCCATAACCCTCATACAAACTATACTTAGCAGCTCCTCTTTCAGAGATTTTTTAACAGATATGCAAAGTGTTTATGCAGTTCCCAGGGAGTACTGTGATAATTTTCAGCAATGAAGAATAGTCAATTATTTCTTGCAAAGCATTCAGGACGCTTGCTTAGATTGTAACTTGAAAAAGAACAGATTTTTCAGCTAAAATATGATAGTATCACAATGACTTCTAACAATTTATGCCAGCTGAGGTTATGTCCCTGGACAGTACCTTCATTTGTTTGCTTGTTTTGGTATTAGGATATGCATCTAACTGCTATCAATAAAAAAAAAGGGAGGGAGGACACGACACTTTGGAGACCTTACTTCAAAAAAAACCCACATCATCTCAGAACAAAGTAGTTTAGAGAAGAAAAATTAATTTACTACCAGTAGAAACCAAAGCCAGATCTGTGAAGTAATATTAGCATAAAACATGGCACTGAGATGGCCTACACTGATACTTGATTGGCACTGTAGCACTAATACAGTGGGGATCACAAGAGCAGCAATCATAGATTTGCAGAGACATCTTTAACTCAGGCAGGTGAGCTCTCTCTGTTAGTCTGATCATTAACAATTTTACTTTCACTAACAGGGACAGCATTATAAGGGACAGTACTTGAGCTCTTCAGGTAAGAAGAAAACACCCACACACTCACTAACAGCATCACTTCTGTGTTCTTAGCACCCCTCTCATCTATTCGTCAACCCAGTCATTTTTGCTTGGAGACCTCCAAAGACCTTAATGCAGGCATCCTAAGAAAATTTTTATCTGTTTCCCTGTCTCTCTCCCTTTGTGTTCACAAAGAGGATAGATTAGCTATTTGTATTAGGGAGTACTTGAGGACAATGATTCAAGCCACATCTGCTCAAATAAAGCTTTAATCCATTTGATTTGGGAATAACCATAGTTCTTGTGCTCTGCTTAGACAGTAAGTTTTCAGCAGAGTCCAATGTGCATTTTTGAGAATCAAACATTTTTTCATTTGCAACATGTCTGCTTTTTTCAAGTTTCATTTGCAACATGGATGCAGAGAAAAACTAGTAAACCAAGACCGAAGACTACACAATAAACAGATACAAAATTTAAAGATTATAAAGTATACAAAGCAGATTTAACCTCTTTGCAGTCAGTATCTATACATCCATACAACTGACATTTTGAAGTCCACATTCTCATGGTTGTCCAGTTATTAGACATAGGTTAATTTACTGATACAGTTTTGCATCATAAAAACCCCATGTCAAATTATTTACATGAAGTAAAAATAAGAACAAAAGCCAGTTATACCACCACCACCACCACGGGTATTGTGTGCTTTTGTAGGAATCTGCTCTGAGCACTAACACAAAACAACCGAAGTTGCACACAAGGAGGACACTTGTGGGAAACTGAAAAAGGGTAGTACACAGAATAACACACAGAGGACTCAGTCTCACTGCTGCAAACTCACTGCCCTTACCAGGTGACAGTAAGGTGCTTAAGTGTTGTGTTTTCTAGCTTGTCGTTCCTAGTTTTCCAGAAGTTTGTTGCCTTGGGACTCTGAGCACTGATTTTCCTCATATGTATTCTCAATTTCGTTAATTCAGTGAAAAACTGTTGTGTTTGTGGTAGGCCATGGTCAGACGGGTACAGCTGTGTTTCACAGAATCTCTTGACAATCAAAAGAAACTACGACTGGGTTCTGTATTCAATGGAATACCCCCAAAGTGGTAATGAATAGAAACACTGCAGGTGTGAAATACAGTGATTTGCCCCAAACTGGGAATTTTCATTTCAAATAGGATTTCCAACAACTCCATTGAAACACTCAAAATATATTGACTATTTTAGTTACTGGTTGAGACATCTTCTTGTCAAAGTCAGAAGAAAGTGAAGGCTCTTACAGACAGTTTTTCCTAAGGTTTTCTCCCTTCCTAGAAGTTACCTTTCTGCATTTCCTGGAGAACCAGTTTTAACTGATATAACATTTACAGTCCTCCGGTTCCCACCTCCTCTAGAGTCAGCTGCTGATACCTTCTAGGAAAATTTAGAAGTGCAGCCATTTCTGTTTGACAAAGAAATAAGGGAATTTTGTTGTCTGGAGGCAACCCTGTAGGCTGCAGGACAAGAAGCAACAGGCTAAGATCACAGTCTAACAGTCTAGTTTCTACTAGAAAAAGCAGGAAGAAAAAGGCAAGTAATCATGTAATCTACATTGGTCCCACAAAACAGTCCAAAAGACTTCAAACTACAAGATGTGGAGCCACACAGATCAGAGGCAGAGCATGCAGTGAAGACTCACACTTACTACAATGACAAACATCTCCAAAAAGCTTCATGAGTCACTCTCATAGAAAACTCATCCTTCAAAGATCCTTATTCTTAATCCAGAAGTTGCATTCTCAGAAGTCAGTATAACCTTAAAAAACCCTCACATGATAATTCTTCACAGTGTCTCTGAAAGGATTAATCTTTCCTTTTGCACATACTGCCCTGAGAAATTTACAATAGGGGAAAAAAAAAAAATCAGTTATCTTCAGTCTGATGATGAATTTATGCATGAACTTGAAAAAGTTATAAGAAATGCAATTTAATATGAAAAGCAACCTTTCCCAGTCAGTCCCATAAAGTGTTATTTGTAATACTTTGCATCTAGTGAAAAATTAATAAGATAGAGAAAAAGTGAACTAGCTCCAAGCCAGATTTCTCAGCTGAGTTTAGCTTACATCGGCCCCCTACAGAGAGCTACTTACATTACAGGTTCTCCAAAAGGCACTATCTGTATCCAGGGTCTACTACACTATAATCTGACAGCCTCTGCCACAAATGAATCTTACAGAACAGATTGAGGTGGGAAAGCATCATGGAGAGAGATTTTTGAAGTACTCAGAGCAACTCAGTGGCACTGTGGGAACCAGATAAAAAGAGGAGAGGGCAGCTCTATTCCTCTCCTCAATGAAGTCCAGATGGAGAGCTATGCTGCTGGGACCTTCCCCCCTCCATCCCTGGTCAGGAGACCTCCTCAGCAGTACTGCCAGCTTCCCCCGAAACTCAAATGGGTTAAGGAAAAAAAAAAAAAACCAAGCCAAACTACCACAACAAAAAAACCTCATCCACAAACCATAAAGTTTTATCTTCCCCCTTCTGCCAAAGACGCCACAAACTGCCTTTGACAAAGACCTAAGTGAGTGGATTTTGATGCCATCAGAGCAGGATTTACAGTTCTTTGTCCACTGTGGATTGGCCACAGATACTCCAGATACTTCTGCCCTTTGACTGTCTTTTCATCTTGCCCACACTGCCTGAGCTGCACTCATCTTTCCCTTCTCTTCTCCACCATTGCTCCACTTAGCTGCTCTCTTCCCAAGACATCATACAGTTACAAAACAGTGCCACTAAATCACTGTTTCCAACCCTTGCATCATTCACTGTGCTTGCATACAATATCCTTTTCTCCTAGACTAAATCAGTCTTGTCTGTTTAGGAGAGGTCAGCTCCTTAATACTTACATTTCTACAGCACTGACAGAGCTGTATCCTTCTCAGTTCCAAGGCTCTAAAGTAAAACAGGTAACAGTCTATTGAGGAGACCAACTCGCCGTGGTCAAACTTTCAAAAGTTTGCATCAGATGATGACCCAAAGGGCTTTTAAGGACACCACCAGGCAATACCCATGAGGAGGTGTACTCAGCACCTTTCTAGATCAGACTTAAACCAAGCCACCTTAGCAAAAGTCTTTTCATTCAACTAGAAACAAAGACAAGATACTGTCACCAAAGCAGTAGTAGAGAATAACCAAGAAGATTTAGTGCTTTGGAAGTCTCCTAGACACACTGCAAGGCTGACCAGACAATCCAAGACTAACATGCACCACCCCAGGTGCATGTTTAAGACCTCAGTTTGTAAGCTTTCAATAAATCTGTCCTCGAAGTTCTGGCAGCAAGTTATCTCACACCAGAGGTGTTATGAGAGAGGGAGCTTAGCTACCAAAAATAAATCATTAATGAGTCGGGGCATACTGTTATGCAACTCAAGAGCACGTTGTGTACCTGGCATTCAGTGACACTTTGGAACAAGATGAAAGACATATTTGCTAGTGCACAATTCCAAATAACCACCACTCATTAAAGCAAGCTTCCTTCTGCCATCTCCTTCCTTTATGGGATGCGCAATTTCTACTTTTCTTGACGTGACATGTAGTACTGAAAGTGAAATGATCTCTCCCATTCTCTTTGCTGCTGACGCACAGCAATGGTTTATGTCAACAGCAGTTATTTGACAAGTTGCCCAAAGGTTTAAATCCACAGATACTATATATGCAAACTGAAGAGATGTATCCTTGCATCTTCAGTCATGCACATATCAGAAGAGGCAGTGGCACATTGTTAAGGAGATCAGCCTAATCCTGGGATTTTCCACAAGGACTGGTGTACTCACCCAGACTCTGCTTTCACAAAGCCCCCATGGGCATGATACAATAACTACTTGAACAAATATAACTATTTATTTGCTCCAGCAAAGTTAGCTATTGCTCTATGATGATCTGATGCAGAACAGAACAGAACAGCTTGGGAGTCTATCCCTACAGAGTAAACTACAGCTAATACAAATTCTCTCTAACACATTTTTCTTCCTCTTAACCATTTATCAGGGAAGAAAAAAGGGTTTAAAGGTAAGGTTTGTTTTAGTCAAGATTAGAAAGGAAAGACACTACTGTGCTGGGATGAATGACTTGGAATTAAATTCAGTTATCCCCACTCCATGTGTCACTGAGAAAGTTATTCCTGCCTCTGTGCCTCAGCTGGCAATCGGTAAAACAGAGTTAGACCTACTGTTACCCACCTCTTGTCCACCTTGTCTTTTTTAGACTGTAATTCTTCAGAGTGAACTTTTATTTAAGGTGAGCTAAAACCCCCCCAAAATAACAAACAAACAAACAAAAAAATCTCCAAGCAAGTCTCCCCCACCCACTTTTTTCTATTTCTGGCTTTTTTTTAAAAAATATGTTTTGAATAGGGCATTTCCATGTAGATACTGTCCAGATGTCACCCACACAGAGGTTTGCAGGGGTTAAATCTTTGCCTGACCATAAGGTAAGTACCATCAGCCAATCCCCACCCGCAGACCGGACCAAGATCCCAGCAACAGGCAGCACCAACATCTGAGCAGTAAATTTCCAAAGAGGGAGTGAAGCTGTGCTGCTGCTCTACTGCAGCTACTGCCAGCTCCACCCCAGCCTGCCCCTGCTCCTTTGACTTCTGCTGGTGCAAAGGAGAAAGGAAAAGAGAGCATCTCCGCAATGAAAACAAAAACCAGTGCAGCAGCCAGGTTGAAGTTGACTGTTTTCTATGGATCTCTACTTCAGAGAAAGCTAGCAATTCAGCACCAGAAGCTATGGCAAATGCCGTGCTACTGGGTTACCACCAGACCAATGCTCCTCTTTGATCTCGGTATCTATTTTCATTGCAGATACAGAGCACATGTATTTAGAAAACAAAATGTTAATTCATAAGCAGTTTCAAAGCTACAGACAAACATCTCCAATATGCTGCTTACCTTTGCCTGCAGCTTTGCCAGTGATCTGAAGACCAAGTTGAATAATACCATTAACCAGAATAATCAGTGGTTTAAGACCCAAAGATCTCAAGGTACTTTCACAGAAAATAATAAAATGGATAACGTCCATAGGAAATAAGTGTCATTATTATAGTGTATTTCACAGTGAGGTAAAAATTAATATAGGCTAAACTGAATTACAAAGAACATCACTAGAGCAAGCTAGAAATATAATGAAAATCTGATTCTCAGTTCCCAGCATTGTCTGGGCTGTGTTGCTTCCCCCGTTGTGCAATTACTATAGAATCCTGCTCGTCTTCACTGCTGCAGAAACTGAGGAGAGCCACTCAGAAGTGGAGTTCATCAGAGACAAATAGAAAGGCATTTCTGGTGAAAATTCAAAATACCAACAAACAAACAAACAAAAATCCCCTTTGGCAGAAGAGATATTTTCATTTGGAAATGCTGCAGCGTATCTTATGGGAGCTGTATCCTGGGCCTGTGAAAGCTGACAATCTGCTACTGAATGGCTGCTTTCTTACCCCACCACAGTTTTACTTTGTTAAGCAGGCAGGACCAGAGTCTTTGGAAATAGGAGACAGTATGAGAACAGGCATATTAGGGAGCTCGGTTCCAGAGAATATAAGATTAAATGCCTTGGAAGCAATTTGACATTTCCTAAAGGAAGAACACTCCTTTTGTGAAAGACATATTTCAGATCTCAAAAATGAAGATTCTCTTGCTATAAAAACAGACAAAAGTTTTGGCAGAAAGCACATTTGTTCACCCCCCCAAAAAGACAATGATTGCAGTAAAATATAACTTTATTACCCTGAGAGTTTTGTTTTAGCCAATGCTACTTCTGAGCATTTTGCGAAGAAAAATAGAAGCTCTACAACTTAAAAAAGCCATCACTTTTATGTAGCATATGAGAATAATATAGTCCACTATTTTTCGGATCAACTGTATTTGTTTCTTCTCCCTGGGCTCTTCTAGTACCATGGATCCTTTTGCCTGTTGTGTCCACATCCTGCACTCTGCTTCCTATCTAAACTAAACCCTAGGCACAATGACAGCACAATGAAGCCTTGATCAAGCACTCTGAGCTCTACTGTAAATACATCAGATAGGATGAGATCTTCCCATTTGCCCTCTATAAGCTCTGGATCAAGGCCAGGACAAAGAGAAGTTTATTAACGCACACACATTCCTACTGGCCTTTGAGCTCTTTGGCAAAAATTGTTTTAAACAGGCCCCTGTAGAGACTGAATGAGCAGTATTCAAATATTTACATCGAACAACAGAGTTAATTACACTTCAAGACATTAGTAAGATTCACTTAGCTGCAACCTCAGCAACATATTGCAGCAAACCAGCAACATAAACCATTTTCCGCAATCTGAGGCGGGCAGCTTTCCATCTGGGTTTCAGCTAAGGCAGGAATGTTTCTGTCTACAATAGAACCTCACTAATCAGCACTTCACTAATCCACACATTTTATTAACTTCGCCAAAAAACTCACAGCCTCTCCCTGCCCCTCAGCAAAGATTTAATAGCAGAGACCTCAAGCAAGGTCTTTCATTATCAAAACACATTTTTTAGGCAAATGTTACGTGCATTCGAGTCAGACATTACAAAGCAGTTTGATAAATAATTTGAGCAAAACTAGAGTTGTCAAAGACAGAGCCAAATCTTATGCACATCTGGAGAAGAAAACCCAAAACAACTCGAAGTTGAATCTACAAAAGAACATTTTATCAAAAAACACTTAATCCTTAGTATCTCTCAGGATTTGGCCCTTTGTGAACAAAATAATGCACACAAATGAAATTTATTTCCTTCTAAGTTAACACTACATTTGCCCGCTTACTTACTGGCTCACAAATTCAATAACTTTCAAAGAAGTTTCCCTCCAGCCACTTTGACACTTCATTCTTCCTTTCAGAGTAGTCCGCATCCTTTAAATGTAAGCCAACAGAAGCAACGAAGCCAACAAAAACATTTAACTACACACCGGAATGAAAAACTCTGTCCATCCCAGGGTCTTAGCTCTGTGTTCAGCAACTGTTCATCCATCTCTGCCCTAACCATTAGCACTTAAATGACAGCTTCATTTTTCAAGCCTACCGGATATTATCTGCATGCCATCCTTAAAAATGAAACTAAATGACAGCACACCATTAATTATCCTTCCACTTCCAAGGGCATTTTTAAATAAGTGAGAAGATAACCAAATATACTAACTTGCTGGGTTTTTCTTCATCAATTATGCTTGCTATTGATATACAATATGAATAATACAATGTATAAATTATGTACATGCATTTATAGAGGAACATAAGGGAAATTCATATACAGAAAACCAATAAATTGGATGGCATTTATATTGATCCATTTCTACATTTTTGTATGAAATATTTAACAACACATAGAAAAGAATGCCATTAAATTCTACAAATGTTATTTCATTACATGTATTGTTTTTTTCACTTTTCACTTGCAATTCCCATTAAGACTCAAACAATTAATTTTAGAAGCATGAATAAGTACATGCAAAGAGCAGAGTTTCCATTATTTTCTTCATTCCAGAAAACTTGCTATTATAAAAGCTACCTTCATCTGTAAGGAACAGACACAACAACAAAAAACAAACAAACAAACAAGCAAACAAACAAAAAAATCCACAGAACTTAAGTTCTTATCTTGTATTATTATGTTTGGAAGTGGAGAGAGAAATTAATGGGGTTTACTTTATACCTTTTAAACAGGGTATTGCTAAAGATTTTTTCACTGGGTTTAGTGAAGATCCTTACAAGCAGTGACACACTAGTGTTCCTCCATGTGCAATGACCAGCACACAAGGCAGAAGAAGTGAACGGCTCCAGCCATTGATAATTTGTGAAGACTGTGCCTTTTCAGGTCAGCAGTTCAAACTGGAAAGCCATACATACTTCTAGCTGTACATTCAGCTAAATAACTTGTGAATGTCTGTTTACCAGTGGATAGGTATTCAAAACCCCAGGATTCACAGCTTTGCATGGGGTCTCAGCAAACTGGCCAAGCACTGAATTTGCACAAAGGCACAGGCAGAATGAAAGAATACGTGAGAAGCAGCTTATTATCTCACGTAAATTAAACAAACCAATGGATTAGAGGCCAGATTTGTCCAAAATACAGTTGGGCACTCCTTTTAAAAATTCACCTGATCAAGGGATTTCATTCCCCAGACAATGCTCTGACTGTCCTGGCAGTTGCTCGGAGAGACTACAAGCACCTGAGCCCACAGGGGTTCTGCCAACTCCACTTAGCCTGTGAACAGGTTCACACCTCACCAAACCCACCTCTCCCCCAACTTCCCTGGTGTGTAACACAGTGCAAGCATTCTCAAGTTCTCTTTGGAGTGCCAGATCACAGCTCCAGACAAAGACATGATATAGACCCCTTATATTCCCCTCGAGAGCCAAGGAAAATCAGAAGGGAAGCCTCAGCAAGCTGATGGAGTACACAGAGGAGGGAAGGAAGCTGCAGTCTCACACGTTCAATCCAAAAGCTCCAAATATCCCTGCTTCATGTAACATCCTCTGTACTGCCACAGCCCAGAAGAGCATAGAATCTGGGCACTTTTACAGAAGCTCATTTAGAGAGCACATCTTTCAATTAGCATCTGGTGGTCAAAGAGTAGATGCACATAGATACAGCCAGAGAATAGGCCATCAGTTTGACCAACCCCATTTGGCTCTGGGCTCTTCAAAATCCTATTTCCTCAATCTAGCAAAGTTCAGACGAATACATCAAAAGCACAGTTCCTCCAGAGCTCTCAGCCCTGGCAGCATTCCTAGTTGCAGATGCATTGTGCTGGATTTACAGCAAGTAGTGCCACAAGCCTCAGGAATATAATAGTTTATGTCTGCTAGTGATCTAACTCAGTTTATTACACAGATCTTGACATCTTAAATTAAATTATGCTCTTAAAGTAAAGAAGCGTACAAGAAACTCTGATGAACCATAACTTTAAGTGGACCAATAAAAGTAATCCTTGTGCCAAGCAGTAACACTGTCGTTTGACTGCATGTTCACTGACTATCATCATTTATTCTCCAAGCCAGGATTTCTGTTCAATCCTTACGATTACCTCAGTAGGTCAAAATTGGAAAATACCACGTTGCATTTGAAAAGCTGAATGCTGCTTCTGTCCTTGAGAGTTAGAGCAATGTTGAGATGTTCAGACTTTCTAATCCAATATTCCCCTTTGCCTCTACTTGAGCGACGCTGGAAAGAGGCTCTGTGCATCACTAGTGGCAAGATCATACACCCACTGGTATGTCACTAATGTTTACTGGAGGATGTTTTGATTTATTCAAATAGATGCCCTGCAAAACACCCACCTCACCAGAACAGACATGAGCCTCTGGCAGGCTTTGAATTTGCACATCTTTATCAGCTACCCCCAAAGCTCACGTTGTCTTAATTTTGGAAAACTACTCTGCTCATTGCCTCTTCGTTTGAACTGTATTTAATAATACCATACATTTTGACCTTCTATAGCTTATATTGCCCACGAGTAAAAATCAGGTCTCACACAACTCCTCTGCATGAGATGGAGATTTTGTCAGGATTCCAGAGAAATTAAAAGATATGTCCTACATGCACAAAACTGTGTGGTGTAATGAGGAACTGATCAGAGAACAACTCATTCTCCTGCTTTAAACTTAATTCCAAGTATCTCTTTTAAGAGGGGCAAACGTTCTCCCCTCGCAGGCGGACGAAGAACAGAAGGCATTTGATAGCAATTCTTCTCAAGCTTTGAAGCAGCCCATGGAACCGCAAACAAGGCAAGAAATCCCTTCTTTAAGGGTTTGTTAAATGGCTTCTGAGGTCAGGTCATCTGATCTACCCTGACGTGTGGGCTGCTCTCCACTTCCTCCTTGCTGGGTTAAACTCTGCTTTGCATTCTTGCATCTACGCTGTACCTCACTAGCTAAATTCTGTGCTTCTTAAGAAGCACAGAAACTTTCAACAGACCAGTCTGAGATCAATGAACAAGGGAATCCTTCCATGATCTGCTAAAATCACAGAGGTTAATGTCAAATTGTAACCTCAGCTGAGCATGAGGGACAGATGCGATGAAGCCATCTCTCCAAAGGCAACCTGCTTTGCATCCAGCGGAGCAGGAGAAACATACCCTGCACTGTTACAGATCTGGAAATCCATCTCTGGCATGACTATTTCAATCAACCTCAGTACATGTGGTATGATGCATATGGCAGAAAGACTTCCTCTATCAAAGAATCATCTAGCAGCCCAGTGTAAATGATATTAAGAAGAAGATTAAAACAAAAATATATCTACAGATTATTTCTTGACATAGTCAGAGAATGTATCTGAGAAACTTGCAAGCTCCATTTTCCTTTTGAGAAGCTAATAAAACCATTTCTCCCACTTGATGGATCACACCCCATTTGTTCTCACTACTCCAAATTACATTGTAAGATTTCAGTTAAATTTAGGCTGAGGCAGGATGCCAATGCCATATTGTGTGCCGTCAAACATGCTGTAAGCACGCAAACACCTACCTGTAAACACGTACAGGATTTATATAAACATACATACACATAGACATACACTTTATAAACAGAGGCAGACCACACCTCAATCTTCCAGTCTGCACAGAGATCCAACTCCTACACCACTGGGAATTTCTAGATACGTTCAAACTTGAAGTCAATCCTGGGCGTGCTTTGACCCCTGAATTTTTGGGCCTAAGACAGATCTGAACTTGCACAGAAAGGTTTCACAGATACCTCCTCAATCCCCAAATCAGACCTTGTATTTGAAAGAACCAATTTATCGGCAGTAGCCAGCAAAAGAATTACAGCACTTAAAGTAAACATAAATTAACAGCCTTTGGAACAAAATTGTTTGATGTTTGTTATTTTTATAAAGGAATTTAATAATACCAAAAATCAGGAGATACCTAGCATAGCTAATAAAATCAGTCTGACACATTATAAAATTCATTAGGTCTTTGTCTCCACCTACTGTATGGAGGAATAATACTTATAACTCCTTGAAGGACACAGAGAAAGATACTGAATACCTTTCTCATTATTAGATCACAGTCCTTCAACCTTTACCAATTGTTAAAACAGCTGCTGTTAAAAACCTAACATTGTGAGACAATCACAATGGCTTCTTTCACTTAGAATAGAAGAGATCATTAGCCCATAACAATTGCCACTTTGCAATAATTATAATGGAAGAGTGTACCATAGAACCATAATAAAAAGGTTTTGAAATACAAGAAACTGTTAAAAACAACTTCTGTAAGCATAAGAGATGATTTGGAAACTTCCTGAACAGGAATGAAAATTAAAAGCCTTCATAATATTTACTTCAATTTTTTTTAATGACCAACAATTACATTTCAAAAAACCCCCGCAGGATTGCAATCTAAACCTGCATAGGCCTGTGAACAATCTCAGGTGTAAAGGCAAAAGGAATTAAACAAAACACTCTTAATTAAAACTGTCAATCTGTCAAAATCTGGAAGAGATTACAGAGAAGTCTGATCTATGGTTGCTCTATACTTTGCACATCCTAATTTGATAAAATAAAATGCAAGTTATGTTTTTTCCTAAACATAGCCCTTTCCTGCTATTTTAGCACTCATCCGACCCATCTATTTCTTTCCTACCTGTCACTAAATTTCTGTACAATCAGAAGTTAAAATAAAGCTTTTCATTGCTATGGAATTGGGAAGACTGGTGCCAGATTCTGCTTGAACAGAAACTGGGAAAGCCCCAGGAGTCCATTAAAAACTTGATTGAAATTGTCAGGATGATGGTAGAGAAACAGCCAACCTGCGCAGCAAGGGGGCACAGATGCACCCCTGGCAATTTGGTCATTTTATTTATTCAAACCACATGATGTTTCCAATCCTCAGAATGTGTTCAGCCAGCAGATTAAAAAATGCCAGAAAACCAAACTTTGAAACACACTGGTATTGGTGAACAAGCTTTTTCAGAAATATGCCCTGGATGTACCCAAGTATGTACTCATAAAGGTGCATACAGGAATCATTTTGTTTTCACAAAGAAGTATCTTGACTGCATGTTGCAGCTGTGTGAGGGCTTTCAGCTATTTTCAAAACTGTTTGTAGGATTCCAGTTCCCTGTTTATTTAATATGAAAAAGAGGATATGGATACTGTGGCAATTTCAAATTTTAATCCCTTTCTTCTCTGTGTACAAAATTATATTGATTGTTCTTACTCCAACTCTTACAGAGCAGCTGGACCTAAGGATATCAAAGGCTTAGAAGAAACATCTTCCATTCGACTCCTCATAAACCTCAGGAAGGTTGGTATAGTAACCACCTATATATTTCATTTGAAATAAACAAGTAGTTTCACATAAGGGGTAGGAGATTTTATATACACATCCAGGCTGCAAGAAAAGTTGCAGTCGATATTACTTCATCACTTGGTTTTCATCTTCACTCAAGGAAGCCTACAGGCACTCCTAGAGCCTGCACAAATCAATGATGAATCTGGCCGTGAGTGGTCCATTAGGAGACCCACACCCTCCTCCCCTGTGGATGCAGCAGGCTGAAAGGCATCACCCCTCCAGCTGGACCAGCCCAGCCCACAGCAGACAGGACAGCGAGGAAGGGAATAAGTAGTCATGTCCCCAAGAATGCCATGGCTTGGCCAGATGTGCTCACTCACAACTACCAAGTGAATGCTTTCACGTACCCTGTCAGATTGTTTTCCTGAAGGACAAAGCTTTGCAGCTCTGAAGCAAACAGACTTAATTCAGCAAATACTTTTCGTCCATTAGTTATTTATACATACACAAATGTACATGTTAAAAATAGTTTTAAACCATAAGCAGAAGCTCCATATTGGATAAAAAAGGTTTGACAATATGCAGAAAATATATGGCCACAACAAGAGAGTCAACTTTGCATAATAACCCTAGAGGACATGATGAAAAACGCCTAAACACAGACTCTTTTGTGCTCAATATAAAGGGAAGAATCCCTGACAAAAGTAAGCAGTGTCAGAAGCACTTGATCTTTGACCTTTGCTGGGCAGATGTGCTGTTGGTGCAGGCCAGATGCCAGGATGACAGAGCAAAATCCTTCGGTGTTATTTCCTCTGCTTTACTCTGTATTGGTTTTATAACCCTGCTAATATTATCATTTATTGAGCCTAGTGAAGAAAGCTGCATAGGAATTGTCTATCAGGATCTTGTCATGGGGCTTAAGTCCCTCCCTTCACATTACAAACAACAGGTTATGTTTTCCATTTGATTCATGAACATTCTGCAGCAATCAGACAATGGTGGCAGCACCTGCACCTTTGCAGGAAACAAGCCCTAACAGAACAATGGCATATCTTGACCATAAAGCTATTCCTCCTTAACCTTTTAATTTACTAGTCAAGGCATGCTCTCCAGCAGAAATGTTCAGAAGTGCAAGACCAGTTTCAAGAACAAGTGGGCATAAGCCACTCATATAAACACAGACAAGCGTGTGACTATGACAGCAGACCCACGGCAGTATCTCTTAGAGGTTTACCACATTCAGTCGGTCGCTGCAAGCTGTGCTTGTCTTCCCAGCCAAAGGACGGTCACCTCTGCCCTACAGTACAGAACTGAAGAATATGATTTAATGAGATTTAATTCTAAGATGTTGTGAAATAAAAGCACATGTTTTGGGAACAGCTATATTTCTAGCTTTTCCGATTCCTCGTGGCAACAAGTTCCACCAGTAATTCACACAAATTAAAAGCACTTTTGAAAGTTCTATTTGATTATACTGAAAGAATGGGGGAAAAGGGATTCTTCTTTGAAGTGAAATGCACTGCAGTCCCGGAACTACGGAAGCTTTGGTAACTATAGCAACATTGTAATTTTCATTATAAATTTTAATAGATATTTAATTTGGTAAATCACAGACTGGCATTCAAGGCATTTTTTTCCATCAGACCCAGGCTTTTCAATATATAAAGTTATTCATGTTTACTAGCAGTGGCCTCTGAAGCGCTTTACAACATAGCTACCTTCCAAATATAATTTTCATATCAGCCTTGACAAAGAAAATTTGCTAAGTGATTTCTACTTCTGCTGTTATTGTCCTTGACAACAACTTTTTTCTTTTTAACTCAAGTGAAGTGTTTGCAAATGTTCATTTTTTTAGAAGACAGAACAAGCAATGTTCTGTGGTGACTAACTCATAAGTTGCGTAGCTGAAATATTTTGTCGTCCAAATCCTGTTCAATATCCAAGTTATTTTAAAAGTATGTAGCTGTATGGATAGAAGATTAATGAATAAAGCTGGCCCTGAGCTATGGCAGAATATTATATCAGAACAAAATCTACCTGCAAAAGGCTTTCTGAAATTCACTGCTGAAGATAAGACTGCTAAGCAAGAAGAAACATGCTATTTATTACTAGTGAATTTGATTAAGCACTTCAGTAGTAGAATAAGTTTCCAGGCTTAAGAATAAACTGCATTCCTCTGTTATATACTGCAGACTGTAAAAAGCTTGAAAACAAGAAACTATTTCACAAATCCAGAACTTTCTCAAGATAATTATGACAATTAAACATGACAGACTCTCCACTGAAAAACACATCTCTTTCAGATCTTAAATGTGTAATGATTTAAAAATCCATAGTAAAAAATATCAGCAGTGAAAATATGAAGTCAAATATGAATTTGACTTATCATCACAGTTCTGGTCTAACAGAGTATGCCAACACTGTCATGCTTCATAGGATTTTTTTCCTGGAGTACTAGTTTTCTAGTAGAGTACTAGTTCATGCTACCCTGCTTCTGGGTGGGACCATGGAGATGAGAGGTGTGGTACACATTTATGTCATGTCCTCTCATTCAGTATGGCTTCCATGGACCACTTGAAGGACACGTTAAATCGCATGCAGTCTTGCTCAACAACAACAAAGAATACTAGTTAACAGTATTGCAGATACCGTATTTTGCCAGCTAAGATCAGAGAGAGATCCTAAGACCTCCTGTAAAATTAGACAATCACTACAGTCACAATTTTGTGATAGCAAACAAGCAACAAAAGGGGTGAGAGAAAATACATAGGAAAAAAAAAAAATCACAAAATAAGAATCTCTAAACAGTAGCATTAAAACAGTCAATAAAAGTGTTAATGAAAACAGAAGTCTAATTAAATTATCCTTACAGCACCTGACAGCAAAGCACATTGGTATACTTGTCATTTTACCAAAGCAACAAGAAGATAGTTAAAACTACTGAGCTGTTAAAAAAAAAAAAAAAAGCTCTAAATGTCATCCTAGATGTAATGATAGCATCAAGATAAAATGAATGCTATATCCTCAATCATACTTCTTTTTTTAAAGCAAAGAATCTATCTACCTAGCCACAAGTACCTATTCCTAGATTGCAGTCCCCATGAAGAGATGCAATGAGATCCCTCCGATAGAAATTTGGAATAGCCAAGAATAAAGAAACTTCTTTGTTATTATTAGAACATGGAGGATATTTGATAAGACACGGACAAAACAGCTGTTGTGTACATCATTAAAATAGCATTGAACGGTCAAACAGAACCTGCATGGATTAATCATGGGAAGAACTGCTAAAAATAAATATCCCTCTCACATCAGTGTCATGCCTAAGGTACCATAGCAAGTACAGCAAAAAAGGATACAAGGCACTCTAAACTAGAGAAAAGAAAGCTCTTAGCTCAATTAGGTGAGGCTTCAATTAATCAAAGAGGAAGTAATCAAGTCAAACTTGAAGCATGCTCCAATTGTAAAAATGAGAACAATTACTGCTCTCTCTCTCTCTGTTCTCTCATATTTACCTCATTTCAGCCTCCTCCTACACTCACTGTTGATACAATCCTTGAGTTGTTCATAATAGAGAACATATTTCTTCTTTTCCATTGCTGGGTCTTAGTACTACAGGTAGAAACAAAAACTAAATTTAACCCCAGGCAGAAGCAGCCACCAGGTACAAAAACATAAAAAAGGAAAATAATCCTTCCAAAATGGAAAATTCAAGCAGAAAGTGAAACACAAACCATAGAGATAAGCCCTGAAACCAGTAAAAATTCTATTGCCAAGCCTTGAGGACTGAATTGTCATGGAAGTTAGCATTAAAGCCTTAGCAATATCCAATACCAAGGTTAGCTGACTGGGAATAACTAAGCCAAACCTGGAAGGATATGTAGCAAAAGAGGTTGTTGCCCAAGTACTTGAGTCTCAATTATAGAACAGTTAAGTCCATTAACAGGACACTGAACTTAGTCCTTTTGTTTACAGGCAGTCAGGATCACAAAGGCTGGGTGTTACCAATTTCCCCAGTCCTATCATACCCAACAGCCATGCTGCTGGCAAAACCTCCGCATCTATCCCCTTTTCAGATGGACCTAAGTAAATGACAGTAACGTAACCTGTGAGTGACAAAGGCATGTCTGATTTAAGAAGTCAATACATCCTTTAATCAGAGTTACACCTCATGGAGGGATGGGAGGTGCCTTGTGCAGCCGGCATGTGGAGAAGGGCTTCCCCTCACTGTCAGTGTAGATACCAGTTCAGCAGTCACTCTGCACAACAAACCCTGCTGCAGTTAATGGGACGGGGGATGAAACTCCCTGTTCTTTGATCTGAGAATGTACCTCTGTAAATAATTAGAAGCACCATCATTAAAGTTAGTGTTCAACATTGCAGGCAGGAACGAGACACACGAAGTATTCCTATATGGCTACAAAACACTTTATAGACCACATAAGAAAGCCTGTCCTTAAACCAAATCCCAGATCTGTCTGAAGAACAGTTTGCCCACTTCTCTCCAAAAGACCAAATTACATCTAATCCACCTATTAACACCAGTGCAGATAATAGAACTAAATGTAGCTCTTATCCAGCAGACAGCCAGTCTCTGCCTGAGAAACATTTCTCTAAGTGGCTTTATCTATAATGTCTGACCAATCCCACTGAAAAGACCAGACTTCCAGCAAACTACAAGCTGCAGAGTTAGAGGCCCAATCAAACAAATCAAGTATGAATCATGCAGAAAAGCTAGAACTAACCAAAACAGAAGGTACAAGGTGTTTCAGACCAGGAAAATATTGGCCTGTTTGAAGACTATGGAACTGAAGGTACTGATAAACGTAACACTGAGAACAGGGAGGTCTAGTATTCCAGCAAATCCAGTAGTGACTGCAGACAAGAAAATTATGATGGCTTCTTAATTAGCACTGTGGGTATCTCATGTGTTTATACTTAATTATTAAACCTGTATTTATAGCTTGAATTTGTCTGTGAAGTAAGAGCTTACAAGATGTGCTAAATCAATATGGAAGAAGCATTTCTTCTGCCACAAGAATTCCTTGGCTGTATAGTGGAGGACAGAGGGTTATGGTACATGACCAAAGTGATCCCTATCTATGACATGCAGCCATTAACAGTTTAAAATACCAGCTGTATTAATTTCCCCCTACACCCTTCCCCTTCTCCCTAGGGGAGTCATAAGAGGGGTTCTGCATTGCAATGCAGTATCAGATGGTGTTTTATATCACACCCAGTATATTTTGGTAAAATACAGTAAATACAGCAACGAACCAAGGAGAAGAATCTAACAGGCCTGCAACAGCATAAAATCTAGATGTTCCTTGTTGTCCTCCTCTACAGATACTTTATTTTCACAAAAGATGCTATTTTGGAGCAGATGCAGTTCCCAAGTTTTCTAATATTGTCCACTTAAGGGCATATCAAATCCAGACCAAACACATAACATGCTTCTCTCCTGACCAAAAGGGTGCTTTTGGAGCCACTCAGGTCAGTCCCCAATTCCTTGTGAAGAATCCACCTGAGCCACCACCAGCTCAGCATTCATTTGTGCCAAATACCTCAGTAAGAATTGGCTTCATACTGCATTGGCTTTCAGTGGCTGCCTACCCAGGTTAGAAACAAGTTCAGATCTAGTGCTGAGCACGTTTCCAGTCTATCACCACTCCCCCTAAAAGTTACGAAGACAATCTCTAACATACTATTTTGATTTGTTGCCTATGCTTTTGTTGGAAGTATCAGCTGTTCCTCTGGCCTTGCTATTCCAATTCTACCACACTGCTGACACCAACACTGTGAAGACCTGCTCAACTAAAATACTTTTCCTTGCTATCTGGAACTCGGGTTACATAAAATGAGGTTGTACTCTCTGCTGTGGTGTATAGGTCCTGTTCAATCACTCTGTCACACCTGTTTACTTCCCCAGAAGCATTTGAGCATGCAACATGTACAGTGGGACTTACATCATTCCCAGCCAACCGTAGCCAGCCAGTTCTATATTATAATGTTGCATGTTTACACACAACAAACCTGTAAGATGTCTGGACAAAGTTTACAGGTTAAATGATACTACTTTATCTGTAATCAAATAATTGGAAAAAAAAGGACAAAATATTTTCTAGTATTTGTTAAGTAACTGAAGGAACTGCTCAGCAAGAACGTGAAAGTTCTGGAGTACTCCTGAGGTAGAGATAGAAATACTAAATAAATTGTTTAATGTCAGAACAAAAGGCCACAATACCCACACTGACTAAAATGGCAAAGCAGTGCAATGAGAACTTGGCATTCTCTGGTACTCTAGGTCACACAGAAAATATGTTGCTCGGTGTAAATTTTACTAAGGACCAATGGCTCAAAAAGGACTGAGCAGAATTAACTGGTATTTCCCTTTGAGGGAAATAAATCAATAAAATGAGACCTCAGGCTCATAAACAAATACAAACAGCTTATGTAAACAATTCAGTCTTAAATTCCTGCATCATATAATGAAAATATTTTCCAGATCTAAATGCAAAAGTTGCAGGCAGATCAGAAAAGGTTTGATTAAAGTAATTCAGGCCAGAGTATCAAGACTTGTCAAATTATGAAAAGTTAACTTTCCTAGGCTGATTTCAGCTACATGTCCCGAAATTAGCTATCCTCAATGTAGGAAAAAAACCACAACAAAAAAACCTAAACCAAACAAAAACCCCCTTACAAAACCCAAAACCAATGTGCAAAGAAACAAACATAGACATTGATCCGCATTCATGTTTTGTGCTCTGTGAAGGTCAATGGAGTTACAATGAATGCAGAGAAAGCCTATTATATTAAGAACTAAAATCCACAGCAATAACAAAACATTGAACACGAGCTTCAGCTCAGAGATGACACAGGCATTGCATAGGGGAACATACAGGGACAGAGCCTCTGCTTGGTAATGAGCTGCAACAGTTTATACCAGCTGAGGATCTATTACAGACTCTCAAAGGAAGCTTGTTTCCACCACTAAAACCAATTATTAGGATTGTGTGCTTTGCAGCTTTTTTTAGTAGGTTACAGTTTTTTCTGCCAAGCTAGGAAGCTATGCTATGAGCAGCTGGTACTCCCAGGACTAACAACTCCACTACAATTTTATCCTCTAATATTCAAGCCTCTGATGCCTATGCCTGTGATACAGAACCACAGAGGGTAAGTATCACAAGTTCCTTCCCTGTGCCTACAGACTTACCCCCTAGCTTCACAAAATGACCTTTGTTACCATGGGATTTACACTGGTGTCCGTGGAAGCAGCAGATGGTCAGAATGCTGCCATCAGCATTTTTCCTTTACTCTGTGAAATTATTCACAGTCCCCTCAACAGTGGAGGTGTTTTCTCAGCTTAAGACTGAAAGCACACTAGTTAAAAGATGAGACAAAACAAGTCAAGCAGTAGAGTCTTTACAATATACTAAAATGGGCTGGACGTTGTGGCTATGTAAGAGCAAGAAACCACTATCTCAATCTGATGTATGAATTAAATGCTGCACCTTATCAACAGGAAATATGAACACATTTCCTTCAATTATTTCCTCTTGCAAATCACTCCCTGTAGGTTTCAAAGGAAACAACAGATGCACCCAAAACAAGTTCTTGTTTCTTTGCTGGCCTGTTCAAAGAAAACGCAGAACTCTGTTTTGTTTTTTTAACACCTCACTATTTAGACAAAATTCCTTGCTCAGAGAATTTGAAGTACTTTATGAACAGTCTGGTATCATTACCTCTACCTGTAAAATGGGGAAATGAGAAGAAAGGCAAGGGCATCTTCAGAGTTGTACCCACATCTCCTTCTGCCACACCAAGCCTTCCCCACAATATAAACCCAGCAAGCACATTAACCTGCAGTAAAGCCTTCTGTCCTTTGAATGGTATTTTATACTGGAGGGATAGAAGGAGGAAATCTTGTTAGAGACGTACGCACTTTTAAATGAGAAATCTTTGACACTTCTGATAAATTTTCCAACTGATTTATGTACTGCCAATGGATTTCTTGTAAAATATTTATGATCTTGGTCCTGTAACTGGACTCTTTTCCCTCCAATAATTTACGCATGCTGAAAAGTTGATGCTCTTGGCTTGAATTGCTGGCTCATGTGTTACCTTATGTTGTTTTTAATTGCAACGTATTCTTGCCTAGAATGACACGCTTGTGTCAACACAAAACAGGCTCAGTACGAGATTCACAATGGAATTTGAAACACTCTGTAGTGCAGAAACGTTGGAATCCGTGAGCTTGGTTTCAAATCCTTCCAGAGAGATGCTTTCTGAGAAGTCTGCATCTGGTTTTCTAATCCCCCTGAAGTTTGAGTGTATTCAGATCAAGCTTTACATTAAGCCCCTTCCCTAACAAGCAGGGCCAACATGAACAAAGTTACATTTGCCAACATCTCTCTAGAGAGTGCAATGCGTCTCTGCTGCAAAATCCTCATGCCATTTTTACCAAAGCTGGGGGAGGTGCTGTCAGTTTTAACCTTAAAGGGAAAATGAAAAGAAATATCTTAAGTTTACAATCATTGAAAATACAAACAGCTTGGCAAGGCAGCTATTCAAGACAATTTCTCCTCATATAACAAGACAGTCAAGATAGACGAGGCTGATTGCAATTAAAGGTACAGGCTGAAATAACAAACTTGATTTATAGAGTGCATAGAAAATGGCTTAAAGACTTTGGTACGGATGGAATTTTGGAACCATCAGGAAGAAAATCATGTTAAGGTTATAGAGACTTTTAGGTTATCCTTTTAAAATAATTCTTAAAAAAAGATGGGTTTTCTTCCACAGAATTCTGTTAGTTTCATCTTTATTAAATATGGTGGGACATCTCCCACAAGCATAGTAAAAAAATATATTAAGCCTGAAGTCAAGTGACGTTCGTTTCTTAGCCATGGGAGAAGTTTTTCAGTCCAGTAAGTATAACTTCAGAGTGAAATAAAAAAAATGAAAAACTAATCAGGGCCATGAATCAGTCTCACTGGGGAACAACAGGGCTACGCAGAACACAGATTTAAATTGTTATCAACATTAGAAACCCAGCCCGGGGATCTGACACTTGCTGATGAAACTTAGTGGCAGATGAAAATACACTGAGCAGGGTAGACAATTTTTTGCTGCCCTCTGCAGGGTAGAGTTCAGCATTGCCATCTACAGCTGAAGCCTGGGAAGCCATAAATAGTCTCACAAAATAATCTGTGCTTTTTCAGAGGAACTTTTACAATTTACTGGTATATTGTTACTTCAGCAGTCATCTGTACTCAATTTACATTTATTACTATTGCATTTATAAACGCAAATCAACAGTTACTCCAGTTGACAGTCAGTTTAGTTATGCTCATAGTTTCATTCCTGTTTTCTCAGGGAAAGAAGCCACTAGATATCCAAACCTGATAGACTGAGCATAGTCAATTCTCACTTCTATTCCACAGTCAAGTGCACATTCTAAGTAACGCAGGACTCAAAGAGCAGGACTCTCTGATACACAGCAGTCCACAGAACAAAAAACCACCCCCAATGCCTTAGAGAGCACGGCTAGGGCTTTCTCATCGTGCAGGGAAAGAAATAGGTTAGACCGTGCTTTCTGCTATATGTATGTGTTCTGGAGGCATGCCAAAGTAAGTTTTGATGGAAATACTAATCCCTAGATAACTCCATTATATAGGAATAAAAGAACAGGCCCTTTTTCTTGCAACCTCACTACCAGGCTTCCACTCTTTACTTTGCTTGCTAAGTACTAAGACATAACCAGAAACTGCAAGGTACCAAAAGAAAAGACTCTTCTAAGATCTTGTCCACTTCTGCTCTCAAGAGAAAGATTAAGCAAATATCACTGTGTCACTCACTTCCTCCTTCCAAATGAATGTGTGAATTATTTCAGTCTCATATATTGGATGATTTAAAAAAAAAAAAAAACAAAACAACAAAAAACCCAGTCTTCCAGTGGTAATGGAAGTGGTAATATCCTCCTTGCCTGAGGATAAACAAGCACGGGATACTGTGCTCCAGTATTAGGCAATGTCAAAACACAAAGCTATCAAAAAGCTCTTGAGGGAGAAGTGATTAATGAAACATTAACATCGGTAGAGGATTATTGTTACTCAAGTGACCAGCCATTCAATCCACTTATATACTTTGTTTGAGAACACTGCCTTTAACTACAAAGCAAAGGCAAGAAGGAGATGGTTCTAGTTCCAGCTATTCTCTTACAGACTTCATGGAGGTATTTTGTGGTCCTATCTCCTCATTTGCCACAACATAAACAACAACAAACCAAACATATCAACAGTATCAGGAATCTTAATTTGCTACTGTTTTCAGGACATGGATATTATATACTGCAAGACGCTATATTAAGCATAGATATTTTGTCATTAACATGTCTGATGCCACACAAGAATGTTACAAAGACAACTGTGGGACTGGAGGATAATATGCCCAATACAAGAAGGTCTGATGTGGAGAAAGCTGTGCCAGGAGGCAGTCTGAAGCACCTAGCATTCCTCTCAGGTGCAGCAGGCCTTACTATATGCATATTTGCAGATTGTGTATCACCTATTTATAATTCCTTCATACTGAAACACATAAAAATAAAACCAAAACAACTCGTTCTGTTTGTCATGGCTAACTTTGTCAAGCACCAGTATTAGATATGGTATCACAAACTGCAACATAGTAATACAACAGAGAATTTGGAAGGAGGAAGAGTTTTTAAAGCTATCCAAACCGATTTGACAGTATCAAATGGAAAGGAAAGAAAACTGCAAGTTACATCGACACACAAGGATCAGCATGTCAAAACTGGCAAAGCTGGGCAAACAAGGTGAAGTTTAGAAATTAGATAGCTTCCTTTCAAACAATTCATTAGCAACAACAGAGATCTATACAATACGAACAAGAAGTCTGGAAATGCATTGACTCTTACAGCTAGCACCTGCACTCTCATTTCCAGAGGTCAAGTGTGGTCAATTTATAAACAGCTCAGAAGCAGTCTAAGCAAAACTTCGGAGATGGTGTAGCATTTCTGTCCTTATGCAGAACTCTGCAAGCAAGCCAAAGGACTTGACATGACTCAACTGGTGAAGAACATAATCCAACTCAGAAGCCAAACTTAGTTCTGACCAGGGTCAACCTCATTCATCAGCATCATCAAACTGGCCAGTCTCAGTCATTCTAACTGGTGGTGTAAAAGCAAGGCAAGCTGCATGGTGACAGCCTGGGTTGTAAAACGAATCCTCTCGCCATGAGTACGAGGCCAAAAGATTATTTTCCTGAAAGCTTCCACACTGAAGATCGCCAGCATCTAAAGAAGATCAAAGAAAAGATTTAAACCATGGGAGATACTTCAAAAACTAATGGTATAGCATAGCAGATTATTTTGCAGGTCTACAGCATCTTCCAGTTAAGTATTTCAATCTAATCTGCCAGCACTCATGAATTAGACCTACAAACAAAGTAAACAGAAAGCTGAATTTGGCAAAGTCTTTATTTTAAGAAAGGTTCTTGCCACAGAAACAAAACAGTTTTCCAGAAAGTCCATTGATGTACCTGTATTCAGAACATCTGACACCAGCTCTCACAACACATGCAGTTCTACGTTTTCTGCAGGCATAAAAGACTCATGAAACCATCACTTTTATTTCCCCTCCCCCTTCCTGCTGTTTCCATAACCACATCCCAATTAGGAGCCCTCCAAACCTTTTAAGAACTGGGTCACTGGACAGAATGGAATGGTGGGGTCCTGTAAAAGCAAGCTCTCAACATCATTTCCACTAGGCTAGAATAAAGCCCAATAAGCCAGTTATTTAACCAACCTAGCACAAAAATAGGGCAAAGTCCTTTAACAGAAGCAAAGGATTTCTATCCGGCAGACCCTGAAAAGGACTGAGGAAATGAAAAGCCCAGAGTATGGGGCACCAGAGGACCCAACACAGTATACATCCACATGCCAGCTTTCCAGTAGCACTGCCAAACAAGCCATCAAAGCAAGGATTTTTAAAAGTTTTTTAAAAGCCAACAAAAGACCAAGCATGCTTTTTTGTTTTGAGTTAACTCAGACGCTTGTACTCAGTATCCTTCACAAGCACCCAAATCCCATAATCACAGCTGTGAGGATTTGAAGAGTGTAAGCTACAGGTAAGTATGAGTTAGTAAATAAAGGAAAAGAGAATTTGTGATGGTTCCAGAAAAAAAAAAAAATTCAAAACATTCCATACATTTGAACAGATGAGAGATTAAAAGGAAAGCTCAGGATGGAAGAGAGGGATACATCCAAAAAAACCCCAGTCTTTTTCTCAGATTATCCAGTGTAAAATATACTACTGTATTTCCATTTTAAAATATCAGAATGATTTTATAGGAAGGCTGCAAAAAGTTCCCCACTTTCTTCTGTTACCGAACAATGGAACTTGAATACAACAGCCATTTATGGAATTAAAATAAGCTGAGAATTGATATTTCCTAAGTAAAGAAAGGAGTGTTTGTATTAATTACAAGAGATACACATAAATGAGAAGAAAATAGAAATGGTACTACTCTGCCTCAACAAAGACACAGCAGGTCACTGCTGGCTAAAGTCCATCCACTTGTTGTGTCTTAACGTACAGCCTGGCAAGAAGACTGAGACTCTCATCTCAACACGAGTCATCTAAAACAGTTTACAAACTGAAGAATTAACATGACTCTAAAGATGTGGATGAAACTGCTTCTATCCATTGCCACCTTTGTCCTTGGGACTGATCACATGCACAACCACTTAATGGTATCATGCTTAAAAAAACCAGACACCACCACCCCACCCCCCACACCCACCAACCAAAAAATCCCTACAGCAAAAGCAACAACAAACCATATTCAGGATGGAGACTGAGTGCCTCCACTGCTCCCCTCCAAAGAACTCCATGCTCTAGAGGGACATTGCGGTGTACTGTCTGAATGCATTTTCTTTGAGGAAAGGAGAAACTCTATTTACACAAAAAAGTTACATTCCTGCACTCTGTGTACCTTTCCCTTCTGGTTCAGAATAACAAAGATACACTACTGAGTCCTAACTTCTCCAGAGAAACTCAATACATGCATTCAATTCCTCTCCTTACCATTCCACTTCCTCAGAATTCAAGTGCTCAAGCAAGAGTTTTACGTGAACTTCACAATGCTGCCTTTAAATCCTATATTTGACAACAAAATTATGCATTACAAATCCATGAGGTCAACAACAACAACAACAATTGCTTCCCAAAACAGAACGTGGAGTTATTTAAACACATTCTCCTGCAAAGCACCTACTTCCAACCACATGCTATGCAAAAGTCAAATGAAACACAAGTAAATTTGTACTCACCATAAGGATTACATTCAGAGTCCTCCAATTCTTTATCCCAGTCCTCCACACCGTACACAGAAGCAGTTTGCAGCTCTGGAAAAGTTACAGCCTCAGACATACTGGAGACTTCACCACCCAAGTCTTCCAGGTCAGGATGCATATGAACAGAGTCAACAGGAGAGCCACTGACATCATTTTCATTGTGAGAGATATCAGAGAATTCACTTTCTTCAGACTCACTATCAAGAACATCTGGAATGTTCTTCAGCAAACATTCTAAAACCAACAGAAAGAAACAACAGAGACACTTAGGAATTAAACAGGAATAATTAAATACTTAGCATGCAATAATTCAGACAGGCATATGAATGCACTTTGGGACTACTAATCTAATAGTAATACATGCAATTTCTTACATATGTAATATCACCACAGTGCTACTTCAGGTTTCAGATGCTTGGGAACATCAGACATAGTGCTTGCATCACAACACTAGCCCAAGTCAGGATTTTCCACAGACTCTTGTTGATAATAACTCTTTAAACTAGGGCAAAGGACCCAGCAGTCTTGTTTCACCACATTCACCTGTTGGTATTTTTTGAAAGTAGGTATGTTGAAAAACCACAGCTCTGGTTTAAAAAAAGAAAAAGATTTTTTGTAGTATTGATTAATTATTCTTGCACTTAGGCATACACAAATATCTACATGGAAATAATTTAGTGCAGTAACTGCAGAGGCATTTCCCATGCATTACCCAAGAGTTTTAAGTATATTTTCTCAAGCAGAGTGTAAGATTTATTACTCACCGTCTGCTTTTTTTTGTCCTAATATTTTAGGCTTATCTCTTCTGGGCTTCCAGGTCATAGTTTTGCTCTCATTAGGAAGCTGTTCCTCCTCGAAGCTTGCCGACTCAATGGCAGCAGCCATCACCTACAAGACAATTTTAAAGACTCCAGTAGCACCTCTCATTGATTCCAGCAAGGCTCATGCAACTTCTGCTGCATTTGAGTGGTTTTTGAGCCCTTCAGCATGACCCGTTTATTTGTTCCCTCGATGAATCAGAGGTTTTAAACTAGACAGGCTTTCACTTCAGAAAGCAAATCTGCGCAGGGATGGCTCATCCTGCTGCTGCCATCAGTCACCCCCGGCAGCAGCCAACACAGAACTGCCAGTCTCCTCAGTCACGGCTGCAATCCTGCTGCCACCCTGAGTTTTGAGAACAGGTCCCAAAACTGACCCCAAATGGGCCCGTTTGGGAACGGCAACAGATTGTGAAAGCTGCAGAGGTAATGAAGACACCAGGAGTGGAATGAGTACAAGCACCAAGGACTATGAACCGACCACCTTGTGGGAGCTGAGGTGCCAAGGAGGCAGGAGAGGGCCAGACCCCTCAGCAGCCCTGAGGAGCGGGAGAAAGATGTCGGATGCACACCTGGAGAGCAGGAAGTAACACCTCAGCTGGTTTCACGGACTCGAGAGGAGAGGAAGGGTTAGTTATCCTCACCACTTCCAACAACGATGAATTCTCTGAAGGGCAGCCGGGCTCCCAGGTGCTCCAAGCGCCGAGCTCAGCCCGCCTGAGGCCGGGCCTGCTGCCGGGAGGGGCCTGACAGGGGTCGCGGCCAGCGAACAAGGGCAGAGCGCCGCATTCTTCAGGCAAGCCCGCACCGGCGAGCCCCGCCGCCTCCGCTGCCCGCCCGGGCCGTGCGGGGGAAGTCAGCCTGCCCGACCCCCGCTCCCCGCCCCGCAGGAGCCCACCCCACCTGCCGAGGCAGCGGTGCCCCCAGCCGCGCCATGCCGGCGAGGGTTCGGGCGCGCAGCCGCAGGGCCGGGCGAGGCGCCGCCGTGAGGAGACGTCCGTCCGTCCGTCCGTCCGTTCCCGCCCTGCCGGAGCCGCTCGTCCCCTCAGCGCCGGGCCCGGCCGGCGCCGGCAGCAGCGCCTGCGCCCGAGGCGGCCAGCGGCACCGTCAGGCGGGCGGTCTCCGAGGAAGGGCAGCTTCTGCCGAGCCGGGTGAAGGTAACGGCTGCACCTCAGCCCCCGCTGACCGGGCGGCTCGGTGCGACACCGTCCGTGAAAGCAGCTGGAGTTGAGGCGCCGCGGGAGCCTCCGCCCGCAGGGTGAGCGGCGGCTTCTCCCGCTGCAGCCTCAGTGCGCGCGACGCCGCGGCCTCCCTCCCGCTGAACCTGCGGGGCCCAGCGGTGGGGCCCGTTGGAACGGTCACTTCTGCCACTGCGAGAGGACACGGTGGCCAGAGAGGGGAACAGGGCAGAAACAAGCAATTAAAGCAACTGCAGAAAAAAGCTGAGCGCTGTAAGAAAATACCTTTCTGCTCCTGAAGTTGTAAATAAAATATGAAAATCCCTCTCCAGGCTCTGTGGCTTCTTAATCTTGCCAAAAGATAGCAATGTCCTTTAGGCCTCATGCTCGAGGCATTAAGAAACGGGAAGTCCCTGTGCAGAGCAGAGCTGGTAGGTGCTGTGCAGGGGTGTCCGCCAATGCACATCGCTCAATGGTGCTGCAGAACGAGGAGCAAAGTTCTGTAAGCAACCACAACCATACAGGAAAAAGGCTCACTTTCAGGAACCGTGGAGTTACCAGCTTTGCTGGACTTAAAAAAAGCAAAACAAAAAATCCCCCAAACACAAGCTTTGCACTTAAAAGTTTTTTGTTGCAACTAAAGAAGCAAAAAGCAACTGAAGAAGCAAGACAAGTGATTCAGGGGAAGGAGTAATGTAAAGAAGGGCAGACAGGCTATAAGGAGCGATTACTGAGGGAAAGCACGATGCCAGACATGAGACAGCTGAGAACCAGCAGGAGACAGAAGATGGCCGGGCTAAAAGCTTGGGAAAGACAAGGCAGGATGTACTTCAGACGTCACTGAAGGAGCAATCCCAACAGGCTGTTGCTCCAAACCTTGCACCTAGTCAAAAGCGACTGGAATTCGTTGCTTGAGAGGAGCTGCAGTTTCTACATGTGTGAAAAATCTTGAGGAAATATTTCTCTGTATTGTCATTATGTCACCATTCATTCCCTGGGAAATTAGATAAAGGAACTCTTGCTGCATGTTCCTGTACTTTTCCTCAGGGATCAGCATTTACACCAATTTAATGGGCCTGAAATGGGAAAACGTGGCTCTGCAAACAGCTAAGGACAGCACTGTCTCAAAAAACTGCTACCCATTTTTCAGGCACTGTGGACAGAAAGTTGAAGCGTTGATCAGAACCTTCTACTGTCACATCAGGGACATTTGTGACACATCTCAGCTCTCTCCTACATTTCATAGTCACTCTCAGAATTACAGCAGAGACCAATGCAAAGTAGTTGCAGAGATTGGTTTTGGTTTTGAAAAGAGGATTACAGATGACTTCAAGGCTAGGAAACAATAAATACCATCATGTTACAGACTGTTTCTCCAGTGTTCCACTTTGCATTATTCAACGATACGAAGATCTCCCACAGGTGTACTTGCCATGGGGGTTTTTGTACATTTATGTGCTGCAGTATTAGCTTTCCAGAGTGTAAAAACTGATGCATTATGACTATTTCAGCTGAATGTTTAGGCAGGAGGATGAGTTTGCTCGCAGAAGTCTCAACAAAGAACACCCTCAGAGACGGCTTTGTTTTCTACTCTAACTGTGCACTTGAACTCACACCTGGCAGAAGCAACACTAGAAACAACTGCAGTGGGACAGATGATTTTTTTTTTTTTCCACATATGCAAGAGTGTACATATGATCCAGGCACATAGTTACCTTTGTACAAAGAAGTTAAAAAAATATCCACACTGTCATGTTGTAACTATTTATAGTTTTTCATAAATGTCCAGTTTGCAATAAAGTGTATTTGGAAACAAAGTCTTCCACCAGGTCTCCCTGCAACATCTTCATAGCTCGCCAGTGAATGCTCCCACAGTTTTCTGGTTTGCCTTGGGGATGACTTAGCTCCTCTTTGACATAATCCAGCCAGAGCTCTTTAAAAGAAAAATAAAGTTCTGTTTAGAATTTGATTGGTTATCACTTAACAAACATACCAACCCTAACCTAGAAACCCTCTTTTTGCAAGTGCCCATAATGTTCACACGACAAGTTTTATTTTGTGAAACTACAACCCCTTGCCCCTTGAGGACCAAAAGCCTGGGTTCTATTGCCAGCCGGACCAGTGATGTCTTAGGAAATAATGCATCAGTAATTGAGCTGTTTACTTTCTTAAAAGGAATCTTGATTATAAAGACATAGCTCCATACTGCTTGCAAAACCAAATTAAAGGTGATGCACATCTCTTAAGCCAGCCAGTGTCAAAACCTTCTTTGCTAGTAGTTCTGCTGAAGCCATCTCACTGTGAACAGCGACCCTGGACGGAAAGCGAAGGGTCACTGCAGTGTCATGCGCTTAATGGCACAGAAGAAGTAAGCGTCACTCTGTGTAACCGCAATCACAAGGGGAGAACAAACAGCTACCTTTTGAAATGGATGGAAATAAAAAAGGCAGCACTGAATGAATAAACAAACAAACAAAAAACAACCCGAAATCTCCTTACCAGAATCCGTTGAACCAAACTCTCTCAAGGCACGTTCGTAGTATTCTCTCAGATAAAGCATTTTGCAGGATTCCTAACAAAGGAAGGTATTAAAAGGCCATTTATTTTGTACAGAAGTGAATCTGCAGCTTGATTAGATTCTTACAAAGAAAAAGAGTCACGGTAATTACACGCGCACACGCACACAGCCAAAGATTAGTTACCATGGAACTTGGTTTTGTACTACATGCTATGAATCAACTTCAGAAGGCAAATATGAACTGATGACAAACTAATGACACTACTCATAAGCCTTCCGTTTCCTGTTTAAATCCATAGTTAGAAGTGTATTTTACAAATACAAGGCAGTAATTGGATATTCAACAACTTACTTGCTCCTTTTCTATTTGGATCATCTTCCTGAAGAAGTCAAGTGAAAGTGGACGATTTTCACACAGGCTGAAGTAAAAACGTAAATAAGTTTACACGTCAAGCTCTTTAACATATGGCCTAGAACAATCAGGTTTGAAGGTTTTATTTGTCACCTGGTAAAGACTCTCTTAACTTTCTTATAACCACCATTTCTGTAAGTCCAGTCAAGATACTTTTCTTTCATAGTCACAGATTCAGCAGGAGTTGTGGCATGTAAGGACCTCTGCAAGTTTCAAAGAAAAAAAACAAAAAACAAAAAACCCAAGCCAACCACATAAGCTATAATCAAAAGGCAACAAGGGAGAAGAAACCAAATAGCACCTTCTCCCTAATTAGGCACATGACATAAAGCAGATCTCGTAAGTGAGACAAAGTACTGGACAAAAGCATCTCAAATGATGTCCAAAAGACAGCATTAGGTAACATCCAATATTTTTCAAATTAAAGTATTAGTTGTAATCTAAAATACATGTCTCCTCTAATATTCCATACAGCTGGCAATTGGCATTTCCCTAACATCCTTCACACAGAGGGTTTCACAATGTTCTGCAAACAACTGAATGCAAGCTTTCACCTGAAACATTTGGGGGGGGGATGGATGGATGAGAAACAACTCAATCCAACATGCTAGGCAAAGAGGAAATGTTTTGCCCTAAGCTATTTAGGGAATTTACAGTGAGATTAAAGTCCCGGTTTTGTTCTTGAGTTTTCTGTAACAAGGCTGATGTTTTCACACAGATTGGAAAATTCTCTTTTCCACGTTCAGAAAGACATCTGAAAATACAGCAAAAATTCTAAAACACAAAGTAAAAGACAAGTAAGAGTCCATCCTTGGTTGTGCTTATGAACATCTAGATGGGGACAATATTTGTGCTTATGAGCCTACGTCCAACTGAGTTTTGGTAACATACATCATTTTACTTGCAATTCTTTGATATCAACACATCCATGAAGGAACTGCAGTATAAAGCATTTGTTACACGTTCCACTCGCGCACATTTTTCCTGCTTATTTATACACCATCATAAAAAGTAGATTTCTGTTAGCTAAGTACCTGATAAAGAGCTTCTGTTTCTTCCTTGCTGTTTGTGCCCTCACTCCATTCTACCCAGAGTGTCCATAGTGTCACAGTGCCCTACAAGTTAAGCAGATAAATCAAATGATCGAAATACAGCAACTCTGTGATTTACAGAAACAGACATCAACACATCCACCAGGTTCTGTATCACAACTGGTGTAAAAAAAGGTCTTTTAGACATAGCTCTCAGAAAGACAACTTTGGACTGCACACTGAAACCACTTCTTGTTTCCTTCCTCACTTTCAGGACAAATACTACTTAGCTGGACAACTGCAAGACACGTTGCCAGGGATGACAGACAAGTTCTTCTTCATCACTGAACAGTGCAGTACAAAGGTAACTTATGAGAACAAGGAGGAAAGAAACAATCACCTCCTTGTTTCCCCTCCTCACTCCTTGTGCTCAGGGTTAGAAATGGAATAGTAAGAGCACATAGCTAATTCAAGGCTTGAAATACCACACATGCGAACAATATGTCAGGACAGTGAAGGCAAGGAAACGCGTTTTTCAAGACACAAGGAATACCAGACTGCTAGAAGAGTATGCAAAATGTCACCTGTGAGCATTCAAACTTTAACAATGTGAATATAAAGTTAATTTGCAATTCCCTAATGCTCCTGAATGCAATGTGCACGTGAAATGTCAAGTTCTTATTTTTGACCTTAAATATGGTTAGGGACTTTGAATGCCTTGTAAAGGAAAAAAACAGAAACAAAACCAGAAACAAACAAACAAAAAACCAAAACAGAAAACCAAAACAAAACAAACCCCCCTCCCCCAAAAAACTGTCAAGGTTTCCAGCCCAAGACTAACGCATGCATAAAACCAGCACAGACCTTAGATTTCACATGCTTAATGGCTTCTTCAAAACACTGGGTCACATCCTCACTCTTCAGTTGGATCAGCACCTGCAGCCTCATCTGCCACATTTCCACTGACAGGCTGAAGCGCTTGGTTGCAGCTTCTGCCACCTCTGTAGCCTTCTCAGAGAGGTTGAATTCCAGCAATAGCTGAAGCTAAAACCCAGCAGATACAGCTAATCACCACATGAGATTTACAATACCTTTGTAAAAAAGCAAGGCTTTGAACACAACACTGCCCAACTTTCTATCTACTCAAAATGGTAAAGATAGGCACGCAAGCAATGCGGGACAGTCTCACAATCAATTTTTCTGTGTCAACTCTTACCCACTGCTTATAGAGAGCTTCTGGCAGCAAGCTGGATTCATGGGCTTTGCTGAACATGCCCAGTGCCCTCTCCAGCCTCTAGAACCAACAGAGAAGAAAAAGTAAAAAAAATAAGCATTATTCCTGCATATACCAGATCCCAGCCTTACAAGAAGCCCAGTGGATAAGTGTAGCAACACGTCACTGAAATTATATATCTAATGCTTTAGGTACCTGCATACATTCCAAGATAAAGGGGCAATTAGGGCATTTGAACTACACTTCTTCCTTAAGGAACAAAAGAACAGCATGGTAATGGTTTTTTACTGTATTAAAAGGGAACGAAACTGCACAGGATGATTAGTTAATTCACTGAGTCACACTCAAGCATAGATGTGTTACTAAGGTGCCCACATGCCAGCATCAAACTTTACTCGGACTTACTTGCAAGTCATTTTAATTCATGCTTTTCTTTGAACAAGCACAGGTTTGCAGGACTGTTAGCAAACGTTAACAAGTTTGCACTCTGAACTTCCCTCCAAAGAGGTCACTGCACTGTACTGACAAGGCTGGTTTATGCCCAAGTTATTCACGTTCAGGCAGGCCACATGTAGCCTGACAGTAAAAGCAATCCCCTCACATGGAGACAAAATAATTTTTAATGCTGGCTGCAGTACATATTTCTGATAAAATGTCAAAATATATTTGCTCCTTGTCTGAAAGATTACAGAAGCCAGTAAAAATAAGGATGATTTGTTACTATGATTTCCTAATAAGCTTTACCTTTTGCTTTAATTCTTCACTGTTTGTTTTCCTGTTATATCTCTCTAAGCAAAAAGTGATGTAGCATTTCCACATGTCCTCTGTAAAATCAAAGGTATAATATCACACTTTATAGAATCACAAGAGTAAGCACAAATATTTGTCTTCAAGGAACGCAGAGAATCCAAGCACTGTGTTAATGCCAACTTTGTTTTAAAATGTTGTATGATAAAAGAGGCCCTACATTTATAACATTAACATTTAAAAACAGCTTCCCAGCATAAGCTGCAGCCAGTAACTTATTCTAAAGAGCAAGAAGCTCTTAGTTCAGCTGAGGCTTCAGCACCCACTGTCACTATTGATGTTCAGTGCACCCTTTGCCTGTAGTTTTCAATGGGCCTGCAGGAGTGAGGACACTCACAGGCAGTTGAGAAAATCCTTGTCTTCAAAGGATATAAAGCAGCAAGTTTGAGTCCACTCAACAGACAGCCCCTTGGAGAGTGAGGACAGTGCTCGATGTTGAAGTTGGATATCCATTCAAAAACATTGCTTACTCACAGCAATATACTTGAGTTCTACCATTTCTTTTATTTAGAAAACTTTCTCCATTTACAACTCCCAAATCTCTATTCATTTGTGGGCTTCTATTCTCCTCATTGGTTAAATCTAATTAATAAAAGCAAACAAGCAACAAAAAGCACTTTTAGTTAAGCAGCTCCTTCAAGAGCATAAATGCATTGGAAAATAACCCAAATAACCTATAAAATAAATCCCAAAAGGTAGCATCTAAAACCTGCGTGCCTTCTTTTAGGTATGGTAGAGCCTGCCATCACCTACTTCAAAACTTTCACAGTATACAGTATGCTAAAATACCAGGAAAAAATGTTCAAATGCAGGCAGAACTTTTCACCTGTTGGGACTGCTCTCACAGCTTCTTCAAAGACTGCACAGCATCGTTCCTCTCTTTGGGTCATTTCAGATATTTTCATCTGTTTTGTGGTGTGTTCTGTGGCCTGCAGGGACCCCAGCTCCAGCTCCCGACGGGCCATGTAGTCCCATGTAAGAGGATCATCAGCATACTTGGTCTGCAAACTAAACACACCATGTCTGTAATACCCCTCAACTGCCATTCTTCTTTTGCAGGTATGTTTAGAAGGGTTGTTACACTGATATAGAAATTAATTTCTAAGTAATCAAATGCCAGAGAAAAAACATTTTACCTTTCCGCAAGAGAAAGCCAAAATATTAGTCTATTTTGTTTTTATGATTTAATATGGATATTCTGCAGTAACAGCATGAACTAGACAGGAAGCTTTCAAGAGATATCTTTCTTTTGAGAGAGGAACAACTGGAGAATCTGAAGATGCAAAAGAACCACAAAGTACACTAGAAAAATCCAGTTCCTGCAGTAAATGTACGGAAACTAAGTGTAGTACTTAGCACCAATTGTAGTTCATCTAGATTTTTCTTAGGAGCTTTTCAAAGCCTTTTCTGAGTTAGATACAAGAATCCTTTTCTAAAGGGTATGCTTGCCTCATGTTTTGATTTTCTTAAAGGACTTCCCATAGGCCTTAACAGTCTATTTCCCTACAGGAACAGCCTTTAGCTGTTAACCTGTCAGCCCACTATAAATTACAGAAGTTATGAGAAAATGTTTCTTAAAAAACAAAGTAAAAAAAAAAAAAAAAAAA
>VXBL01000472.1:0-19186 GCA_013400195.1 Aramus guarauna | reverse complement strand
AAAAAAAAAAAAAAAAAAAAAAAAAAAAAAAGAACAAAGCCACACCTCACCTTTCAAGAATTTCTTTTTGCAAATCTTGTGTAAAATCAAAGAGCTTTGCAATAGATAACACAGCCAGATGGAACTTAACACCTACATTTCAAGAGGAGGAAAAAAAAAAATATCAAGTGGAATATTACATCCATTGCACACTTTGCAAGCTTTTGTGTTGGTAGTCAGGGCCTGGCGGCCGGAAGGCCCTGACTACCAACACTTTTGTCAAGATACAGATAACATTTAAGTCCCTAGATAGATACCCCTTTCTTTTCTATAAATCTCAGTGTTCCACCCATAAAAGCCCTATTTTAGGATGCTGATTGTCTAACTAATATTCTTCATGATTTCATGCTACCCAGTTACAAAAAAAGGCCATGAGAAGCAGGACATTCCAGACTCCAAAGCAATAAACTAGTCCTGTCCTGACATGCTTACAGATCCTTCCAGCTTCGTTCCACTTGCAAATTTAATCAGCAGCTCCTCTACTCCTTCATTTGACTCTGCCATGAAAACACAGAAGGCTCCACAGTTGGGACAGACCTCTCCAAAGCCACACACAGCATATGTCAGTGAATTATAGCTATCCATCCATCCTGTATCTCCATAACTTAACCCTGAGAATGCCAAGTGACATGACTTGACATAATTAGTTCACTGATCAGTCATTACTCACCTCCTTACTTTTAGGTGCCTATAAATCATTTGCATACCTATTTATTCTAGTATTTCTCCAGGAATTAAAATTAAGCCAACTCTTTCTGTCATTTCCTCTAATGTCCTTTTTCCCCTCTCTACTTTTCAATGCTGTTATATTTTGCCCACCATCTTCCAAAACATCCCCATCTATCATGTTTTCTCAAAGATACCTGCTACTACTTTGCAGTTATTTTGCCCAATCCTCTCAATAAAATAGGTGCATTTTACCAAGCCTGGTTAATTTAAAATCATCTAATCTGTTTCTTTATTAGTCTGAATTCTTATTTCTCTGTCGCTAGTGCTGGCTGATTAGTTGTGATCTACAGTCCAGTAAACAACAAAGCAAATAGGTACACAATTCTGAACTGTTTCTTAAACAAACAGTTTTGAGACCGTAAGCCCAGCACCTCTGCACTTCAGCCCAAAAGTTCTTGTACTGGAAGAGATGTCAGCCTGCAGAAGAGTTATGAAATAGGAACTATCAGCACAATCAATTTAAACTTTAGCATTATCTAGGTTCTACTGAAGAAATGGTATATTTGAAAATATCTTGGTGTGTAACTGGAGCTAAGTCTAGCTGTATTACATACTGGACACCTGACTTAAAGGAAGTACAAGAAATGTTAAATCACCTTTAATTTTCTGAGCAGCATCCCTGTAGATTATGCGAGCCATTTCCCCATTGAGAATCTCTTCAGAATAATTTAATTCCCCCTGCAATATCAAGCATAACATCAGGAAAACAATTTTTTTCAATTTCTCAACTACCATTTTTGCAAACATGGAAAAAAAATATCTAAGAACAAGATATTCATGTTTTTCATCATCTACCTAATTTGCACAACTGAATTATAAAGAAATAAGAGACAGTAAGTTTAACTAGTCCTTTCTAGAAATTACTATTAACTTTCAAACTAGGGGATGTTAACAAAAGAATTTACAAACATAAAGAAAAATCAGCATGTGAAGAATTTGATCTGAGCATCAGCCAACACTTGCAAAGCTTAACACAGGCACGGGACACGAACAAAAACTTTCTCTAACCTGTCCTCAAACAAACCATTAATACAGATCACTTGAAACTATGCATTCAAATGTCTGATACGCAAGCAGACAATCTCTCTTAATTAAGTTTAGCTGACCTACCAAGTCCATCTTTGCTTGTTCAAATTCTTTCTTTTCCTTCCTTTGTTTTTCAGCATGCATCAGCTCCATTCTGAAATACTGCCAAGAGAGAGAATAAAGTTAAGTTATTGTGGGGGTGGGGATAAATCATAGAACATCTAAATCCACAAACGTGGTAAAACAAGCTCTATCTGAGGAGCTACATATCAGGGCTTTGCAAACACCCCATATACGTCCAAGAGCCTTGGTTTGTAAAGGTTTGTGCATGTAGCTATCCGCCCTACATATTTACTCAGAAATTTTCCACATGTAGAAATTACCACTTCACAGTCATTCTTTAAACCTTAACTTGCCCTCAGAGAAAGCCATGATCCCTAGCAAAGGCTAGGGACACCAGATCTAATCCAGAGAACTATGATTTAGCAAAGCTTACAGTACTTTAAAGAGGGAATGCTGACACATTTCTCTATCAACAGTGTAAAACCCTCACTTGGTGTATATCAATGCAGGATTTGCTAAACAACTGAAAAATGCTACCAGTATAAAGTACCTTTTTTTTTTTTTTAAATCTTTTTGACAACATTTCCCCACTCATGGGGAAACAATTTTTTTCCAGTTTTCTCAAACTGATCGGAGAAATATGTTGAACTAATTTGCTCTGATTGATCAAACTGATTGTAGAAGAAAACCAGGAACTCACTTCTTGATAAAGTTTTGGGCACTCTGGATGGAAGCGCAAAGCACGAAGGAACAGGTGCCTAGCACTTTCTGATGAGAGTCTTGTCTCCATTTCCCATTTTGCTGCCATAATCCACAGTGCTGCAATACATGACACAAATAAATTCATTCTGAGGCAATGGTGTCATGAGAACCCATTTTGAAGCTACTCTCCAGGATGCACAAGTTATTTTTTTTGTTCTATGTACCCACCCCAATGTAATCCATGAGCTCCGCAATGGAATAAGACTGATTATCTCCCATGTAAAACCGAGTTAAAGGACTAAAAACTAAGCAGATCCAGAAAGTTTAATTTGGTATAACTACAGATCCAATTAGGCACAACGATGTCTTCAAAAGACAAGAAGCAGTCATGAGTATTCAACATCATCTATCTCTGAAACATTTACCTAGTCCCCAGTCTACCTGGGAAACGGTCGTTCAGACCATGGGCACTCCCACTTCACATCACCTTTGACTGCTCAGCACAATCCCTGTCAGAGCCCTTCTCTCTGAAGTAGCAGCAAGGCAAAGAAAAGAGAGTAGGAACTCTTACCCCAATAGCTTGAACTGAGATCTAGAAGAACTTAAACCAACGCTATACCATCTATATTCAGTCATTTATGCAGCGCTCAACATTGTTTTATTTACCTGGTTTATTGGGATGAATGGCCAACATGGAAGAAAACACCTTACTAAGTTGATGTTTTGCATTCTGTAAAAGAAGAAGTTTTGTTTTACCCACTTTAGTACCGAACTGAACCACCAGCAGCAAAGTTTCATGATGAAAGGTTACAAGTTGTAATGCAATTGTACTGGAAAAGACACATCTACTTTATCTTCAGTAGAAAGTTTCTCATATTTGTTCAGCGTTGATCAGATTTCAAATGCTACCAGACTAGATTAGCATGGTGAACTCATACCTTTCTGAACTACACAGCCAACAGAAATGTTGCCTAAGTCACAAACCCATAGTCTCACTGACCGCTTTTGAGGTAAAACCTGCATTTGTCTTTGGCCGCTTACATTGCTGTAATCAGGTCACCTTCTTCAGTACAGGAAGGACAATGACTGAATGCTACTAATAATGTGAAGACTTGCACAGGTAAGTTTACAAAGTACAGAATTGCCAGAATTATACTTTTCAGCACAACCACTACTAAAATGTGATTTTGTTCCAAACATGTCTTCAGACAGGTGATCCATTCATTCCAGAGAAGGTATAACCAATATTATCATTCTCCCAAACCAAATGGTAGTCCAGATTCAACACAATTAGCCTCCCCTTTGCCACCTGCAAGCATCAAAACTTTGTACTAATTTGTTCCGAGTCAAATACCTCTATCAGTGAAAATCCCAGGCAGCTCCAATAGTACTATCAAAATTATTACAGTATGTGGCAGTAAAGTTTGTACTCCTGTCTTGTAACTCAAGTTCCAGATGCCTGATTAAAGACCAATCCAGTATCTCAAATCAAGTAAGATTAACATTTTGAAAACTCACCCACTGCTTGCAAAATGCAACATGTGAAAGCCAAAGCTGGAGATCTTCCTGTTGGAAATGCAAGGGGGAAAGAATCAACCTTACAATAAGGCCAGCACAAAATCACTTTTATATTGACAAGCAAACAATATGCTCTTGGTATGACAACTTGGCATACAGAGACAAGGCATTTTGAATCTCAAATGCCCTTTTTTCCCCCCACCAGATCTTCAAATTCCTGCAAAACATGGGAAGAAAACCAACCCTCTCACCTCAAGACACACCCTTGCAGCCTCTCCAATCAAATCTATGTTACTCCGAACTCTGAACAGAGCTCATTGTGATGGTTCCAGATGCACATCATTCAAGCTTTACCATTAGATGTATCGAGACAACCTTTTCCTAAAGCAGCTGAAAGGTATTTTCATGCTGTTTCTAGTCCTTGCAACCACACAGATCAAACTCACATGGCAATACATGGCTCTAGACAGTTGAAGACTAATGACTCGAAAAGGACAAGATATCGTTTGTGTACAAAAAAAGTGTATCTGATATAAATGATCTACTTCTAGGCTACTGCTAATTGCAAGACCAAACATGTACTTCATTTTTCTATTACATTCTTACGTATTCTTGCGAATATTCGGTGGCAGTGATATCTGGATTAATTTTTACATCACAACATGGTGCTTTTAGGTGCTTAAGGACATGGTTCAGGTGCTTAAGGACATGGTTTAGTGGTGGGATGGCAAGGTTAGGTTAGTGTTGGACTTGATGATCTTAAAGGTCTTTTCCAACCTAGATGATTCTATTCTATGATTCTATTCTATTGATTCAAACATACCACAAGGGTATTTTTCAACCTATCAGTACAAATGAAAGAAACAAACTTACTTTCCATTTCCCTGTAGCACGGTTGAAGAGACAATGGACTCTATGCAGAATAGAGTTCTCAATCTCATCCTTCTTAAATGAATATCCAATGCGCTGGAGAAAAAAAAGGTAGTAATTTTAAGACAACAGTAAAATTGACATAAAGTGTTTGCACTATAAATAGCTGACAAACTTACTGCTCTTCTTTTCTTGATCAGTTCCAGCAGATTAATTTCATACTAGAACGGGGAGAAAAAAACATTTAAAAACAAATGAGAAGACACATAACAGTAAGGAAAAAATACAGATAATTTTTTATAGCTAATCAGACGGACAGTAAAAATTAAATCCAGGAAAACATAAGCAACATTTTTTCAGCCAGATCACTACATTTGTATTGCACGTGGTATTTCAGTCTCGAGCTGTCAGCACCCCACATATTCCTGGAACTGTAACGCACAAGCCAAACTTCTAACACCACAAATAAGTTAATCACACTTAATTACAATTTGCACAGCACATCAGGGAAATGGGGTCTCTGCACCCCTGGAGAGAGAAGTAACTACAGGAAAAGGTCACCACAAGAAAGGAGACTCTCCTATCCCAAACCCAAGCACCAACTCCCAGCTATGCTTCCTGCTCTGTTGTGTGAATAAAAAGCATACGCCAACAAACCACTTGCAAGTGCACCGCAGGGACCAGGTGGGGAGAGGCCTCGGGAAGCAGCCTGTTTCCTACGTGGGAAACTACAAAATCCCTTAACTTCGGAGCTGGCTCTACCACGAGACTAGTGCGCCTGCCATCAGTACAGCCTACCTGAATATAATTAATAAAATCCTCCTTCCGAAGCGCTCTCCGCTGTATTTTGTACTCCAGAGCCGAGGCCTTCCTCAGGACGGCCCTGCGGGANGGCCGCCGCCCCTGCGCGGCTGGCGGGACCGGGGCGCGGGCGGGAGAGGGCAAAAGCCCGGCAAAAGGGGAGCCCGGGCCGCCAAGAGACCAAGTACAAGCGCCCCGGTGGCTGCTCAAACCGGACAACGGTTCCTAATATAATGGCTTTGGGTGAGAAGAGTCCCGTGGGTACAGACGGCTAGAGGGCAGGGAAGAGTGATGAGCTTCAACATTTCAGGAACCCCAAAACGCTGGGTGCTCTCATGGGGCATCTTCCACGTCCAAAGGCGATGCACAGCACCAACCCAGCCTTGGGTGAGGGGATGTCAGCCTGGAACCTTTGCAAGCACACTGCTTCCTAGTGGGATTCCTCATGGGATAAATGGCTCTTTTCCTCTCACACAGCTCCTCTCTTCTCAGAAAATTAATAGAAGTTTACCATCACCTGGTTCTATTGGTTTTTAAATGAGGGAAGTCCCAGGGAATCAAAAAAATGGAGGTGTGAGATAATATTTTTGGAAGAGTTGCTTTAAATATGTATTGTCAACAGCGGTATCTTCTGCTTTGAGTTGTTACTGCCATCACCAAGCCACTGGGAGGTGGAACCACATCTTCAAATCTGCGCTGCCCTGCTGTGATGTTTACTCCCTCCTGGAGGAAAAGGCAGGAGCTGTGTCTGAACAAAAGCAAGCACAAGGGGACGATGCAGTGGACTAAGGGCAAAAGGACTTCTGGTACAGTATTTTTCATATATAATAGCCCAAAAAAGCTGTGGGTGATCTTTCCCTTTTAGTATAGTAGAACAGCTTAAAAAGTGTTGCAAAGTACAGAGAACCTGAGCAAGTGACTTCTGTTAAAACTGCACATAAGACAAAACACTTTACAAGAACTACCAAGAGCGGTCGTAATTTTTTTCACCTGCTATGACTTGGATTCATGATGTTTTTTCTCAACATTGGGTGCCAATTGAAAAAATAAACAAATTCTTAGTGGGAGAGGTTCAGCAGCTTTTCACTCTGACAGGAAATAGTGACACTGTTTTCCAAGAAGTGATCAAAAAGGAGAGCTACCAGGAAACAGAGAGGCACCATCCAGCCACAAGACCAAGAACTAAAACTACTGAGTTCAGAGCTTGGTGGCTGAGGCAGCTCTGTCCTCCTGAGGACAAGAGCAGCTCCTGAGGTAGGCTGTTCATCCCGGAGGTGCCCGTGTCGCAGAATGAACTGCCAGAAGCTATGGTTTTGCATATTACAGTGCTATCAATTCACCTTTAATTAATTATACTGCATTTGACTTTTTTTGACATGCACCAGCTCACACTGATTCTTCTGTAAGTCCACAGACTTTACTAAAAAAGGACTTATCTAAGTACTAGTTAAGGACTAAACTGGGCATGAAAAGTAGTATTAGCATACTGAATCGCTAAGCAAGAATGTGATTGGGATTGCTACATTTGATTGTTTAAAACAATTTCATTTACTTTGATATTTGTGCATCTGATTGCATGATGTATACTATAAAATCATTCGGTATTTAGAGCTTATCTGTCACGGTGCACTTAGATCACAATGTGTAAATGAGACCACCACATACAGTGGCAGAGTTCAAAGCTTAAAAGGTAGATGTCAGTCATTACCTGGAAACCTCTTGGAAATTCTATTTCCATCTTCTTGCTCTCCTCATTCCTAAACATTAAGCTCCCCTTTGGCTAAAAACCAGCAGTAACTGTGAAAGAGACACAAACAACAAAGTCTTCTCCTGAAACTTTATCATTGATCATTCTACCAGTCTCAAAATATTATAATCTGGAAGTAGTCTGAAAATATTTGTGATCAACCTACAGTTCTACCACCTGCAGTCTGTTANCATCGGGGAGATCAGCGAGCGGAGCAAGCCCGGCCGCGCCGCGTGCGCTCCCAATCCCGCCGCCGGGCAGCCAGAGCCGCCTCACCTGATCTCCCTGCGAGTGAACAGCCCGACCCGCTCCAGCTGCTCCAGCTCCGGGACGCGGTCCTCCAGCCGCTGCTCGATGCGCTCCGCCATGGCGACGGCAGCGGAGGAGCCTCACTCGTGCGTGTGCCCGGCCCGGCCCGGCCCAGCCCGCCGCCAGTTCCTGCCGCGCCGCCCGCCGCCTTCCGGGGCCGCCGCCGCTCTNCACCAACCCAGCCTTGGGTGAGGGGATGTCAGCCTGGAACCTTTGCAAGCACACTGCTTCCTAGTGGGATTCCTCATGGGATAAATGGCTCTTTTCCTCTCACACAGCTCCTCTCTTCTCAGAAAATTAATAGAAGTTTACCATCACCTGGTTCTATTGGTTTTTAAATGAGGGAAGTCCCAGGGAATCAAAAAAATGGAGGTGTGAGATAATATTTTTGGAAGAGTTGCTTTAAATATGTATTGTCAACAGCGGTATCTTCTGCTTTGAGTTGTTACTGCCATCACCAAGCCACTGGGAGGTGGAACCACATCTTCAAATCTGCGCTGCCCTGCTGTGATGTTTACTCCCTCCTGGAGGAAAAGGCAGGAGCTGTGTCTGAACAAAAGCAAGCACAAGGGGACGATGCAGTGGACTAAGGGCAAAAGGACTTCTGGTACAGTATTTTTCATATATAATAGCCCAAAAAAGCTGTGGGTGATCTTTCCCTTTTAGTATAGTAGAACAGCTTAAAAAGTGTTGCAAAGTACAGAGAACCTGAGCAAGTGACTTCTGTTAAAACTGCACATAAGACAAAACACTTTACAAGAACTACCAAGAGCGGTCGTAATTTTTTTCACCTGCTATGACTTGGATTCATGATGTTTTTTCTCAACATTGGGTGCCAATTGAAAAAATAAACAAATTCTTAGTGGGAGAGGTTCAGCAGCTTTTCACTCTGACAGGAAATAGTGACACTGTTTTCCAAGAAGTGATCAAAAAGGAGAGCTACCAGGAAACAGAGAGGCACCATCCAGCCACAAGACCAAGAACTAAAACTACTGAGTTCAGAGCTTGGTGGCTGAGGCAGCTCTGTCCTCCTGAGGACAAGAGCAGCTCCTGAGGTAGGCTGTTCATCCCGGAGGTGCCCGTGTCGCAGAATGAACTGCCAGAAGCTATGGTTTTGCATATTACAGTGCTATCAATTCACCTTTAATTAATTATACTGCATTTGACTTTTTTTGAGATGCACCAGCTCACACTGATTCTTCTGTAAGTCCACAGACTTTACTAAAAAAGGACTTATCTAAGTACTAGTTAAGGACTAAACTGGGCATGAAAAGTAGCATTAGCATACTGAATCGCTAAGCAAGAATGTGATTGGGATTGCTACATTTGATTGTTTAAAACAATTTCATTTACTTTGATATTTGTGCATCTGATTGCATGATGTATACTATAAAATCATTCTGTATTTAGAGCTTATCTGTCACGGTGCACTTAGATCACAATGTGTAAATGAGACCACCACATACAGTGGCAGAGTTCAAAGCTTAAAAGGTAGTCATTACCTGGAAACCTCTTGGAAATTCTATTTCCATCTTCTTGCTCTCCTCATTCCTAAACATTAAGCTCCCCTTTGGCTAAAAACCAGCAGTAACTGTGAAAGAGACACAAACAACAAAGTCTTCTCCTGAAACTTTATCATTGATCATTCTACCAGTCTCAAAATATTATAATCTGAAAGTAGTCTGAAAATATTTGTGATCAACCTACAGTTCTACCACCTGCAGTCTGTTAGGAACTTTGAAATTCAAAACCCACCACCAAACAATCCACGAGTGTTTTAACATAGATGATGGAGAAGTGTGTACCCCAAGGAACAACAACAACTTCCACTGTGAATTGTGCCTCCAGGAGAATTTGGTCTTACACACATTATCTACCAACAGGTCTTTGACACATGTGAGAGTTACTCACAGATTATCCATATACCAATAACATTGTGTGTCCAACAGTGTCTCTTAGGGCATTAAATCCCTTGTTGGCTTTGTCAAAGCGCCACAATATCATCCGATAGAAGCACATAGGCATAGCACAAACCACTCTGCAGGACCCATCACTGTGGGACTCAAAGGAAGAAAGAATGGTGTGCACCAAAACAATAGACTCCCCAAGTTTCTAGTTTAGGAGCCTAGTATTTCCCACTCAAAAACACAGGCACAGAGCGAGTAACAATAAGATTTAAAATACTGAACTTGTTGATGATCTCACAGGATTATTAAAAAAAAAAAAATAGACCACAAACCAATTGAAAACACTTTCTGCTCCCTCAGATATCCCTCCTTTTCTGTAAATGGAAAACATACAAAAATAAAAATGCCTTTCCTTTTCTTCCCCCAGCAAAACAATCCTTAGAACAATTAACATAACGGACTGTCAAAAGTGCTCAAACCAAAGTGACAAATGCTGTGAGTGGCAGGCAAGCCCAGCCCGACCCACCAGAACACTGCATGCTGGATTTGTCATGCAAATCAAAATGGAACCTGACATGCCCTTTGTTCATTTTCCTTTCAAAAAATCTACTTTAAATGCCTCCCATGTGCCTTGTTTTGGAAGCTGACATTCCAAATGCATCAGTGCAAATTAAGGGAGGGATCCATTACCAATAAAGACGTTGTGATGCAAAGAATTTCAACAAATCTTATTGGGAAGACCGGGAGACAACTGCTGCAGCTTGCACCTGTAGGGTCACTCAATTTGCTGCTGTTGCTTCTTTTATTAAGTCTCTTTAGAAAAACTCCATCAGTAGGTCCTTGCAGAAGCTCTGGCAAGCTGTCACAGCTTAATATTTATAGATTATAGTCTGCAAGCAATGAATACATTGTGAATTAGGAATAATAACAGCATTTTTGCTTTAAGTCTTGTCTATATTAAAATGCGTGATGGTTAATGTGCATAAGGCAAATATTTAAATTATAAATTAATTTAGATAGAACTTGTTTATTTCTGCTATTTTAATACCTGAGTGCGTAAATAATTACAGCTTTTTAGAAGATGCCACCAGATGTACAGTGTTTTACAGTTAACTTACACTATATGCAGATGCCTTTTAAACAATGACAGTGATGTTCTGACCTCATGAAAATAATTGGGAAACTTCCACGGACTTCAGCTGAGCCAGTGGTTCATCTTTAGGGATGCGTTTTTTAACAAAGCCCTCAAAACATTTACTGAGCATGTGGGGCTTTGGTTTAAAAATAAACACATCCGTTAACAAAGCAGCTTGGAATTTACTCTCAAAAATAGACTAACCCAAACTTTGACTATATTAACTTCCCTAGTTTTATAATTAAAGCAATTTACATGACAATTTGGTTTTGCCTCTGCCAAAACCAGCAGTCAATCTGCACAAACAGTGGTTTCATCACTGCAGCTCCACTCTGAGCCTCCAAAAATTTATATTTAAGACTATGCAATCAGTCAGTTGGACTGCTCTGCTCTATACCTACCTTTAATACTAGTACATGTACCTGTTGTGGTTTAACCCAGCAGGCAGCTAAAACAACCTGAGGAAACCACAACATGGTCCTGCACAAATGTTATTTTTTCCATTCTGATAGACAAATGCTTGTCTTTGTCAATGCATTGCTTTATTCTTGCAGCTTGTTGGCCCTTACACTACGGCTTTAGATCTGAATGCTTCCTAGAATTTCATTCATTCACTCACTCACTTCAACCATTATTGGTTAAAAAAAAACCCCAAACATGTTCAATGCCTTAACAGAACTATAATCCAACAATTTACTCTTATGCATAGTCTCTCAAAAAAGGCAAGACATTTACTTTCTTCTCTGCATTGGCGCTTAACTTGAATTTTTATGGATCAGATTTTTACTTTACTCATTTTGAGGCATTCTGTTCCTTCTCAGTTACCTCAAGATCTAAACATCTATACACAAGGAATTTTCACTGAAGGGAAACGATGCTTCTGGAATCGTGTCCTTGCCAATTCACATCTGGTACTCAGTACAAAATCCATCTGTTTATTCAGGGTCTCCAGGGGCTTGTACAGTAGTGGCTATAAGTATGCCTTTTAATTTTATTTTGTCATTTGGCTGGTTAGTAAGTAGTTGACAGTCTGTCCAAATGCAGCAGGGCAGTTATAGCTAGTCAGTCATCATATTCTAGTTGCCAATTCATAATCCAGTGGAATGCCAGTCACATTTCAACAATTTAAAACTGTATCAGTCATCTCCTCCATACTCCCAAATTGTCAACACCATGAAATGTATTGCTTAATTACTTTTAATTTAGTATTATTTCTTGCATGTACATTTGTATTTAGGATTGTTGCCAGAGCCCTGTAGAGCAGAGATGTGTTAATCTTAATTTACCTCACTAACCTGTCTAGGTTTAAAGAGTAGGTGAAATTGTGGCATGACCTTGGGTGACCTAGCTATACCATAAGTTACAAGGCAGGTAAAGATAGAACTTCCTCAGAGCAAAGCCTCATATCTTTTAAATGCAAAGACATCAGTATCAGACTCAAACTGGCATGCCGAAGGGCATAAAGTATACCACATATAGATTTATTGCACCTTCCAAAAAATTTAGGATTGGTCACAATTAGCCTTCTGCTATGTTTCTCACCTCCTTCTGTGGAGATATGTTCAGCATGGTAAAAGTACTTTGACCACAGTCATGGCAACAAATAGTAAAACTACTTCTAGAGTATGGATAATTCAGATAATAGGGTGCAGAATCATATAGCCCAACCAGCATTCCAAAACCAAGATAAACTCTTGTAAAAGCCTTCTGAAGCAACCTCTAGCATATAAAACCACAGATAGCATGCTAAATTTGGTATGAAACATTTAGATAAGCTCTCTCATGTGTGAATTTAGTACACCTGTGCTAGTGGAAAACGTTAGGAAGAGTTTCTGCCCTGATCTTATCATGTAAGTAATTGCTGATGATAAAATTCAAAATTTTTATCTTATTAACCTGTACTCTGTTTAGCCACAGAAGAATCGATCCCTGTTAAAACTTACCCCTTACTTAAAGCTGAAATTAATTTAACTAATTAATTTGAGGTTTCATTTTACTATCTATTGAAATATTTGTTGATCTTCCTTTTTTTTTTCTTTTTTTGATTGATTGAACCTTTCATTCTTATACTGTCAACAGACCTTTTGGTGAGAAACTTCTATTTACATCTGTAACTGACTTAATTCTCACATCTTCCCAGAAGTTTCTCTTTGATCTCTGCATTTCTCAGCTTAATCATTAAGTCTACATCAAAAGTTTTTCAGTTGCCGTATCTTTCACAGTTTCCGGGATTCAATTTAAAGAACACAATTCCTGAAAGTTCACTTAGAATTTTTTTTTTTATAGTTTTGCAGTAAGTACTACCCATGCTGGATCACTGAAATTACAGGACGGACTAGAATGATTCCTGTTTTGTTACCATGCAGTAAGCATGTAAACATCAAGATTTGGCATGAGTTTTTACAGTGTATTTTGTTTGAAATCATACGTTAAACATATTGTAGTGTGGGTGGGGTTTTTTATTTATCATATACAGGAGATCTACAGATTTTCTATAAAAAAGGCAAGCAACTCTGGATTAAAACATTAAAAGCCTACAATTTTCTTTTCTGAAGCTCAAGTTTAAAAAGGGAGCTCACGACAAAGATCCAAAGTTTCTCTGAGGAGAAAAGGGACAGGAATTTTTATACAGCTCACCTCAGGTACCTTCAATTTTTTGAACAATTACAAATTTGATGAAGACATTCAAAATGAAGGGCACAGATCAACAAAGGTCAATAACGATACCTTGTTTTCTTTCAGCAGACACTTCCTTTTGATTTTGTTCCAATCTTATATGAATAAAGATCTTGGGTTAGACTTTGTCTTTAAAACTAAGTGGATGTTATCCTGAACTTACTGGTTTTGCATTATAAACATTTTTTTTAGTTCATTGTATGAGATATATTTTTCTGTAATGGATGCTTTTACTGTTAGTACATTTCTGGGTTTACAGTTAAATCATCTTAAGAGATCTTCTACCTTTCTAGAGCAAATTAATATATTGGGCCTAGGCTTTTCATAATGCTTTTGAAACAATTCTGGTATTTTTAGTCCACTATTTAAAAACTAAAGACAAACACTACTGCTTAAAAGCCACCAAGCAAAAATAAAAAAATAACTGAAAATCAGGAAATAAATTTCACTGTAGAAGAGTCATGAAGAATATATTAAAACATCACTAAGAGAACTCCAAGAAACAACTCCTGAGCACACATTTCTACTAAGCAATATTGACTAATAATTATCACTTATTGTTCACCATATGAATGCAAGATATAGGTGACTTAGTGGTGCAAAACATACTGTGCATTCACTTTTCACTCTCTACAATAACTCAAGACACACAAGCAACCTGCTCACTGAACGCTGAGCATTGTGGGTGCATTAAGATTCCCTGAGGGCCAAGTTCCTTGAGTACTGTGCTCCCAGAATACATTTGAACAGCTCTGTACAAAAGCAGTCCCCAGCCAAACACATGAATGAGAATCACAAGTGGCTGCTCTGTCAATCTTCCACACATGCTGCATTCATAGCTATACATCAGGATACTTGGATTGCTGTGTCAGATCTTAGCTCTTCCCTTTGCCATGCTTCAGTACAGTTGTTCCCTTACAGTAAAGTTTATTTTCTCTTTTCTCAGTTCCTGGCTTATAAAAACAGGGCAGCACTAGACATTAACATGCAGAAAAGCAAACTGAAACTGAGAGCTACCACCCCAACTGCAATACGATCCTGCCATCCTAAACATCCCCGGTACCGTGTCTATCCGCTCTTGCGCTGTTACCCAGAAAGCTGTAGCTACTCCCTTTCTCCAGTTGCAATATTATGTAGCCTCTGTTTACAAGAGACTGAGAAAACACAAAGCGGGAGCTGACTTTTGCTTTCCAAGTAGGTAGGGAAGAGTAGCTTATCTGATAATTTCCATGGCCTGCTATTGCTGATCAACATCAAATCAGGTTGAAAATAAAGAATATGAACTGAAAAATTAATTAATAACTATTGCAGATGAAATTACCTCAGCATCTAGTTAAGTTTATTCCTGTAATTGAAAGCAAGGGATGCTACTGAAATGGATCTGTATTTGCAGTACAGTGATACAGCTGTGGGACCCATACCTGCTCATCTATGCATGAATATTTTTGTTTGTCTAGGTTCTACAGCATTTGTGCATTCTCACTTCTCCCGTGGAAAACCTGGGTTTGGTGGGCTGGACAGAGAGTGGGAAGAACCTGGAAGCATGAAAACAGAAGTTCTCAGAAGCAGAGTAAGGTCTCTCCCATGCTGGATGCCCTTAAATCCCACTGAATGTGCTCACTAGCTCGAGGCCAAAATAAAGAAATGCAGTACCCAGTACACTTGCTGTGGATTTGTTATTCTCAGCAACACCCTCAATAGCGAACTTCAGTTCCTTATCACTGTGATACAATAGCGCTCCCTGATAAATACTGATGCTGGCTTTCACAATGGCCTGAATCTGTAAGCAATTTTAAAAAAAGATTGACCAAAAGTTTATATTCACCTAGTAAACACTACTCTCTTCTTCCAAAGTTATATTTAAAATTAAGTTCTCAGAAAATAAGCTAGATCTGTAGCGGTATTTAGTTAGTTACTAACAATTCACTACAGACCAACCCATGCTTAAAGATGTGAGGAAAACAGTGTAATTATACTGACAGAACTTTATCATTTAGACTAAGCTCCAAGCATACAGATATTTATCTCCCCTTTAAAAAATTATTTACTTTGCAAATATTCCTTTGCTGAGATACAGTAATTTGGATGACTGGAACCTGGAAAGTTAAGTAGTTTGTACTGTAGGGGTACTACAGACAAGCAAAAAAACCCATGTAACTATGAAATGAAGAAAAAATTCATGATGTGGGATAAAATATGCATGCACTTCTTCATACATATCTGAAAAGGCAGAAATCACTGCAGTTTAGCCTTTCAAGATGACAGGAATGCTGGGTACATACAGGTTGCAAAAAGGCTTCAGAAAAACAAATTTACAAATAGGATATGCTTTCAATCTGCAGCAAACAAATCTGATCTTTTGGGTATCAAATGCAAATCCCACTAAAAGTATGTGAAAACAAGAATTGATTGGCCATCTAAGATATAAAATCTGACATACTACTACTGCTTTCACTACCAGGAATTTGTTCCAACAGCAACCCTGGTTTGCAAATTATTGTTTCTTCCATTTAGCAAATGAACTTATTAAACTGCCCTTTTCTGCATTACTGTAGGATATTTTCTATATTTATAGAAAAAAATACACTACTTGTCATCATATTTTACTTTTTTAAGAGTTGATATCAATTTCAGTATACTATATTTCACTGCTTGTCTTTTTTAGACTACTTTATTAGAAAACACATTTTCACTGGCTTTGCAGATACACTGTCATTAAATAAATATGCCCAACTTCTTTCTTTTACCTGGTGTGTATATATATATATACATATACAAGAAAATGTTTTTAACAATTTATTTTTTAATAAATGCATCTGTAAAATCTATAGCAGTCTATATTACCACGCAGGACAAGAGCACAACAGTCTCATGCCACAGCCCATTTCTTCTGAAGAAACCATAATTATTTCCATCTTTCTAAAAAGGAGTATTTATTTTCTTGCTTCTAACTCTGCTGAATAAATGAAAGTTACTTGCTATTTTATGTTCTGCGCTCTTTTTAGCCATCCATACTACAAAGCCCCAAATACGACCTTTCAGATTTGTTTAGGCTCTTTAGGTTGAACGAATGTCAACAGTACTCTATGCTCTTTAAGTACATATGAACACACCGGGGCAGCAGATCTAAGTAACTTAAAAATGAAGTTTCTCCACCAAGTAAGGAAAACAGGCTCAAGCTTTCAAAGCTGTACCATTTGGCAGTCAGTCCTATGCTTCCAGAGGGCTCATGTGCACACATTTTGTGTTGCACTGTCCTGTCCCACTCAAGGCTCCAGTCTCATCCTTAGTTCCTCTGTTCACAAGCAGATCTGACTCCAATGCCAGAGATTAATTGCCTAATTATCTTACTTAATCCTGCTTGGAAAGTTGCCCTCTGGCTCCTCCTCCTGGTTTTGAAATTTAGAAGGATGAGCCACCAGAAGCAGCAGAGGCTTGTAAACAGTAGGGAGGAAACAGGAATAGATTTTAGGCAATAAATAACTTCCAAGGACAAAATTGCAGCTATACAACATTTAGGAGCCTCTCACGCATAATGCAATATTTATTACCTTTTGTCACTTGGCATGGAGTATCACTGACCTCAAGATCAACCCCTGATCACCTAAAGATGCTCTTCGTTTGGTGTACTGTTGCTATCTAGTCTATGAGTTCAGAAGACTGGCAAATACCCAACGCATCAGAAGGCTCACCAGGAAGTCGCCTGGTATTGAGAGTGAAGAAGCTACATGTGAGGTCCTCAGAAATGTGCAGTGCATCACACATTGCTGCTGCCAGTAAGTAATTAAAGATCTGTTCAGCAACAACAAATGAGTGACTGTAGAGAATTTGAGTAGGACAGAGAAGATCAAGAAACTGGAATACTAAGCAGACACAATGATGATAAGCAGGATAAAATGTGCAACAATATTTTAGAAATATCACTTTTTGTTTGGAGAGAAGAAAAATAGAAGGTAGGTAACAGTGACAAAGGTTAATTTCTAAGAAGGCAGGAAGATTAAGGTTGAAACAAATTACAGAAAAGACTGCAGGGAAAACATCAATGTCTGATAGAATTGGAAGGAAAGAAAGCAGAGCAATTAAAAAAAGCATCAGGGAAGAAAAGATCTTTCCAAAACAAACATGAAAGCTAAATGGTGCAGCATAAAAAGCAACAAGAGGGGACATGATTGAAAAATGAAATGAACATTTCAGATATTAAACAGGAATAAATTTTAAGGAACTGGGGTGTATATTCATACATTTTTCAAACATAGTAAGGTTAATAACAGACAATTGAGACATCACATCTTGATAACGTAAGGCACGTTTACGGCATGGCTGACACTGATATATGGTTTTCCTCTTAATATTTATCATTAGGTGCATTTTCCTTAACACTAGGAATTAGAAGATAAACCAAGGCAGTATAGTGCCAGCATCACAGTTGTATCTGGTATCAAAATTCAAGGCTGAATTTCACACATAGACCATTTTTACCCTACCTTATACAATTACTCTTGAAAGGTTTCGCAAAAGCAAGCAAAGAGAACAGGATGGCTGTCAAAGCCTTTTATGTATTGAGCTCGCCGCACCACTGATAAGGACTTGATTAAATAAAGCTAGTGCTCAATTTTCCCATTGCACAGTTGGACTCTATTACATTTTATCACATATGTGAGGTAGTCCGAGGGCTTGCCCTAAAGGCCTGATCCTGAACGTGTGCTTGGCCATACAGGGGCATCTGTTAGGACTCTGAAGGTAGCCACACAGGCACAACTTTTATTTCCCCGAGGACTCCGTGGGTCCTCATTAAGCAGAGAAAGGTGGGAATAAAACCAGAGAGGAACATTTTACCTCAGACTTCTAGTCTTCCTGCACCTACGGGTGATTTCTTGTGCCGTCCTCTGAGGAAATCTCATGGTTAATTAAGGTTAACGCTACGGTATACCACAAGGACCTCATGTCCCACCCTGTATAACCATTTTTACCACAAAACCGATACCGATTTATACCCTTAAAGCTTCTATTTCAACTAATTTGGCTCTTTGAACGATCGAGCCCCAGCTCCTGCAAGCAGCGAAGCGGCCCGTCAGCGGCGCGGCCGCGCAGTGTTCGTCTTTCCTCAGGCGAGAGTGGAACAACTACCTGTGCGGCCGCGGAGGCGCCGGGACGTGGCGCGGAGCAGAGCCCGCGGGAAGGAGGACGGAAAGCCCGGAGCTCCGGGCAGCCCGGCGGGGGCGGGCAAAGCAGGGGAGGAGGAGGGCGAGGGCAAGGAGCCGGGGCAGCAGGAGCCGGGGCAGCAGGAGCCGGAGGAGCGGCCCCCACGGGGCGGCGAGGGGCGGCCCCCAAGCGGAGGCAGCGGAGGCGGCCCGCTCTACCCAGCGTGCTCCGCGCCAGAGAGCGAGCGGCCCTTTCCCGCGAATTCAGTTCAAAGGAGGGGGAGGGGAGAAGCGCCAAGCGGCGAAGCGCACCGACCAACCAAACTCTTCCAGAACCATCCGTGCGTCACGCGGGGGCGGGCCCCGTGCCGGCCAATGCGGCGGTGCGGCGCCATCTTCGGAGCCAATGGGCGAGTGGAGGAGGCGGGCGCGTCGTGGTCGTCGGGTTCGGCTGGTCGTAGCGCTGAGGAGAGCGGAGCGGAGGAGACTTAGAGGAGTTGGAGCTCGGCGCTTCCCCTCCCCC
>VXBL01000471.1:698004-880940 GCA_013400195.1 Aramus guarauna | reverse complement strand
GGGGCTCCGGGGCAGGCAGGCGGCCGTTGGTCCCCAGCCGCCCTGCAGGGGCGCCTCCGTGAGGGACGGGGCGGAGCGGCCCTACCTGAGCACCGGCATCGCCGCGAAACTTGGGAAGAGAGAGCCGGGGGAGTTTGTGTGGGGAACAGTTCCCTGGCCCGCGGCCGCTGGGTCGGCGCTGAACCGGTCGGCTCACCCGGCACAAAGAGCCCCTTGGAAAACGGTCTTTGCCCGATCAAAGTCATTATTTGTGTCCGCAGCCGTTTCGAGAGGTTTCAGCCTTACTTTTTTTTTTTTCCCCTCCCCTGAGTGTATGCAGCTGCCTTTTGTGCTGAAATGGATTGGCTTCGGCGTGGTACTGGGAGTGAACCGGCGATGATAAACCGCCCCAAGAGCCGGGTGGTTTGGGATCAAACGGGAAGCGTGAGGAGCACCGAACTTGGGCCCTGGCAGTGCTAACGGGCCCGACCGCCGGGGCAGAGGGCTCTGCCAGGAGCCTGTGTGTCGGTTCGCACTTCCATTTGGAAAAACTCAGTTATGTAAACCTAAAAGTTGGGGGTTGGAGGGGTCTTCTGCTTGAAGTAATGCTTCTTTTAAAGAAGAAGTATTTTAAGTATTAATTCAATAAGTTTCCTAGAGGAACAATTAATAACTGCACCCGACTAGACGTAAATACCATCTCCCTTTCCCCACGTTTGCCGAACTTCACTATGTACACGTATGTCCGAAGACTGAGTCGTTTCAGTTAAGGGCCCAGACCTTTACCGTTTACTATTTTCCCCTGTGTTTTGTTTCAGGAAAGTCCATCTGTGTCAACCTTTGGGTTAAGTTCATAAATTAATTTGCCCGTAGTGTTTCCTGAGTGGGGGTGCATTTAAAAATAGGAGGGAATAGTGAGTTGTTCTCACTCGAAGTAGGAAAAAGTTGGAATTGAAGTTATGATACTTAAGTGTTCCTAAAATGATGATTACTTATACAAATCTTATTAAAACAACAAAGGCTGATTGTGTCTTATCCGAAGGGTGCTGGTCCAGATTTTCTGCATTGTTGTTACTTTTCACTATACTTTGACATATAGATCACATGCCGAAAACAAACTTTAATCTCTGTCCTGGGCTTTTTGTTTGTTTTTTGTAGAGAGAGGTGATGTTGGGTTATAGGCATAAAATACTATATTTGATGCTACTTTAACTGTTATGCTAGAGTCAGGCTTAAAATAGCTTTTATTTTGGTGAAAAATAACTGGTCTCACCATTTCCTACAGAAAATAGGTATAGTATGTCATAGCACATAATAGCTTCATTGCATAATTTAACTTTGCAAATCAGATCTCTTGGGACCTTATTCATTTGAAATAAGTTCTGCAGGATTGCCTAGCTTGAATGTAGAGTGCAGTACTTTTTTTTTTCTTTTTTTCTCTAAGAAAAAAATTCCCCACAGTAAGTACACTGCAGCTAACTGCACAATAACTTTCCTTGTGTTTCCCCTCCTGTGATCCTCGGCCCTGCCCTGGAGGAAACACCTTTCAGAAGCCATATGGAATTCCTTTAGCTTGCTCTTTAAGGCTGAGAAAAAAGATGCAGGTTGCAACAGTAATTTTTATTACTTGGACACTTGCTTGTTAGAGCTTGTGGGCAAATATTTTATTTTTTTTAAAGTTACCAAACAGTTGTTATGCTTATGCTGAAAGCATCAGTGCTAGGATGGGCTCAGTTAAAACAGAGGTCTGATGATGATAGGCTGTGCGTTATGTTGTCAGAAGAAACTTACGTCTTCATCTGTTGTGTGAAAGTAACAGTAAGAGAATGTCATTCATGCCCAGTGTTAGCTTTCTCTGATAATTCAGGATAGTTCTCCTGTAATTCTCTCTCTACTAACTCCTCAAATCTTGCAAGCTATTGTTTTTATACAAGCAAATGTTCAGATACCTGAGCTGTCATGGAAGCCCTGTTGTGTGAAGCACTATATAAATAAGTGATAAGCAATAGTTTCTATCTCAAAGAGCTGATAGATGAGACAAAACAAGGAAGTAAGAGATGGGAGTCTTGGAAGGAAAAGATTAAAAGCTTTGCGTGGTGGAAGTTGTCTTCTCTTTTCAGCCATAAAGTTGAATTCCAATCTCTTGCCTTATATACAAAGCCACATTATATGTATGTGTATCAGAAAATGGAGGGGGATAAAGCTTACATAAAAGGTGACTTCATTCAAATTTACAAACTTCCCATTTTCCAGGCCTGGCTTGCCTGTTACTTAACAAGCTAGAGTAAAAGAAAACTAAGCGAGTCCAACATGTGGAAAGTGTTTGCATTTTAAACCACTAGCAATCTGTGAATGTCTTACTGGCAGTCCTGTGTATGTAGGGTGTAGAATTGCAGAAAACAGATTTGGAAGGCATCTTGAGACATCACCTTGTCCATCCCTTACCTATATCCTGAGGTTACCCAATTACCTGAGTAAATATTTCACCAGATGATCATGCACCACTTCAGTACAGGGCTGAATGACTTGGTGATAACATCCTCCTGTGACAGGATATTTATGTGCCAGGTTACACTCTGTATCCACTCTAGCTGCATTTTCTCCTCTTCACATCCAAAGCAATTTAAAGGAGTCATTTTCTTCAAGAAATACAGTCTTTGGTATTACAGCTTTGCTGCCTCCCATTTGCTCAAAGTGTGCTTGGTTGCAAGGGTTTGCCGGGAGCATGAAAACAAGCACCTCTTCAGACAGGTAGCATGTTTGCTGGTGCCCGATAGGCATGAGATTTTTGTATGTAGCCTTGCAATAGTTGATGGAACCAAGCCCCTTTAAAATCTAATCCGAAATATGCCACATGCTATTTAACTGTGTGTCACCTTTCCTGCTTGTAAGGGAGGAAAGTGCAAGCCATCCTCTTTAAAAACGGGGAGGAGCTGAAGCTGGCTGTGTGTTACTTGCAACAGCAGAATATATATGCAGTGGCTTACACTGTGTTGCAGTATTTTACGTTCCTTTGGAGTCCTCAGCATGCAGTTCAACTCACAGATAAAAGAAATTTCTGACCTATTACCTTGCTCAGTTTCGGTCTAGGCATGGAGCTCAAAGGAATACTACGTGATATAGGATAATATAATGCACTTAAGCTTGTACAAAGTGCACCCAGGTGCATGCGATTTCTTTTAGTGCTATTCAATTTTTGACTTTGGTAATACTCTTCTATCAGACCAAGGCGATACTACTCCATGTATACTAAGAAAAAGTAAAAGTTTTCATATGATGTAAAACTTTTATTATCCATGAAACTAATGTGTATGTATGTTTACCTTGCACAGTCCCTTAATTGTGCTCTCATGTTTGACTACTTGTTCCTTCCTTGATTTTTTTTTTTTTCTTTTTCTCTACTAAAGTTCTGATATGTCCTGAGGTCTCTGAAACAGAGTAATTGTGATGGAGAACAGGCATTTGTGCTATCATAATTTTACTAGACAAATACCTCTTCGGGTTTGAAAGTATATTTTGAAATCAGAATTCGATGAGTATGTATATATTTGTCTTAAATTCATTACTGCAAAGGAGCTGCTGTTCACTTGTAAAGAGGAGGAGAAATTGATTGAAATACTAAAGCATAATTGATCTGATATGCAAGTGTGACTGAAATATTTGCAGCAAAGGAAAGTAAATCTGATTTTCTAAACCAGTTGTTAAGATAAAAATTTGGCAACATCTTGATCCCCCCTGTGGAATGGCCATTAAAACGGGCTGCCTGTGCTGTGCAAGTCTGGAAACGAAGTTAAGGGCAAGTAACGAGATCCACAGCTTCTAACATGTGGCAAAGGAAAATTAATCCAGTACAGTGCCATTTAATGACTGTAACATTTCGTTCCATTCCTTGAACTATTTGGATGCAGCTCAAGTTAGCAGCAATCGGTCTCTCATATATAAAAATTGGGGTTGTTAAACAATTGTAAAACCTTTGAGAGAGTTGTTACTCATGGGTTTTGATTCTCACTTTTGAGAAGTGAGAGCCACCTTGTTTGAGAGTGCATTTCTTATCAAATGCTTGGTTTGCCGATGGAATGACCTGTTCCTCTTTCACAGGCTGAGGTAACCTTCCTCTTTTATCATTTAAAATGCAGTAGAAACCGGAAGCTCTACCAGTTTTTTCCCCATTTTAAATACTGAATCGTTCCAGGTATGTTGTTCTGCTGTGAACACAAGTGTGCCGAGTTGCTGATCTGCTTTGGATTTTTAAGCCACATGTTCCCTAAACTTCACTGGATGCAAAACTACGGATTGGCATGGTGTAGTTTTCCCATGACAGAATAACATTTACATTACAGCATCTAACCAAGCTTTCCAGAAGTCCCCTGTGTTTTTCTTAATCTTTTTGGAAGGTGCTGGCAGCATGGCAGTCCCAGGAGACTGAAGTTTGCAGGCCACAGAGCAAGTGTGGTGTAGGTCATAGCAATATCCTCTCCCTCTCTTTTGTCCCCCAGGGTACTTCAACGCTATGGTTTGACGCCGTAAATGTAGGCTATCTGCACATGAGAAATGTAGTCCTTGAATTACACGCCAACATGATCAACTGTAATGCAGTCCCTCAGTGGATACTCGTGGGGTAGTTACTCTTCTAGTGCTATCGGCTCTCACAAGCGAGGGCTCGCTGAGGATGTGTCTTCTCGTTATCTGAGTTAGCATTTGCATTTTGCAGACTTACTGTGCGTAGAGAGACAGAGACATTTGGGAACTGCTGAGGTAAAGGAGTAGGATCAGTCGCTTTCTAACCTGCCTTTTATCTATATTAATTTAACTGTTCAGTTTAAAAAGAATAGTTTCTGAGCCAAGTTAAAATTAGTATAAAGGTTTGTCTACATCGGCAAGATCTGTCTGTAAGATAGGAAGTTCTGTCTGTAGTCATCCGATCCTGATCTCTCCCTTGAAACAGTCAGTATGTGAGTACTAATTGTAGTGGTGGTTTTTCTGAAGTGCACTAAGATCACTAGCTTCTTTCTTACAGGGCACTGAACGATCATTAAATGCTAATGACTTTTGATTACTGTTGACCTTGGTCAATTTAGAATTAGTGACCTAGAGACGAAAACCACTGTATCTCATTACCAATTTCCTGAGCTATCTGATCTTTCCTTTGTAAGTCAGTTTTCGTAAGAGGCAGAGTAGAATTAAAGTTGACCTCTGTCTTGGAAAAAAGGGTTGAATGCTCTCAGGTTCACAATATCATGTTTAGAAATAATATGGCAGCCACTAAGAATGAACTTATTTTTTGACCCTACAGATTGTCAACAGCAAAATTCAACATGAAATTAAATGGATGAGCTAGAGCAGTGGTGATAGGGAAGAAATGTGTAATTTGTCACTTTTAAATTAGTAGGAAAACAGTTTATCACTTGTAACCTTGAATTTAATTTCTCATTTTGTAGTTGCAGGTTTTCTCATCTCTGAGTTAATTTCTAATTCTTGTTTTTACTTTGAACTATCAAGAAGCAAATTAATGTTTATAGAATAAACTGAAAATTCTCCTCTGGAATATTTTCTACCTGCAGTTCCCAATCTATGACGTTGGGGAATACGTCTCAGCAGGCTGGTAATATCATATATTTCATAGAATTGTTAGGCTGGAAAAGAACTTTAAGATCATCAAGTCCAATGTTGACGTGGCATTGCTAAGTCCGCCACTAAATCATGTCCCTAAGCACCACATCTACAAGAATTAGGTGTTGTAATGAAGCATTTCATATTATTTCTTTCCATATGCACAGAAGAGAATGTTTGTGTGATAATTCACTATAATGGGATTAAATATGTTGTTCACATATTTAACAGTTTCTTTACACAGTTGTGGTTTATGTGGACTGTCATTCGTGCAGCAAGCATGGTCTTGAAATCATGATGAAAATACAAGAGAATTTAAACATTTTTTTCTTTCTCACTTTAATACACTAGCTATATTTATTTTGCTTCAGCTGGGAACAAAACCTTTAAGTTTAAAAGCAAAACCCAACAATGTACAGAAGTCTTTCGTGTTATGTTGTGTTTGGGGTGTAAACATAAAGTTATTGAACTTCTCGCTGAGGTTAAATTGCAACCTTAAAGCAGCTAAACAAGAAAGTAACAGGAAAAAAATGACAGCAGAAGATGTTGCACTTGGTGTAGGAACAGGTTCATGGTGACCCAATAGAAATCCACACAGAAGTAGACGTTTATTTGCAAGTGAACATAGGGCTAAATATTATTAAATACAATGTTTTATTTTGATTACTTTGTCTCAAAAAGGATGTTGCTGTAAAAAATCAAAAGGGAGTGATGGAAATGATTGCAGATACAAAAAGGACAAATCAAAAAAATTTAGGCTGTTCTGGTAGGGAGACCAATAAGAAGTGCCACATAGCCTATACGCTAGCAAATAATACAAGAATGAAAGAAACATCTGAATGCTCATTCTTTAAGCTTCTATTTTATGTAGTTTGTATTTACCTGTTGACTGGGCTGCTCAGGGCTTTCTGCTTTTGTTTTCTTTAAAGGATTAAGGGCGTTTAGGAAAAAAATGTAGAAGCTATCTTAGTGGATAATATTATGCAAAATATTTAAATCCTCATATTTTAAATGCTAAGCAGAATTAAGAATATTTGCCAACAAGTATTCTTCTTGTATAGCTTAGTATAGCATAAGAGGTATAGCATAATACAATTCAGTTATTTTAGACTTTGGTTAAAAGCTTCTAGTGTTGGTTCAAGATGCAGTTCTACTCTGATGCTATTCTTTTCTTTCCCAGCTCTTGGCAATTCTGGGAAAGAAACGCTCTCTATTTTTTACCCTGTATTCTGGCATCTTGGAGAGTCTTTACGGTTTTACCCATCTTTTTTTTTTTTTTTTCTTCATAGAAGACCTTAAGGAGTAGGACTTCAGGGCCCATTTTTCCGTGCAACAGACAGAAGTGGATGCAGTCTTGGTTACTTTCAGTGCTGCCAATCAGAAACTTGTGAGAGAGGAGGTTGGAAGGTTTTGTCAACTGTAATGCGTTTTTTACTTGAGGAAATCAAGAGTAGAGCTATTAGTCCCCTTTCCAAATGAGTGTTTTTGCAAACAGAAGGGTGGGAAGGATTCTTCCAGGTGACTAAATAATTCATAGGTAAACAGAACTAGGCTCCTCAGCTGTGTGGTTTGTTGAGGTTTTTTGGGTTTGTTTTTGAGCTTGTACATTCCATTTCTAAATGAGTGCTTAACGTCAAATTCAGTGGAAATTAGCAGTGGACAGGTAGAATTGCTAAACAGTAACATTGTGTGTTCATTTTGGTTAATGGGGATGCATCATCTGAAATTTGTTTGCTTGTGTGGGGAATTCCAGAATTTAAGCAAAGAATGTTATTAATGCATAGGCATAATAATTGCCAAGGGAGAGCCTTGGCAACTTTACAAAAAAGTAGTATATGCATTTTCTTATTGCCTACTTGGAATTCATTCCTTTATTCATGATCTGGTTGTAACAGACAATTGGGAATTTTGATGAAAGCTTGTTTTTTATAGAATTGTCCAGTTCGTGTCACTACAGGAAGAATGGACCTGTAAATGAGAGATACAGAAAACCACAACTTATTAAAAGAAGGGAAAAAAAAGTTTTTGCTTTACCTATTAAACTGTTTCTCAATCAGAAGTTACTGTTACAAAGGCGTAATTATAGTAGTACCATACTATTAAAAGTTGTACCAAGAGTTGGGCTATAATATGACTCCTATGAAACTGAGATTACAGGTATATTGCACGAATTTGGACATGAACAGCAAAATTGATGCTTCAGTTGTTCACAATACTTAGTCAGGACCTGATTTCCAAGGGCTTGTGAATTGCTCCTAATAATTTGAAAAGGGGCATGTAGCTTGATGAGTGGTATCTCAGCCTTGGAATATAGTCCTTTGCCAGTGGTAAGTAGTAAGCATTTTGGATCTTCATTAGGCCAGTGTTCAGATTTAAGCATGGAATTTCCTACACACTTTTTAAGTTAAAATATTTCTGGTTTGACTACTTTGCTTATAAAATAAAGATGTACGTGTCTTTGAAGAAGTGTATTTCACTTTATCTAAGTTGTATTTATCACGTTTGGTTCTGTTAATGTATAATTAATGAAGAAAAATGAGAATTGCTGAAGAAGATTAAGAACACATCATAATAAGCTTTCAGTAATTGATAGATCTTTGGGTGAAAGAAGGTCAATTTTCTTGTTCTTCTTGCTGGAGACAGACTGATTTGAACTTGGTATTTTGACTAGTCTTTCAACAGGGTTCATAGGTTGCTTTTACTGACTGCTAAACTATGTTGTAGGAAGATAGATGGAAGTTTCTGCCCGAATGGAAGGAACAGTGAGAGCAACTCTTTGGGTTTGGGTTTTTTTGTTGTTGTTTTTTCCCATTTCACATGTATCTAATGATTGGTTTAGGAGCCTTAATTGCTGAGCTGAAGAAGTGCAGTGGGAGGTGGCATAAAGCCTGTAACAGGTTTGTAGTTTTGGATAGGAACTTTTGGAGTCTCTTGTAGAATCAGCACTATTTTCCACTTGTAGCAGACCAGATTTTGGTGGGTGGCTTAAGAACAGACAGAGATGGCAATTAGGCTTTTTATTTACTGAGATGGATTTTTATCCTGTCATCTTGACTGATGGGGGTCTGTCTGAATTCTGGATTGAGGCAGAACTAATTCAGGTGCAACTTCTTCTTTTCCTTCCTCAGGAAAGTACAGCATGCTATACATGCATTGTGTTTTACAGAAGTCAAGGATATGGTGGACTCCTATGGGTTCACGTTTACGATCTGTCTTTCCCAGACTGAGTTTGAATGGTCAGTCCATCTGTCATTCTCTTTCTCTTCTGCAGCCTCCCAGTGAGCTTAGCTGGTGTGTGTGTAGTCTTTGGATTTGTATTGGTCAGATGATTTGAAAAAATGTGTGAGGACCTTGATTTTTTTTTTTATATATATACACTTTGGTAGTCTATAAAATGGATTTATGGAATGAAAATCAAATCTCCCATATGAATCTTCTAAGCCCTGCTGTCTTTCACCTTCTGCCAACTGCAATGCTGAGAACCAGATTTTCTGAACAGTGCATGGTTTTTCTGTTATCACTAAGGGTTTTTTAAACATCTGCCTTCTGAAACATCTTTCCTGTGCAGTGGCAAAAGGGTTATTCTTGTAACTAGAAGGGCTGGAAATTTACATAAGCGGGGGGAAAAAAACTTATGTGAACTCAAAAAAATGCAGATTTTGTGGTGAGAATACCTGCTGTGTCCCTGTAATAAACTCTCAGCTGTGAGCAGTTACAAACATCGCATTTGTGGTGCGAGTTTCTTCTACTTCACCCCTTCTTTTACCTCCACAGTTCAATATGGCTTAGGTTGTTAGTTTCCCTTCCAAATCAATCTGTTGCAGATAAAAAAGGAAAACAAGGGAGGGAGGGGAAGAAAAGAAAGAATAACTTGATAGAAAATATTTCTTTGGAAAGTGTATAACCTGCCTCTCGATTTAGTTAGGAACATAACTGATTTTCAGCCACATCAGGCATAATCTACCATCTTCCTTTAAGTTACTGGTGAGAGTGATTTTGCACAAGGACTTTGGGTTGTAAAATGTAGTAGCTGAGGTGTGGACATGTATCCTTCTGTTTCCCCCTTCCATGAGCAGTGACTTCAGACAGAGGGGACAGATGTGTGTCTGGAAATGGTACCATCTCAAAACACTGCAGCAAAGTCTGTCGATGGCCAGCTGCCAGGGTGTTCAGTTAGTGCTTAATATGGAGTGTCTCCCAAGGAGACCTGATAATCTTTGAAATATCTGCACAGTTTCAGGTTTAAAGACATTCTGAGATTGCATGTTACAAAGCTGTAGGTGTGATTCAAGCAATTGTGATGGTGTTTCAGTAAATAGCCTGAGTAACATTTGTGTGCTTTGGTTTAAGTCAGTCCAGATTTCTGTCAGGGGTTTCAGCAAGGTCAGCCGTATCTGCACTAACATTTGATTGCTTTAATTTCACTGTTGTGCTCTTGTCCAGCAAAATTAATGAAGGCTAAAAGTGGCTAAATTTGCTTTGAAAGCAAAAAGGAATTTTTTCTCTTTAAAACTTGAAAATAATTATGAAATCGTATTTTAATTATCCTCTGAATATTATAAAGGTTTGAAATGTTGACACCTTATATATAATATTTTTTATTTCCCTGCTTTTGTTTTTAGTTGGCTATGCTTGCTTGGTTGTGTTTTGTTTTGTTTTGGGTTTTGTTTTTTTTTTAATACACATGACCTACTATTAAGGAAATGTGATCTAAATTTAAAATCTAAGTAAACAAATGACTGAAAATTAGTTTTCTTTCCTATTTAAATGGTTTGGTTGGCATATATCATCCTGTTTATTTTCAGAAAGTATTTGTGAATAAAATCAGAGTGTGTTTGCATCTCAAGGAGTGATTTCTGCCTAAGACTCTCTGAATCATTTGGACTTTTTATTTTAATGCTTTGAAATAGTGATTAAATATATTCACTCTGGCTTGCTTTAATCTGATTGCACATCTAGAAGTTTTCTTCCGATGTAGTGCAGCCATGTCTGGTGTAAGCTGGCTTAATTAGCACTGCTTAGTGATGTGGGACCCCTGTCAAAGGCTATTACATTATCTGGAAACATAAGGAGTTAAAGCTAAAGCTGTGACCTCATCTCTATTCATGTTACACTGGAGTAGAAGCGGCACTGAAAGGGATTGTTTAACTGCATCTCTGTCTTTGCTGCTGCTGGTTGATTGCTTTACTTTGGTTCTGATAGCTACAGCGTGTTTTTGCTGAACAGCTGTTATGGTAGGGATTTGTGGGAATACTAGAGACACATGAAGTCATGCTAAGACCGACTGCATGTGGAAATAGCTCCCATGGAAATATTTAGACTCAAATATATCTTTCTACCTGATTTCAACTTTTTATTGCTTCCCCTGTGAAAATTCACGCAGCATCAAGGAGAGCTAAAACACACATGCTTCTGGCCAGTCATGCACTTAGGCAACCATGCATGCCATTTATTACTTTATTACTTAGCACTACATATTAACTGAGGAGTGCAACTGCTGTCGCTTTAATGTCAGAGCAGCGTACGTTACAATAGGTGTCACTGTGCGGCTGGGTCCAATCGTTATCGGTGACTTCAGCTATTGGCTCCGAACGCTGTCTGACTCCATCTGCAGGGCTGCAATACCTACTCTGTTCTGATCCCTTCAACGCACAAGTTCAGCTCGCTGAGCAGACTAGCAGCGCTACTGCACATCTTGCTAGCCCTCTTCAGAAAGCCGATGCTACAGCCGCACGCGTACCCTCCTGGCAGAGTGTAGCGCTTTCAGGCGATTTCTGATCAGGAGATCTGGAAGGAAATAAAACTGGCAGGAATGATGGGGATGTATTTAACGATTCAAGTACTGGATCAAACTTAAAGCCAGTTTCTTACTCGGTGCACTGGAAAGGTCACCTTGTCTTGCTGGAAAAGAAGCAAACTCTCAGCTCTGCTGCTCTCTGTTTAACAGCTTCCACGTGCATTTCTTAGTGTTCCTGGCTAGTTAGGCTATCTAGCTTTACAGACAAGTATACTCATGGTAGATGAGAAAGAAAAGAACATGAAATGTCTCACCTTCTTCTTGATGCTTCCAGAGACGGTCAAGAACAGGTCCAAGAAGAGCTCTAAGAAGGGAAATAGCAGCAGCAGTAGCAGCAGCAAATTGCCTCCAGTTTGCTATGAAATCATTACCTTGAAGACCAAAAAGAAGAAGAAGATGGCTGCTGATATTTTTCCCCGAAAGAAACCAGCCAACACTAATACAACTGCTGTCCAGCAGTACCACCAGCAAAATCTCAATAACAACAACACTATTCCAGCACCTAATTGGCAAGGACTTTATCCGACCATCAGAGAGAGGTAAGTTCAGGGCAGTTAATTTTTGCTGTTTGAACAGAGAGAAAAGTAGCAAAACGTTTGTAATGCATGTGTTTAGTCATTTATTTGCTGAAGTAAATGTAGTGTTCTCTCTCTCTCTCTTTTTTCCTTTGTGTGTGTGAAACAAGTATTTTGGTAATGGAAAATATTTTAATAATCTCTTTCCCAGACAGTGCAGCTGTTGGTCTTGAGTAAATAAAAATGTTGCTGGAAGCTGCAGTGTACCCATAAAGATTTGCTTTTAGACCTTAGTGGGAATTTTCAGTGATACATGTGCTTGACTTTGATTTCCACTTTTTGAAAAGTTCTCATAAGTTTTTTGGTTTTGGTTTTGTTTTGTTTTTTTTTTTAATTGCACACCCATCTCTTCATACCGTTTTCTTTGGCGTATTTGTGTGATGATGTGTAAAGTAGCTTAAAACAAAGTGTGGCCTGCTTCTCTTTACTAACATGCAATTTCAAGTTGTTAAGAAATTTAATTTCTTGGGTCTGGGGCAAGCACAGTGTTACTGGACGCCATAAATTAACACGCTGCCTCTGTTTGTAGAAATGCAGTGATGTTCAACAATGACTTGATGGCAGATGTTCATTTTGTGGTCGGGCCACCAGGTGGGACCCAGCGGCTGCCAGGACACAAAGTAAGCAACAGCTGCATTATCAGCTCGAGCGGGGATAGCCAGAGAGATCTCCCACGGTTACGCCAGGGCATAGCGTGGGAGACTTGGCTCTTCTGGGACAGGCATAATTCTGTGTTTTAAAAGTATATGTGTAGTGGACTAGTCTGTCCCTTGCATTTCTTTGGTTTTGTTTAAACAGTACACTTGTGCTAAGGCAGTCGTTGTAAAGTTAGGAATACTACTTTGTGCTGCTGATTAATATTACTCTTGAGATTTTCTAGAAATAGTTAACTTCTGTAGTGGATATGAGCGTTTTCCAGTAGCTAATGCATATATGCCCATGAGAGTAAAATGCAGGTAAAATGTGTAATTCTGTTCTTAACTTTGACTTCATTTCTTACTGAAGTGTGTCTGTAGTCTGTCAGCGAAGCCCAGTATGCTCAGTGACTCTCCCACATTGTTTTTGTTGGCAGTGCTTTCAGTTTAAAGCATGAAATAAGATTTCCCTTTCTCAACAGTATGTCCTGGCTGTTGGGAGCTCTGTATTCCATGCGATGTTTTACGGAGAGCTTGCTGAGGACAAAGATGAAATCCGTATACCAGATGTTGAGCCTGCTGCTTTTCTCGCAATGCTGAAGTAAGCATCATTCATCTGCTGGATATGTTTTCCTTTATTATGTATGCATACATTGGTAATGTCATAGTTAAAGTATTAGGCTTGCGTATAAACAGAAAGAAAGCAATTGCTTAAAACATTCCCCTTTTTGTGTTTTGGGTATTTTTGATTTTTACCTCATTTTGCTGTCCCCCTTTAGTTCCAGGCATGCATATATTAGACTGATGTAGTCAGTTATAAATAATGACTTTGACAGGGGATCTTAGGGCACATTGTATACTGTAATGCCTATTGATCTGATTTGTCACTACACATGTTACACAAAGGAATGGAGTTACTAAAAAGAATTTTCAGCTGTTACAAAAAAAAACCCCAAACCTGTTCTACTTTTGCAAAGTTAAAAACACACACAGAAACCCCAAACCTCAGAATGGCTTGGTTTCTATATTGACATAATTCTAGTTTTTTTATAAGCTTGCTGTATGCAGGTCTTGTCTTAGAAAAACGACCCTAAGTTAATTTTCAGAAGCTATATTCAATAAATTTTATTTACATGAATAGGGGGGGAAATGGGGGGGGGAACCAGTCAGTTTACATGATGATTGTTTTTCTTCTTGCAAACTGCATAAGAAATGCTGTCTTTTCCTAAATGAGCATAATGAACCAGTGTCCCTGCTGAATTGTCCTTGAATGTATCTATAAACTCTGATTATTAAAGAGAAATACCCTATCCCAGAAATGCAATGGTTTTAAGGGTTTTTTCCCTTCAGCTTTAGTAACTGCCATTGCTTTATGATAAAGAATATATGTTAGTATCTGATAGTGATCCTTTTAATACGCTGCAGATTTTCTTGCATGTAATGGTGTAATCACTAGCTAACAATTTATTGTATTTCATAGATTGTTTTCACTAGCTTGTGATTACAGAATAGTTTATTTTTTCTTTTATGTTTCAGTGGCACTGTAGATGAACATTCAAAGTTCCATGTAGAGTTTGTTGCATAGAGTTTTATAGGTTGTTGTGCAAATATCAGTAACTGCAAGGAAAAGCTGAAGTCACGCAGTTGTTCTATAGACCTGGAATATAAAGTTAAGATATAACATTATGTAACTAGGTGCAATATGGATCCCTGCTTTGGGCCTTTCTGGTTTTGTGGGTGTTTTCTGCAGAGCTCAGACTTGTGCTTTACTTTCATGCAGAATTTTACAAGGCACAAATACGAGATACTTGGATTCCCCTGATCCCCCTCCCTTTTTGAATAGCAAATCTATTTCACTATGGCTAAACATGATTTGCCATGTAAAAACTGAATGCTTTCTGAATTTATCATTAAGAAATGTGTTCAGAGAGCAAACCTAGAAAAGAGAGTATCAATACTGGTATCTAGGTCTTGGCGTATTATTTAGCCCATGGCAATTTAGGAAGCTGTCTTTGAGAGCATGGCCAGAAACACGGAATTCTTCACCTTCTCAGCTTTTATTTAAGAAACCAAAAGACCACAAAAAGTTTGTGATCTTTATGGATGTTGAGCTAACCTTGCCAGTGCAAACTCCCACTGATGCAGTGTGCCTGAACCTGCAGAGTGCTCCTGTGTCTGCAGACGCCAGGGGTGTCTGCAGCCGTGATGGTGCAGGGAAGGGAAAGGGATGTTGCTCAGCAGTGCAGCATTACCCTCATCACAGGATCCAGTGCATGTGCTGCACTGGGTGGAGCTTGGGGAGAGCCACAGTCCCCTTCGCTCCTCTGCCCATGGGAAATCATACCTATGAGTGTTGCTTGCGACTGCTGTGAGCAGTGGGTGGCAGAAGGCTTATGATACTGTTGCTACAGAAGGAGAAGACTTTTTAACCTATCTTAAAGCAGCCTTCTCCTTCATATGCTCCTTTCTGCAGTCAGGAGGAATGCATTGTTATCTTTGTCAGAAAATACATTGAGTTGTGTTTTGTTGTTTTTTTGGGGCGTGGAGTTGGTTTTTTTGTTTGTTTGTTTTTTTCCTGGACAGTGAGTTCTTACAGCATAAATATTTTTTGTCTTTTAGTATATAGTGGGCATTCTGACAGCAAACATCAGACAAGGTATTACCCAATGTAACACAGGAAATAATACCTCAGCGGGTAGATACTAACGCTCCCAGTAAAATTGCTTTGGCTGTCTTTAATGTATTACATCTTATCTTAATCTTGACTGTTCAGGTTAGAACTGTGGTCTCATCTTATCCCAGGATGAATGTGCTACTAAACCATCAAACCCTGTGGTCCAGCAGAATCCTCTGTTTAAGAACAGGGTGAAACTGGAATATCAGTAATTGCAGACCAGAGTTGAGGTGCATTGGCAGAATGACAAGTGTGGAATATTGCTGACAGCTGAGCTGTGCTGTGTCTGTTGTCAATCAGTGATATTAGTTCTTCACTTTCATGAATATTAAACTAGCAACTTTTGTACTATTTCAATTTAAAACAGATGTCATCTCTGCTATACTAGGAGGCAAAGAGAAGTAATAGAAGGGAGAAAAGAGTTGGAGAGCAATGAGGAGAATCATAAAAACTAATTAATTGATACATTGAAAATTTTTTGGACACTACAGGAGCTAAGCCTTTAACCAGTGATACATAGATGTGCTCTTTGTTGTTACTTACTTTCAGCTGGGCTATTTGTAATAAAGATCAAAAAAAAAAAAAAAAAGGTTTGGGTCTGTGTAAGTATTCTTTTACTGTGTAACCTCTTAGATTTTATTATATGGCTTGAGCAGTACCTGCTCTGAGCATATTTCTTAATTATGGCTTGGAGGATAGTACACTATACCTGCAAAAATAAAGATATTTACAACTATAATCAGATCAGAGTAGATACAAATTCTACTTCATAAGCACATCTGTTCTGAAAAAAATTCATTGTGTTGGGAAACCTGCTAACTAGAAAATTTTAATTAATACAGGATCGCACACAACTTTAGCTTTACTGGAGGAAGATGCTTTTATCAACCATAACCATCAAGACTTGCTTATCCCTATGAAGAGTAAAATTGCATTTGGCATGGTTTTAGCACATTGCATTCACCAGCTGCAAATGGGGCCCTGAAGCATGAGATATTAAAAAGAACAAACTGTACAATGCTTCATTTCTCTGAGCAATGAATCCCAGCAGTTTAGTCACATAAATAGAATTTCACCTTCATCTCTTCTACTACACTAGCGTAACAGTAAAGCTTTTTTTTTTCTTCCTTATGCAATGAGACTGAGAGAAAACACTGTGGTAGTGGAGCTAGGATGCTGTAAGCATTAATAACCTGAAAATTAGAATTCTGTACCTCTCCCTTGATGTTTCATCACCTTGTTAAAAAAAAAATAAAAAGTCAAAACAAACCCAGCCTCTCCCCCCTAAAAAAAAAACCAAACCAAAAAAAAAAACCAAAAAAAAAAAAAAAAAACCAAACCCCACAAACCCAGTAGTTATAAAGATGGGTAGCACCTGATATACTTTTATAGTATTTCTATTCTTAGACTAGCTAGTTATTCCCAATAAACTTGTTTTCATTCCTGCATTTATATATACACCTCACTAAATCATCATACACCATCACGGGATATCCAGTGCAAATACTCTTTGTAACAAGTGTTACAAGACTTACGTGTTAGCCAAGTAAGGTAGCCCTTGAGGAGCTACTGCCTGGGGCAGATAGCCTCTCATTAGCCAAAACATGTATGGAAGGAAAACAGAGCTGGAGGGGCGATGATGTAACCATTGTCTACATAGCAGATACCCCAAATGTGTAGTTTTATTCACCTTGGATTTAAGCCTGTTCTCTTCCATGGTCTTACATGAGTGATGAATTCGGTTTGTGCTTTCTTTCTGGATTAATCAATGTTCCCCGAAAGCACTACTTAGTTTTAATGTGGAGCCATTTAAATCTTCTTTGTTTATAATTTTCAGATGTTGTTGACAAATTGCATTTTTGCATCAAGCAGCAGTGTTACATGCATGTGTTTTATTTCAGATACATATATTGTGATGAAATTGATTTGGCTGCAGATACTGTACTGGCCACTCTTTATGCTGCCAAGAAGTACATCGTTCCTCATCTTGCCCGCGCCTGCGTCAACTTCCTAGAGACAAGTCTAAGTGCAAAGAATGCCTGTGTGCTGCTTTCCCAGAGCTGCTTATTCGAGGAACCTGACCTGACCCAGCGCTGTTGGGAAGTGATTGATGCCCAAGCTGAGCTAGCTTTGAAGTCTGAGGGGTTCTGTGACATTGATTTTCAGACACTTGAAAGCATTCTCCGAAGGGAGACTCTGAATGCCAAAGAAATTGTTGTTTTCGAAGCAGCTCTGAACTGGGCTGAAGTGGAGTGTCAGCGACAAGAGCTAACGGCTACCATAGAGAACAAGCGCAAAGTCCTTGGGAAGGCTCTGTACTTGATACGCATCCCTACCATGGCACTCGACGACTTCGCAAATGGCGCTGCTCAGTCTGGGATTCTGACTCTCAACGAAACCAATGATATCTTCCTCTGGTATACAGCTGCCAAAAAGCCAGAGTTACAGTTTGTAAGCAAGCCCCGGAAAGGCCTCGTTCCTCAGCGATGCCACCGTTTCCAGTCCTGCGCTTACCGCAGCAACCAGTGGCGCTACAGGGGCCGGTGTGACAGCATCCAGTTTGCTGTTGATAAGAGAGTGTTTATTGCTGGCTTTGGGCTGTACGGCTCCAGCTGTGGCTCAGCAGAGTACAGTGCCAAGATTGAACTCAAACGACAAGGAGTTATTCTAGGCCAGAACTTGAGTAAATATTTCTCAGATGGTTCTAGTAACACTTTTCCTGTGTGGTTTGAATATCCAGTGCAGATTGAGCCTGACACCTTTTACACAGCTAGTGTGATTCTGGATGGTAACGAACTCAGCTATTTTGGCCAAGAAGGAATGACAGAAGTTCAATGTGGGAAGGTGACTGTTCAGTTTCAGTGCTCCTCGGACAGTACAAATGGCACTGGGGTACAGGGAGGGCAAATTCCCGAACTCATATTTTATGCTTGAATGAAAGTGTGCGGAGACGAAGCATTTTGCTCTGAAGAACCTATCTCGTCGAGGCCTACTGACGCTTAGCTTTTTATCTGCAGATGTGTGATCAGTACAGGTAATATGTAACTAAATGCTGTGGGCAAGTTAATGGCTTGCTATACTTGTAGCATTGTTGGTGATAAAGTTTAAGTGTAAAATTTAACTTTAAACTGGAAGCTCTTAGGAGCAAGCACGTTTTAAAGGCTTTGTAAGAGAGGTGCCTGTTTGCTGGTGATGCTGACCCTTTCTTTGCACCTGTGAATCACCAGAGGATGTCTCCCTCTTGTATCTCACTAAACGCTGTCTTCATTGATCAGTTTTCTCTTCCTCCATTTCCTGCTTTTTCTGGTTGTAATTATTTGGGAAGCTAGAGGTAGAAAACAAAGAGCCTTGTTTTATAGCTCTCTCTTCTGTCTGCTCTTTGGACTTGAGAGATTCCAATAATGAGCTGCTTTTGATTATGGGAGCTGAAAGAAGTGTTTCAGTTGTAAGCAGAAAAAGTGTAAGCTTAAACCTTCATCCTGTGAGATTCTCCCATGGTCAGCTGTTTGGGATGGCTGCAGGGGAAGATGGAGAGAAGCAAGTAGCTTTCAGAAAGCTACACAGCATGCTGACCATGTCCTCAGTGCATGGACATGTTTACAGTGGGGGCAGATGTGGGCTTGGCAAGTCACCCTCAGAGTTAATTTTCTAGGAATCCCACCTTGAAGGCAAGGAAGTACTTGCACATGTTCAAATTGTTTATGCAGCTCTTGCAACTCTACTCCCAAAAACTAGTTTTTGCTACGTTGAAGTTGATTTGCTATTTAAATGGCTTGTCTTTGAACCCTTGCTAAATAAATGGGAATTAATATCTATCATCCGATGCAGGATAATTTTTTGCTTGTTTTAGGTGGGGTTTTTTCTTCCTCCTAAACATGGTAGAGGGAGATTTTAGAGCAACAAAGAATGTGCCAATCCTGTCTTGGGCTTTTTTCTGTAACATGAGATTTCTTCTTTTTATTACCATATGTTATCAGTGAAAATTTAGACAAAGACAGAAGATTCCCAACTATGGTCATATTACACTTGGTGTATATCATCAGAGAACATTGAGGAGGAGGAAGTCTTCTCTAATGTGTTAATGCTGGCTCTCTTGCAACTGCTTATGGTTACACATCAATTGGAGGTATATGTGGTACAGAACCTTTTCCTTGTCTGAATTTTTTTTTTTTTTTCTAAACTTCCTGTTATATGTCTGTATCAGTTTTGGAAAAGTAGTAGGGTTCATGATACCTGTTATCAGGGAAGGAAACAAGTATAAATAAGAAATACAGGTACTATTTAATCATCAGAAAATCCTTCACCATTGCATTGGGACATTTGCTTCTCAGGCAGAATGCCTATTGTAAAGTATTTCATTCTAATTCACCTCTGAAACGGGTTCTGTTTGTTGCATATGTTTTAATAAAATGAGAGGACCAAATGATTCTTTAGACAGACTGAAAATTAATATTATGGTATATCAACACATTAATGTAGCATAATCCTAAATTCACTTGTCACTTTTGTAATAAAAATGTTTTTCTCATATGATTTCTTACCAGTTTAGTACTATGACTCTAAGTGTTTCTTGACGGTTGGAATCCTGGGCCGTGGTCATCATAAAGTGCTGTTATGTCTTTATGTGTCCAAAACACCATCTGAAGTAAGGAAAACGGGAGTGTAGATGTCAAACACTTTATGGCCAAAGCCCAGATCTTCTCTCTAGGTAATAAAAGGAGAGCCAGGTAAAAAACTGCCCTACAAGATCTATGCTTTTCACCCATCTTAGTGTTTAATGTTTTATATGCATACATACAATACGTGTGTGTGCATGTGTAAGCAACGTTCTTTCTGAAATGTAAATAACCTCAAAATATATAGAAAAATGTTTTGGTTTTTTGTAACAGATGTACATAATCCAGACTGTTAGTGAAATCTAAACAGAATGCTCCATGGAAAATTCCCAGAGAGAGATTTAAAAACCCTCCAGTTAATTATATTTGGATCTGCAGCCTAAAATAGACAAGTGTATAAATTGTATGGACTGGAGGAAGAGTTGCTGAAGACACTGCAAAAGAGATTGTGATGAGGTAATGGTCATCTACTTTTAGACAACATCTGAGCAGCAGTTCCATTTATTTAAATATATTGGAAAGCAGAAAAAGATGCTAATCAGCTGATTAAGTTTTCTTACAGCAAGCGGTTGATGTAGATGTAATTACTCTGAGTGATGATCAGATTGACAAGTTGCTTGCAGTAACAAGCTGCATTCTGAGTTGTTTGGAAAAAGATCAGGTGCCTCAGCCGGTGGGACAAATCAGAGAGTACTGCATTGGTATAACACTACTTGAGTTCTCGCTTTTAATTTATTTTTTGGTTTTTACTTATCTGCAAATAAAGGTGAGCTATCTACTACGTTCACTGTCTGGAACAGAAGTTTAGGAGATCAGAATACTGCATAGCTATAACAGGTAGAAATGAGCTATTATTTAATTATTATTTTTATTTGCTACTTTTATGAAATCTTTTTGACGAAGTAGGATGAAAGCTACTTCTAGCTTAATTCCTCTGAGTTCATTCCAGGTTTTAGGAGCTGGTGCATGTATAGTTTTTCAATACGGTTGAATAAGCATAAGCACCCCAAAACACTTTTTGATGCTTACAGCGCGACTTGATTCCGAGTACTGCTTGATGCTAACAAGTATTGGTATATAAGAAGGTGGCTAGTACCGGTCACCTTAAGACATCAGGGCACTTAAATAGGTGTCTAAATGTGTATTTGGTTGGTTTAGCAGTAGCATCCAAGCTTCAATACGTTGATTGACATTTTGCAAGCATCAGCCATATCAACTTGGAATGTAAGCATAATGTCAATAGAGATACTTTCGTAGATTTTGTCTTAAACTGTACCTGGCCATCTTTGCTACTTGTATGTTTGATTTTCCTGGTGAGGGGAATCAGTGATAAGAAAGTATAATGTAATATACTTTCTGCATATCTAAAATAGTATTTAAGTAAACATTTTAATTTCTACGTACTTATTGCACTGAACTGTTTTGGTTTCTTTCTTAATTTGTTGTGATAAACTCAGCTAACTTCAGGTCCCAGCACCCGTTTGTGCTGGAGCAGTGTTTGACCTTAGCAAGCTTACAGCATTATTTATAAAGGACAGATATATATAAATATGAAGTACCTCATGTTGAATGTTATTGTACTGTATCTTTAATGTCACAGTGCAGATCTTGTTGGACTCATGAATGTGTATAATCACATTAAACATACAAATAAAAATGGTTCTTAAATGGCTGTTTCCTGCAGTGTCTTTGAAGCATGAGCTGTGAAAGCCTTTACTTAGTTATCTCTTTTAGTGATTTCTATTGTTCTGCAGTTGTGCACAGATATTTTTCAAGCTTATGTATTCAGAGATCTTTTGATGCCCAAAGAAGTAAAAGTCTAAGGAAAAAACAAAGAACAATGAAAATGTTAATCAGTTACATTGTAAAAAAGGATGACGATTAAGCTAATGAGCTGGAGTGAATGAATTCATTTATGTGCCTTATGAAAGACCTTGAATACTAGCATTAATATTTTAATGTTCTATTAATATTATTAAATATGTGGAGATGAAGGGGGGAGGGTCTTCTGTTTATTCTAAAAGACAGTTGGCAGGGGAAAGGCCATGGTTTTCAGTCTCTGATATATCAGAATAAAAGACATGGTTAGTGCCAAGAGGCTGTTCTCTGCTGAAAAGTTAATTATGTAATACTATTCAGAATTCTGACTATTTTCTTACTTAAAATTGTCTTCCAGGAGATTTAAACCTAATTTTAGATAGTTTTATGGTCAGTGAAGCTGAAGCCCCTCTTCATGGTGTCCATCTCCAAGACTTTTCACGTATGACTAGCCAGCGATAAGAAATACTCCACAGTGTGATATAGAGACATGGAAATTTAATTGAGGTAGTCTTCCCCAGTAAAAACAGTACCTTCAGATTTCATCAAAAATGATGATTAAAGCATGGTTACAGGCGTGAAACTTGTCACTTTTGGTAAGTTGTTTTTCTAGAATTCTTACTGTAGTACTTGGTACCACACTGCTACATTCTTGATCCAAATTCCTTTGTGTCCTGTGCGTCTCATCTGTTTAAAGCGAGTTCCAAACTAGAACTGTCCTGTGCCTTGTTCTGTACTAATGATACCAGCTCTCTGATGTGTCCTAGATATCAGTGTGATTTGGTGCAGAAAGGACCGCGGCGGTGGCGGCAGCAGCAGCCTAGCTAGGTAGGTTACAGGAGATTGGTGCTGCTAGCAGCCTCAGTTTCTCTGATAAACCAGTAAGAGCTAAGTGGACAAGATGAATAAAGGATGGCAGATCTCATCCAAAGGGACATTCTTCTCTATTTCTGGCTGAAATCTGACAGAAGTGCTAGACACTTGCTTTGGAAACTGATGTTAGGTAGAGCTGTGTCAGTCTCTTGCTCTGGGTTCAGTGATGCAGGGAGGCATGTGTGTGCCAGTTCCTGGCACAGGGGTGAGACGGGGACTTAGCCCATCAGCAGTATTTGGCTACTGTGAAAAGCAGCAGCTTTTAAGCCAGCATATTCTACCACGCTTGCAAGCAATCAGTGGGAGCAGGAATACCTGCTGATTTCCTGAAGGCAATGAAAGGAGCTGCTTTCTCACGTGGCAGTCTGACCATGTTGAAAATAAAATTCAAAAAAAGGCTTTTTGGCATGCTGCTCCATTTCCAGAAGTCTGAATTTATTTTCTCCCCAAGACTTCCCCATAAAGCGAAGCCCTGGCCCAATTGAAATCAGTAGGAGTTGCCCTAGTGACCTCAATAAACCCAGGATTTTCATTTGCAGTGTTCAATTTGTGTGATTATTCCCAAAACACAACATAAAACTGCCCAAGAAAGGGAAATTAATTTTGAAATCCCAGTGTAATCTGATTATTTATAGGTAGAAACCTTTCTATTGAATTTTACAAAACTGCTCATTCAATTTTATATGCCTGCCCCCAAGCTTTTCTACTAGTATGCTTTATCTTCAGCCACGAATCTATAAGCAAACCAGTAAATCTCTATGAGGCTTTATGTAGATTTTTACAATCTGTGTACGGAATTCATAGCACATAAGATGCATAGTATGGATAAAGTATTTTTAAGATTAGAAAGTGTGTGTAAATTGCTCGTACTCCATTCAGCATGAAGGAAAACCAAAACCAGCTATGTTGCTCAAAGGCACCGTATTCTGAAAGAGCTTGAAGTCTGCTGAGCTTGTTGATAGCATCAGAAATGCATTTATATTAAGTCTTTAATTGTAGCTTTTTAAAATTAGCTCTCTAATTGTTTTCTATAGACAAAGATAACACAGTTGGCCTTCAAGTATCTTCTATCCTGGTCCAATAGGGTTTACCTTTGAACAGGTACTAGCAATTGCAGTTTTCTAGATCTCATTTTAAAGCTTCACAGTAACGTTAAGTGCTGCTTGGGGAGCATCAGCATTTCAAAAAAGGCTGTGGCTGGTTTTAGCCTAACAACAAACAAGGGGTTGCATGGGGAGATATCTTCAGTGGTGATGCTGCAAGTAAGTACAGAGGAAGGGTTTCCATTTCCTTGAGGGGGAAACACCTTGTGTTGCCTTATGCTGAGAGCAACCACATGCTGAACATCATGTCTGACAGTTCAGCGGCCATGTAGAAGTGGAAGGCTTAAGATGCAGTGGGGGACCACTGCATGAAGGCAGCAGTGGAAGTTCGCAGCTGCAGGGCTGTAGTAAGCAAGCTGATCTCATGAGCCGAAGTACTGGCATCCTGTATTCATAATGCTCTCAGTGACCGAAGGTTATAGCTGGGCTGCTGAATGGCAGGTGACTGTGATTTTTCACAACTGTGAATCCCATTTTGCATTTTATTGTTATTCTGGGAGAGTCTCCAGCTCTCCTCTACCCTGAGCTGCCAGTTCCTGCTCTGTTCCAGAGGCTTCCATGTGATCAAAGCCCAGTAACTCTGTGTGTGGTGAGACTGAGGGGACTGGGAGCACCTGGTGGAAAGGACTGGCTGAGTGGGAGTGGGACATCCCAGTGCTTTCCTGAGCTGCTTGCATGCTCTCCTGGATATGCTGAATGCTGACTTAGAGTGACAGGAAAAGGCAGGATAACTCTTCTATATGTGTGTGTGTGTATGTATTTCAGCATTCCCTAGCCTCACTTTCTCCAGCCAAATCCTGACTGTGCTTAAAGGGGAAAATCAGCATTAATTCACTTTTTTGTGGGGTATAAGAATTGTGATTCTGCAAAGGCTAATTCATGCTTCTGTCTTTACAAAGTCAACAGTCCCAGTGAGTTCAGGGCAGGTAATGAGGGGTAGAACTCATGTCTACCTTAAAAGCGTATATGGAAAAATCTACTTTCTTCTTTAATGCCTTGTTCTTAGGAAGTTGTGATGCAGTAAAATAAATTTGTTGTAAACTGGAACTTGGCATGTCTGGCTTGTTTCTGTAGCAAGGCTTTTTTTGAATAAAAGATCCAAGGAACTGTATTTAGCTTAGAAATACTAAATCCCGCAGAACTTCTAGAGTGTGAGGGTAACACAATATAAAGGCACTTCCAGATGTGAGGATGTTGCCCTTTGGTTGCAGTGTTAAGCTAAGGTGTGACATGTTCTTGCTTTTCTTCCTACCCACCAGGGCATGTTAGTGGTGGCATTTGCATCAGACACCATTAGTGCTTAGGGAGAAGTGATGCTGAGGGAGAGAAATGAAGGTCGGAGAGCTGGAATACAGGGGGAAAGTATCTAATCAGAAATAACAGCTCTCATCAGGCACAGACAATAGACAGTAAACTGGCTTCAGGAGAACTATTCAGGCATCATGAGAGCCAAATCAACAGACATAAGGTAAGAATACACTCATGACAACTATTTGAATGATTTTTAAAAGTTGCTTATGCTCGAGACTTTCCTTACCCCTACAAAGGGAGAAGTTGCTTTGCTACCTTAGAATAAATCCCATACGTGGTTTTTGCCTTTGTCTTCCATGCTTCACGTAGTAGTTTCTTTGCAATATATGCAACATAAGCTGATTTTCCTCCTTAGTGCCAGGGCATGAGCAGGCTGGCTAGCCCTGCTTAGGAAAACAATTTTCAAATATAACCTGTACTTGCCATATCATGCACTCTCCTTCACCCCTCTACACACAGTCTTTGTTGGCTTGTAGTAAAATGGCAAAGAGCAGGAGTCCCAAGACACGGTTGGGAGAGGAAGCTTTCCCCGCACCTCCATTGTGTTTGCAAGGACAGCAGTAGCAGAGTGCTGTGTTCACTTTTCAAATAGTCATACCAATTTGATGTGAATGAGGCATGGACTCAACATGATCCTTTTCTGGTGCATTAGCTAGAGCACACAGAACAGTCTTTGCAAGTTCTGTGATGCCTGTGTCACTTTTCTGCCAGCTGTGGGGGGGATGGATCCAGATCTGGCATAAAGCCTGCCAATGTTTTGAAGAAATGTAAACTGACAGAGTTGAGTTCATACTGGGTCAGCATTTCATGGCGTTTCTGAGCTGGTATTAGGAGCTTTAAAAGTCATTGAAGTGCAACATGAGGTATTTAAAAGTTGGGGTTCTTACCAGCTCATGGTAGTCATTTTTGTTCCCATTTTACAAGCAGAACTCCCCAACAGAGCAGTCACAGTGATTATGGTTATCACTAGCTCTGGGGTACTTGGAAAAGGCAGAGGTTTAAAACTGAAAACTGGAGCTCTAAAGGAGAGTTGTGGAATGGTCAGTAAAATTACCCGAAGGATACTGTGTTGTTCTGATTCCTTCCCGGTATTTTCCAGTAATGCAGTCTGTACTGGCAGGCTTGTTGTCACTGGTTGAAGATGAATTTTCGTGTAATGAAATATAACTCCCAAGGGCTGAGAGCAAACACCTACTATTTCCCACCTCAGAAAGCTGGCATTCAGCACTCCATGTCTGCCTTTGTAAGAAGGAGAGTTTCTTTTCAGCACTGCCAAAAAAGTGAAATTAATTGAACTAAAGCTTGGCATGAAATGTGAGTGTAACTTGATCTGGGAAGCACGCTTGCAGAATGAAATTTAAAAATATGCAACACAGGAAGGAACTAGTGCATTAGGTTACAGTCAGATGAATTAGTAAGGATAGTCTATCTATGATTTCAATGATCTGGGACAGACAGGTAGGAGAGAGGAAAATGTGCATAGAAAAAGCAATACCTGCATAGTCAGGCTGAGATCAGCACCCTTCAAAGGAGAAAAAAGTCAACCAACTTAAGGGAAAAGAAATCTCCTACTCTTGGTTTCTGCCATTTGTCATGCTGCTCAAGTGATTGTGTAGATGACGTGCTTTTGCTGCGCTCCTGTTAGGACACCATAGTTAGAGAAATGAATTACCTCAGAAGGGCAGAATGAGGTCTTTCAAAGGTCGTTATCAGAACTGGTTTCTCATCAATACACTACTTGATTGGAGGAAAAGACTCGAAATTGCAGGGCTTTGATTGCTGAGGGGGAAGCTTTTAACCGCTTCCTGCTGTTCTGTCATTTTGTGCTAACCCCATATGGCCCTGTTAAATTGATGTCCTGTTTCCTATTCACTGCCCACAAATCACTCTTCTCCTGTTCATATAGGAAACATTTGCACATGATAGAAATTGGAGTGGCTAAACTGTAAATCTTAAATCCAGTAAAGAACTCAAAAGCATTTACCTAGTGATCAAGGTGTTGGGTATTTTTTTTCTTCCTCCCCAGCACTTCCTAATATGCAGTTGTGAACTTTATTAAAAAATACAGAACCTCATGTATACCTCAAGAGAATCTGTGTGCAAATACTGTTCTCAAACAATGCAATGTGAGTCAATCTGTTTTCTGTGCAATAGCTAATTTCTTGCAGCTAATCAGAAGACAAAACAGGCTAGGAGTGATGCAGCTGTTCAGGCACTGAGGTGTCATCGCTGACACTATGCAACACTGAGCGTTGCTGCTGTGGGTTAGGTCAGCAATGAAAACAGCGCAAGAGCTCTGTTTTCTCAGGACAGCAATCCTACGAGAGAGTGCCTGGAAGCTTTGGCCTGAAAAGGAGCTGGTAGCTGAGCCCCAGAAAGGTTTTTCTTCACTTTGATGGATGTCTGAACTTACACAATCTTACAGATTTATGCATACATACACTCTTCTGTCCAGAACTGAATCATGCCTTGGGTCTTTCCATTGACAGCATTTTACTTAAGTCCGCTTATTGTCAGATTAAACTAAAAGATGCTGATTGTGCACTGGTGTGATACGTGGTCCCCTTTTATACCTGCTCTGCTGCAGAGTTCCCCCAGCAGCAAAGGGAAGGGTAGGTATCTAATTGAACAGTGAATCCTAAAACAAGACTAGGTAGCATAGAAATACCCTAATAATGGTCTCAAAGTACTTTGACGTAACTGGAGAAGACAGAGGGAGTGAGCACCTTGTAATCTATGGTGTTTGTTGTGAGCAAACAAGAAAAAAAATAACCCTTCTTCTGCTGGCCTTCATACAATACAGTTCCCTTCACTCCTCCATCTATCTGTTTCCCCCACTGCAAAAATGGAAGGATGAAATCAAGCAAAGTGCTTTGATAGCTGCTTATCAAAACTGCTCCTTGGGCAGCGGGTATCGGGACAAGCATAGTAAAGCCCCGCTTTCCTCAGGCAGCCGAGATCATTGTTGCGCTCTGTCACTGAAAGATTTCCAATATCCGTAAATGTCACTAAACTGAGAAAAGTAGCCTTACTGAAAATCAGGATGAAAGCGGCCTCCAATGTAAATCCTTTCTAAAATCTTTGTAATCCTCAACTGCTTTAGTTCCAACAGATCTTCCCATAAAACGAACTGCCAGCTGAAAGGTAAATATAAATGCAAAATATCCCCAAAGCAAACATGTTACTGGCTTTTAAAACAAGTCCATTTAAATAACGTGAAAATATATTAAAGAAACGGAATCTATTCCGCTTTGTGTTTAAAGATGAATTAATGCAAATATCACAGGTTTATCCTGCATTACTCCCTTGAGAGGAGTCACTGGGGAAGCAATTTGTTTCTTGTTAGCTAAGACAGGGAGCTTTGAAGTTAGCGAGTTGTCTGTCTCTGCGAGTAGCCCATTTAATCTTGAGGAAAAATGTCAAATCCAAGTTGGAGTTGTGTGTCTGTTCACTATTTAAAGCTCTGGCAAGAAGTCTTCAGCATGCCACCAACCAACAGTATGAGGGGCACTGGAAATGGCACAAAGGAATTCTGGAAGTATTTTTTTATTGGTTATTAACGATGGACATGCAGCCCTGAAGAGTGAGTGTCATGAGGAAGGCCTCTATTTTGCCATTTTTTAAAATTTTTTTTTTCTTTTTTTAATTGAGTATTACTAGGCTAAGGGCTCTCATCAATTGCTTTTTCATGGTAGCAGGTGAGGATGATGTCACTGAGAACTGATTGCTGGGAAAGCCACCAAAAGTGGCTTTTTTCCCCAAAGACAATCTATAGTTTTAGGAATGTTCACACACTCCTGCTCCCTTGGCTGTGCTCATGAAATTGTTTCTGGAGCTGCACTGTAACTGGATTAGGTAAATGACCTAAATTTAATTTCTTTTAATTTCAGCTTGAAATAATTTGCGGATTTCATGTATAGGATCACCCTATGATCAGTTTGTTGGCACAACTGTGTAGGCAATGAGTTGTGGCTGGTTAGGTGATGGAAGCAGGTACCTCTTACAGGCTTTTCCCTGCACAAAAAAATTCTACAAGCTGTTGTCTGCAAGTCCAGAGCCATCAAGTTCATAGCAGACTCCACCTTCATCCCAGAACCGTTTTTCAGAAGCCAATTTTTCTACTCTTTAATTACAAATCAGACCCTCAGGTATCAATCAGCACAGCACCGCTGAGTTCTACAGTGTCAGCTTTTAGCCTGAAGATACCAGCCTTGGGGTATCACCGGCAAAGAAAATCTCTGCATTGTGAAGGGCCTATAAAGCAACTCACGGAGGTCAGTATGCATGTGAAGATAGCTCAGAACAACAGCTAGAGGGGGAATATACACTATTTACTACAATCGGCTTTGCACTGAAATCTGCTGATGCAAAATTCATAGCCAACATGAATTAATTTGCTCCTGATCATTTCTTACAAAAACTCCAGCTTCTCCCCCCTTCCCCTAATGACTTCTATTCAACAGCTGTGGATTTGCAAACTGCAGTAGCAAAGTAGACATTAACATTGTCTAAAAAACTGTGAATTGAATTGCCTTTGGAATTTTAAAGTTCCTGCCAGTTTATACCAAATTAAATGTGTTATGTTTTTATGGACTGTACTTAATCTTTGAGCATCTTTCATTTCATTATCACCTGTGTGTGAGGGAGAAGTATTAGCCTGCTTTTACAGATGGAGAAATGAGGCACAGGGCATCTGAGACAGTGCTGGAAATTACTCTGCTGTGTAGCACAGTCTTACTCACAAGAAGGCATTCTCTCACCTTTTCAAGTTAGTTGGATCAGCTGCAAGATGTCAAATTGTTTTTCCTGGTGTGCCACAGAATTTACGTCAAGTTCTCACTGGGGACCAGGCAGTGAGTGAGATGTGCAGTGTTTCTGCTGGTTTGTACCAGCAGGAGAGAAGAGTAGGGTGTTGCTGTTTCAGAAGATGTTGTCCCTGTTCCTCCCCTGAAGGATGAGCAGAGAGCTGTAGTTGAGTTAATGGCCTCTGCAAACGCACTATAAAGTCAGTTTATGTAATGACCTGGAATTTATATCTTTGCTCATGAAACAAGAGCTAGTGGCTGTTTTAATGACTTGCATGTAGTGTAAATACTATACTGAGTTAAATCCTTTCCTCAGATAGTCCACCCATGCTGTTGAAGTCAAGGAGAACTGGGCTAGTATCCAAGGACAAAAGCTGGTTGCTTCTCTACTTAGGATACATTGAAAGCATTAGGAATGAGATGTGAGAAGAGTAAATAAGCCTATTTACCATTTGGAAGAGAGCTGCCTTGCAGAGAGTTAGCTGCAAAATGACTAGTTAATAGCTGCAGTCAATTGTCCCTCCCAAAATTGCAGGCTCACCTGCCTTCTCTTCCCTCATCAACCAACGAGTGAGCCCTAGGAAATACCTTAAAAGGACAACTCTGCAGTGAGGATGTCTAGTCCAATGTACTCTGTTGAAAAGATCCCTTTTGTCTGAGGGGCTGAAGGTATGAATGGTGATATTTGTGTAAGGAATTACAGTAAGAAAAAAAAAAAAAGCTGTAAGAATATTCTGTATTGGAAAAGAACCAGGATTAAATAGTTCATAATGTTTACTATAGAAACCTCTGAAACAAGTTAGAAGGAAATGAGGTAAAAAGATGTTTTACTGATACAGACTTTTTTTTTTTTTTTTCCTCCTTAAAGCCTGCCTTGCTGTTTAAACTTATGTAAGCAGCTGGTGTAGCAGAGCATCCTGGCTCTAAATTCTGACTTTGGTAACGTTAGCTTTCTGTGCTACTGCAAGGGAACCAGCTGGATTCACTATTGAATTCTGGTAAGCTAGAAGGAAATCTGTCACACCTGGCTGTGAAGCCTGCAAGGATGGGGATGGGAAAGCAGGGAATTTCAGTGGTTCCATGCTCATGTGCAGGAGGTGAGCAAAAATGAGGACTGGCTTGTCTTAAGCTTTCATGCAATGAATCAATGCAGAGGAAGATCACCTGCAAACAGGATTAGAGTTGAGGAGGAGACATAACATCATACAGAATTGTATACTCCAGAAATAGGGTATTGGATGTGAAGTAAGTTATGGGGCTGGTTCAAGTCTGAAAATGGTCTGCAAAGCCTTGGACTATGGGATCTAATACAAATTGTCACTATAGACTGAAGGCTAATTCAGGTTTATAAATCTGTGCAGCATGAATTTTGTGGCTTCAGTTTACCCTTTAATAGAGAGCTATTATATTAATAGTGTAAACCAGACACTGTGTAAACTGGATGGGAAAAGAGAGCTCATTTTCTCTTGGCTAAAAGAGATCCCTCAAAAAGATTATGGGAGCTGTGAGAGGAAGGGAAGAGAGCAGTACAGGGCTACAGCTGGGTGGAAGGCCTTGTTAGCCAAAGCAGCACCTTCTGTAAGGCAGGCCTTCACAGAAGAATTAAAAATACATCAGATCTAAGACCTTAATAAATGGTTTCCAAAGGAGACATGGCAAAAAGAGCTCAACAGAGCAGACAGATCCTGCTGGCCCAAGTGGCTGCAAGCCAGGAGCAGGGAGAGTGTGGAAAGTTATAAATAAAGGGACAGTGGGAAAGGGAAAGTGTAAGTCACGAAACAGCCAGAGTTTGCTTAATGTTTCTCAGGATTTAAAGCCAATCACAAGCTAAGTTTACTCTCATGATTCCTCCTCCTACCCTACGCCCCCAGGATCTTCTAATTTATAGCCTACCAGATTCCTGTGCTTTTCATGATCATGATGTACGTGAATGGAGCAGACTAATATCTCAGTGGCTCTAGAAGCCTGACAGTGTTTTCACATTGCTTCTCACTCCAATAAATCAAAGTGTTCAGAACTATGGACTGCATAGCCAATGAAAGTCTTATGGCAGGGAACGGTGGCTGTTTATGCATTTTTACAGCTGTGAATCTCCTGGATGGCATTCCTGCTGACTGGAGTGCCTTGCAGCAGTTATATAATTGCAAGTAAAAATTTCACTGGTTCGTCAAATAACTGAACCAGAAGGATTTGCTTACTGAAGGACCGGAGGGAAGAAACTGGAGGGGAGACGTAAAGGCAAGAGGCTGTATAAACTGTTGGGCTGTGACCAGCATTTTGATTGTTTTAAGAATTTGTCAAAGGGGGTGAGGAGGAAAGTTGTGTGGTGAGAGATGGGTGAATAATTAACCATGTATAATTCAGTCAATGAGTTTTGCTGATTGGGGATTATTTACAAATGGAATCATGTGTGTGTCAAATGTTATTCAACTGCTCTTTTCAGTGAATAATTTTTGAGTTGTAGCTTTATCCTGAGGAGTTCATTTGGGTATTTGATAACTAAAACTGAGAAAGAAGTGAGAGTACTAGCACACCAGAAAGCAATCATATAAATGGTGCGTGTATAGCCTCAATGACTTCTTAAGGTGTAAGACAGGGAAAGTTTGTTTGATTTGATCTTTCAGCACTGTCTAGTCTCTGAAGAGGTCACTTTAAATCTTGAGAGAAATGCCATTTGAGGCATCTGGAATGAATTACTCAGTCCTATCATCATTGGATAAACTCATCTTTAGAGGATCTGAATACCTATCTGCCGCTCATGATTATGTGTATGAAACACTCATCTGCAAATCTAAGCCTATTTCATTGACTTATTATTACTGTTACTCTTACTTCCCTCCCATCCCTTCATTAAACTGCTGTGCTCCTCCTAAATTGCATTAGAGCTTATTCAAAAAGAGCAGTTTCTTGTAAAATACTTGCAACGGAGCCTAAGCACCATTCTCAAATTTAAAGATCTTAATAACAATTTTTAGTATTAATTTCCAAGGCTCTGAGGAAGACACTGATATTCTTTAACCACCCCTCCTTGTGTAAACTTGGGCAGATCAATTGCTTAGATAAGTTTGTTGTCCCCATCTTACCACTAAAGGCTGTTTGAGTGATAAAAATCACTTATAGTCATGAAACAAAAATCTCCGAGACCTGTTGTTGATGAAGTAAAACTGCAAGTCAAAAAGAAAATAAAAAATAAGAGTACACATTGTTTAGGTGAAAAACTTTACTGGAAAAGATGTGGGTTTTTAAGCACCAACTTTTGTCGTGACAGGTCAGTGGCACTTTACCTGTTTAATTTACATCGCCATCCACAAGAAACCTCTGGACAGCCTCATGGAGCTCAAGCCAGGGCAAAAAACTGTCCTGAATTCAGAGTACTTAGCTTTGTTTTATTAATAGTGAAATAGAAGGTACATCCATTCATGAAGGCAAAAGTTTAAAATAAAATAGAATTCTATATTCTAATTCTATATTGCCACGTAGCTTTTTCCTGCAGAGTTCACACTCCAAGTAGCACAACTGGCCTTTCAGAAAAACATGTGCTCTGCTCAGCTTCTGTGCGTGTGGTTGCCGCTCACAAGCCGATTGCTAATGTTCTTTTGTTGTTTGTTTCAGCGCTTCCTCTTAGTAGGCATGACAGTTTGATTACTTGGAATTTGAGGTGAAAATGCCCAGCTAAAGAGATCAAGTTGAGAGAGAAAAATGAGCAGCACATTAAAATAAGAAAATCAGGCTTTTTGTGAAAAACAAAATTTCTTATTCACATGTTGCTGAAATGCAAAGGTACTTTTAATAACTCTTTAAACCTCAGCTTTTTCTAATAATCTTCATAATCCTCATCTAGGATTGCCAGGGAGTAATTTGTGGTTGCAGTATGTATGACAGGGAGAAAAGCAAAGCTGCTTGTCAGAACATCAAAGGTTTGTGCCACTGAAGTTTTATGCAGCCATTGCTAAATCTTTGGTGCTTGAAACAATGATGAAAAATGATTGTCAGCTAAATTATTGTCAGCCAAAATTATATCAATCTACTGCAAGGTTGTCATTTTTTTTGTTCATTTGAAAACATGACCCAACCTAGCACAGTTCACTTACCAACCTCAAGTGTTCTGTCAGGACTGAAAAATAATAGAATTCAGTCAGGAAGGGTGAAAGTATTTCACGCTTCACAAATGTATGGTGGGGGTGAGAAGAGGAGAGAAAGCAAAAAAATAAAATCAAGCAGGTCACTGCCCAGACACCTCATTCTGATTGTCTTTATATAACACATGTAACATACAATGTACCTGCCCTCTGGATTTCCGAGGGGAATATTCAATATAGAGTAACTGAAATGGAAGCTAAATTTTACTGTAGGCTTTAGTTCTTCAGCAATTGCGCTCCAGGTAATTTTTCTAGCTGTAAATAAAGCGATCCTTAAAGCTGGATGCTGAGAAACAGAAGTTTGGGGGTGATTTGGCTTGTCATCTCTATCAAAATCTCATCTTAATGAATATCTTGTTAGCTACTTCCACACCTGCTCTTTCCTACACAGAGGCCTCCAGGATGTACCAAAGAAAGGGACCAAGTGGAGAGCAAGAAGAAATGTGAACTTAATTTACCATCATCATCAACTCCATTTATGTCACGTAAGGTATATACACGTGAGAGAGGCTGCGTGTAGCTGCTGCTGTAAACAGCCCAGAAAGGGCACAGAGCACAAACACATGATCTCTGCGGTTCCATGCCTGTGGTACACTGGGCTGTGACACTGGGGTTGCTGGGTGAGTCCTCTGAAAGAGAAGTCCTCAGGCTTGGGGGAGCAGAAGACTGATTGATGCCAGCCTGATAGGACTGAGGCACATTGACCTGCTGCTGCTGTGCAGAAAAGCTGAATCACTCAGCACCTTGCTCCTCTCTGAGACTACTTGTGTGGCTTGTTTTGGGGGCTCACAAGAAAAAAAAAAATCCTCTCACCAATTGTGACAAGGGGACTTTATCTGGACAACATCCATTCTGCATTGCAGGTCATTTTTTGCAGTTCTTGTGAAGGGAAACAGGAGAGACACAGTCCAGCTACTACACTCCTCAGGCATGAGGGAGAGGTCCCATTGGTCCAGTTGCCCTCCGTGGTCCCACTGTGAGGGCTCTTTCCCTCCCCAAGCTGTGCACTGATCAGCCAGGAGCTGATGGGAATCAGATTCTCCCCTCCAAAGCTCTGTTTTCTTCTCACTGACGAATATTTGCTGATCTTCTCAGCCATTTGCTTAGCAAAGTTGTGTTCTAATATCCTGATTATAATTTGAAGCTGATTAGCATACATGCACACAGTCAGCCTCAAACATATGGGAACCTTTCAGAGCTTATGTTAATTCTGAGGAGATGCTACTCGGCGATTAGTCACAAAGTCTACAGTGTAAATTGATACTTCTCTCTGCCTCTGCTCTCCTTCCCATTGCTGCTGCATATTTTCTGTGCCACCTCTGGCAGAGGAGTTGGAGGTCAGACAAAGAAAGAAATGAAATACAGTCTAGCAAGAAAAGGTTATAGAGATAAATGGTACCATTCAAATGTGATGCGCTTGCGAGTGTGCTGCATAGTAAGAAGTGCTGCATGTTGATGAGCTGTGTCACCTTACTTGTTTGCAATGCTTCTTCATCTTCCATTATTTTGCTTTAGAGCCAATGACAAAGATGACATTAAGCCATTTTATCCTGAAAATCCAAATGCTTAATTTAGACAAGGCTTGCTCTGCTCTTTAGCTACAGAGGGCAGCCCTGTGCCAGAGCCTTGCGGAATTCTTCTCTGAGGAAGAGAGTAACTTAAAGCAGTTAGATAGGTGGTTATTGTCCTCTCAGTATTAATTATCTGTTCACAAAAAAAAAAAAAAAAAAAAGAGTTAAAAATCTCTACATTATCAGATAATATCTTGCTCTGGATGCTCCCTTGGTAATATCTGGGCCTATGAAGCCCTCTGTCTCTGCTACTCCTTCAAGGACTGTGCATCTTGGATGATAGGCAAGAAAAAAAAATCAGCTTGTCCCTGCAGATCTTTCAGAGGCGGCCCCTGTGCAGTGGGGGTGGGCTGTATAGCATGGGGAGATGTAAAGGGGTAAAGCAGCATGACAAGACCACAAGTCAGCAGCTGGTACTGTTTTACTTGTGCATCTGTACTATAAGATTTTATATGATTAAATTGTTCCACAAGGTAGCTGTAACGAAGTTATAAAAAGTCTCATCAACGTTCCAGCTGGTAGGAAGCAGAATGTGAGATGCAACTGATGGTCAAATGCACACTCTAATCAGTCATGAAAAATTATATTTAATTCACTTAAGTTTACTTGAGAGAGACTTCAAGCTAAAGGTTCGGTCAAAATAGCCTCCAATTTTGAAACTTTTTTTGGCCTAATTCCTAAAATCTGAATACTCGAGAGCTTCACATTTGACATTTGAAGCCAGAATACAACTGATCCTCATGGCTTAAATCTCTAATTATACAAATGAACTAACAAAATTATCTCTTCTACAGTGATACTCCTTTTATCTCCATAGCTTTCCTTGGAAAGAACTATAACTTTAACTAAGAAGGGCTTCATTATAAGCTTGTGTTTTAAGTCTCAGGGGATTTTTTTTTTCTTTAGTAAGCTTTTATTGAAGATATGAGATTGACTTTTTTTTTATACCTTCCTTACAAGAAGGCTTATTTTTAGAGATGTCCTACTTCTGTATCACCAAACATTGGTGCTTTGGATGGCATAGCCTGCTGAATTTACACTTAGTGAGAAATAGATTTTCTCTATCAGCACCATCTTGTGATTGTTCTATGTGAATCAACAGTGCCTAAAAGGAGGTATCATGTTTCAATGAATAAAAGGTGGGGGGTTTAGTACAAGGAAGGAAGCATCCATAGGAATAATTGCCCTTCAGAATGTTAAGTTTACCATGTTGTAATGTGTTTGTGCTTCTATCCTAATGGTTTTTTTAAGGATCTTACATCCTCCCTAAGTACACTTCATCCCCCTGATTGTTGTTACTCATCCTGCAGTTCTGTTCCTGGTGTTCATGTTGCCTTAATACCAAATATACAAAGACAATGGAGCATTTTTTGGGTGTGAGGGGAAGAACTGGTCTCCACCTCATTCTCGGTGGAAGTGATAAACCATGGAGAAGGTGTGCTTCTCACTGTTGGTCTCCTCTTCATCTGTTTTGCTGCAGTGGAAATCAGGGTGAGGGCAGAAGAGTGCACCTAGAGATTTGTTCCAACTTAATTTTGAGTCAAGATGCTGCTTTAAATATCCTAATATTACTGGGATAACAATTATACAATCCCTATGATTGTTTCAAGCCATTCAGCACTGATGAAAGAAAGGAGCAGGGGAAAAACCCCAACAAACCCACACCTAAAGAATGAGTACAAGTTTGCCTTGTGGATTTTCTGATAGTATTAAATTCTGCGGGGCTGGGATATCCCATCTTCAGCTTTCTCTCCTGTCTCCCCCTGTCATGGAAACTCCTTACTCACATTAACAAGTCCTCAGACACAGCAGAAGAAGCTGGGTGGAGTGAGACTGTCAGTGCTGGGAACCCTGTGCCCAAGCTATTGGGATTTTAAGTGGCTTACGGCAGACTGGCTGGTGTCTTGTATTGAATGTCTATTCACAGTTGGGGCATGTTAGCCACTCTACTAGAATGTGTCAAGAAAAACTCCCACTGAGTTGTTCTTCACCGAAAATTGATTTCTTTATAATGCTTTTTTATTTTTGGAAAGAGCTACATTAAAAAAAGTTCAAATTTGCAGAGAAAATTAAATTTATTTTTAATTTTTCCTTTTTTTTCCCAGCACTCTTGTGCAAAAAGTACTTAATTTTCTGTCGTAACAAAAATACAAAAGCAGAATAAAACATTAGAATATGTGCATGGTACAGTATCCGCTACCACTGTCAATATCCACAGTCATCAGGATGGTCAGATACTTTTCCATATTTAAAAGTATATTTTCTCCATTATTTTCACAGGAATAAACTTCAACATCTTAGGTCTTCTCATACTGCTGGACAGTACAACATACCTGAAGTGATTGTGCAGAACACTTAATAAAGAGACAATAATGAGGTAATCTGTCCTAATCAAGTCTCATCCTGAATGCATTGTTAAGTCCTTAAATGAAACAAGTTTTCTTTCCCTTCCATTATACTTCTTTTTATCATTAGCTATTGTAACTGAATGCTGTTGCTTCTATAAAATCAAGTCCTCCTTCAAATCTGGCTGAGTCTTTGGCCACAATTATGTAACAGCAATGAGTTCAACTTAGAGATTTTCCCCTCCAGGTTTCTCTAATCACCAAAAATACCTTCTTTTTTAAACAAGAAAAATTAGTCTTTTAAAACAGTTTTTTCATTTAAGAAAAATGAATTGAAAAATCCAGGATGGACTCTTCCTGTCCTATCTTTTCAAATAAACTCACATTGAGGAAAAAGGGTTAGTTTGGAAGATGTCATACAGAAAGATAAAAGCTTTGAAAAGCTATTGGAGTTTTTATTAGAAACTGGTTGTTATACTTAGAGAACCAAACAAAAATAAATGATCAAAGACAGAGCTTCCTTCTGGGAGACCTCATCATCTAAGTTGCAAAACTGGGGTAGGAAGAAGTTGTTTTGCCCCATCACTTTTGCATCAAATTCAAGGTTAATGTGCTGCAAAGGAATTACAATCATAAGGAAAACTATCTCAAAGCAAGAAAATCAGGCAGCAAAGGATACAGAAAGATTGGAAGCTCCGTATCAGATAGACTATGGATTTTCTAATTCAGTATCTTCTCTTTTAGCAGGACCCCTTGCAGCCATGACAGAAAATGGTTCAAGAATCTTTACAGCAGGGCAATTTATAGGAAAATGTGCCCGCTCAGAGTTTCTGGCCCTTATTGTGTAGACCTTGCTTTCTGCTGTTCCACCTGTTATATTAAGTACATATGCATGTGTGCACACATACGAAGCCCCTCTAGGTGTTTTGGTTTGCAATAGATTATGGGGGTTTTTACGCTTTTTTGGAAGCCAGCTAAACTGCTGACCTGTTTGCTACTTTGTGGCATAAAATCCTCAGGCTAATAACACACTGTTGAAAAGAGGCTCTCCTTCAGTCATCTCTAAATCAGCTGCCTTTCATTTTATTGCCTTCTAGTTACTGTAGTAGAGGATGACTAGACATGCACATGAGACCTTCATGAAATTTTCATATTTGCTTTTATTTCCAAGCCATTTGAAGAAATCTTTTTTTACTTTTTTTACTTTAAATTTTTTTGTCTTGAGTACTTCAACAACTGATTGAAATTTTATTGAGAGGCAGGGAGGGAAGAAAACAAAACTAATTTAATGATATCGGGGGAAGGAAGTTCATTTTCTCAACCCAGACAACTGTCTTCAAGCTCACCCCTTGTGGAAGGTCCATGAGTTTCAGCACTTCAGGTGAATGATTCTGGCTCAGAGTGATTTCATCTATCTGAAAAGGGAGTTAAGTGTTTGTCAATTTTGTCTAAACTGTCAGGTTTTCCTAGAAATATTGTTCCAGGTTTTCATAAGCCTGGAGATATTTTTGTCATTTCAACCTCGTTTAGCTTATTATATCCTGCCAGCCATGTCTAGATAAACTGCAGTGAAGGCTGGTGCCTCCATTATAAGCTCACATCTACTCTATCAACAAGCTTTCAGTACCATGACCATTATAAAAGCCCTAAAATTTGATCTGCCATTGATGATAGGCAAGTTTCAATTTGTGGTTGCTAGCCTGCAAAAATGATCTACAAATGGCATGTTGCAGGCTGTTATTTTGTATCCTGCAGGATGGTGTTCAAGTCTCCTCTTTTCCCTTCAATGTGAAGGTCATTCCTCCAGATCAGAAATTACTATTGCTCTAAGTGACATGGGGAACTATAACAGAAGCTTAATTTAGACTAAAAATACAGGCAGTAGAATAATGTTTCATGTCATTTTCTTTTCTGTGATTTGACAAAAATGTTAATTTCTCACTGAGCTGGAGATAAGACCAGTTCTTAAGAGAATGGTGTATTTGGAAATATGTTTCGTTATTGTTCAAATTGTTAGATCAGTCCTCAAATGATTCTTGCTTTATTTTTAGTAGGAAATATTCTCTCATTTGCTCCATTGCCTTTTTTAAAGCGGCAAAGTGCTTATGGACCATATTTTTACAGCTTTTATTTTCACCAAGCTTTCCTGAGACTGTAATTGTTCAATATTACAAATCCATGTTTCCTAATATTGATGAATCTGGCTCTTGGAAAGTGTGAGTTACAATGATTAGCTATCTGATTAAACCAAGAAAAAGAGCTGCCTTGAGGGTTTGAAACAAATGCCCTTTGGAAGATTTAATTCCATGATCTCCCTAATCAGTGTTTTGTAAGTTCACTGTACACCCTATGCACATCTTTTAAATCAGTGCAGATTGCATATTGGTTTATATTGTTATCACAAATTAGCAGTACAATATCAGTTTCTCTGATGCGGGGAACTCTGAACAGGAATCGTTTGCATTTCTATTTGAGTATCCTGAAGACAAATATAGTGAAATGAATAGCCTTTTAATTTAATTGGCTTCCAATGTGAGTCTGAGAATAGAAAGCACAATACATTGCACAGTTACTGTAGAAATGGTTCAGGTCAAAAGCTCAGCATGCAGACCCTACATCAGTCACCACTGCTCTTGTGCAGTAATTTTTTTAATTCTCACTGCATCTCCATCAGACCCCAGGAAGCCCAATAATTCAGCTTTAGTATTCCAAGTGGAAGTGCTGGGTCATTTGTCACTGGTCAGATCATGCTATGGAATCCATTTAAAAAAAGCTGCCAAAATGAAAAACTACATTGTATCAGTGATCTTATATATCAGACACAAGAATAAGATCAGGAAAAAAAAAAAAAAAAAAAAAAAAAAAAGGGGGAAAAAAGGTTTTTTTTTAAAAAAAAAAAAAAAAAAAAAAAAAAAAGAAAAAAAAAGCGAGGAAAAAGGTTTCATTCTCATAGAAGAAAAAAAAAAACAGAACAAGGCAAGAAAAAGTAGTACAAAATGGATAACAGTCTGCCAAGAAACCCTTTTTCAAAAACATCTTTCTATTACAGATTACAGACAGTTAAGATTTATGTGCTGTTTAGTGGAGCCAGCCTTGCTGAATGCAATGCAAGCAAAAAGGGAGATAATATCTTGCTAATATTCTAAACTCCTACACCCTTTTGATTGTAGAAATAAAGACATATAGCTCTTGTAAAACTTTAGCTAGCCTAGGAACTCATCAATGAGCACATAAACTGTTCCACACAGTGCTAAATGTAGAAAAGGAATTTCTTTACTATTTTTGGACTGGCTAGTGTGAGATCTGTGCTGCTGCTTCAGCTTGAATTCATTCATCTGTTGGCAAAAAAGTTTAGTACTCCTCATCCGTGTCTGATCCCATATGCTTATGCTGGTACCAAAAAATGACAAAAAGCGCTTGCACATATAGCAGACTCAGCTGCACAAAGGGGATCACATTAACGTCCCATTTAATTTTTGGACTGTTCATTTTTAAAAGTACAAAAGCTCTTTTTAGGAGGTCTTGCATGAACAGTTGTTGGCATTTTTTATATTTCCTATTACAACACTAAATTATGACACGGAACTGCATTATTATTTACTGAAGGAGATGGAGGAGGTAGTACTTTCCAACTACAGGTATCCTGCAGTCAGTGTTCTTTCCAAGGAGGTAGAGGACTCAGGTCCAGTTCCTCTGCTGACTAGAGGAGATTCAGTCCCTCGCCGTACATCTGCGAGTCTGTGTGTAAGGTCTGGCTCTGTCCTCCTCTTGCACAAGCCCAACTGCTGTACAGAAAAGGCAGATACACCAGGCCAAAAACAGGGCACGAGCTGGTGTGTGATTTTGGAACCTGGCAGCGAAGACACTCTCTGGGGAAGGATCTGTAAGCAGTCTGCTCATTTTGTCTGCATTGCTCAGCACTACTCAGAGGAAGCAGGAAGCCAAGTTCCCCAGGTATAGACACAGTCTTTGGGCTGTTTGTAATAGGGTGGTCTGCAAAGAGCAGCTCCAGTGGGCAGGGATGAGGCCTCCCCAGTAAAGGGAAAAAGGGGAGATCGTTGGAAGAAGTTTTATATGGTTACCTCTGGCGGTGGAATGTCTCAGAAGTGGAAGTGGGCAGAAGAGCTTTAGATAGTGTATGTTATTTAAACAAATTCCTGTGTGCGAATAATAGAGTCACATTTTGAAACGGTTTGGATACGGCAGTGAGGTTTTTTTGGTGGTCAAGGGAAACAGACCAGCAGCTGAAATCCGTCCTTTAAAACACACCCTTGTTGGCCCTGTCAATCCAAGAGAGGAGAATGGACTTTCAGATCACTTTGCACTCACAGCCCTAGTCCCTGCTCAGAAGAATGAAAAGCAGCAGGTTGCAACCCAGCTACTCCTGATCACGTTAAGTAGTGACATCTGAAAGCATAGCCTAGCTGCCCCGGGATGCTTTGTCTGAGCTAAGACTCATACTGGGGTAAGCCATGGGGTAAGTCACATTAATATTTTGTGTAGATGCTCATTGGAAACTAAAGGCATTGCAGTGTGATTTAGGTGTAGAAGTATTTGAAGTGGGTGCCTGCGCTGACATAAACAAACCAGTGCTTGGGCTTTTTTTTTTGTGCTATCATGGGGGGGGTTGTCCTGATCAAACATACTATTGCAGGTTTTGTGAAAGTTTGAACAGCTAAGGCACCCAGACAAATCAGGTACAGCCTACACACATAGCCTACATTGTCCTCTGTGGAAACAAGCTGCTTAACTGTGGTTAGGCCGCTGTGAACAGGTTCCCATAAGGTGAACTCATGCAGGTTGACTCCTTTGCCTTGAATTTAAACTCTTAATTAGTTTGAATTGATTTCTCTCAAGTACCCTCATGTAGACAACCCTCAAATCACAGGGATTAGCCTCCAGTTTAACTCCACTGAAAAGGCTAATGGGGGAGCAAATGAAAAGAAAGCATGAAAAAGTGGATTTTTAAGGGGAAAGCTTCAATGGCCTGGTGAAAAAGAAGTGTCATCTAAGGTAAATTTGACACAGGTGGAGTGATACAGTGCCTGCATGGTAACATTGCATTGTGTCACCTACCTTTCAAATGGTTTCTGTATCTGCTGTGTTTCACCAAGTTCAAACTTTGAAACACATTATCACTACCGGTAAAACTGTGTCTTCCTACCTCCCTGATAACTGATGTTCCTCAGATAACACTGGAACTGGAAGCAAAGCTATTCCTGTTCTCAATGTTCAGCTCTAAGTATTGAGAAATTCTGATGTTCTATTGAAGAAGCCAAGTTTCACATAGGACTGTTTCTCCTAACCTTGACTAGTTTCCTATTTCTAAATACTCTGCCTTTCAGAGGAAATCCTGGTGTAGTGACCTCTGAATATTTATCAAGTGGCATAAGGTAACTCAGTGTTGTAGTCTACCTGTAGAGAAACACTCTCTGTCAAAGCAGATTTGATAATTATACAGAGAAGAGAACTTGTTTCCCTGCAATGTAAAATGATTCACACCTGGCTTATCCTCACTCTGCAGTATGCTAAATAATGCATGCATTTTATAAAGGATATTAAAACATGGTTGTAAAAAAATGAAACTGAGAGAGGAGCTTGTATAATGCACTACATCAGGGGAAAAAAAATCAGTAAGAATAAATGGAGAAAATGGCTGTGTCAGCCCTCATGGAAATAACACATTTTCTTCGAAATCTCCTGATACATGGAACAGGGAGTTCCAAAGAGCAGCTGAACTGACACTGGCTTGAAAAAGAAAGGAGGCCGAAAAACAGTAGAGCCTTCTAGCTGTAATTTGCGATACCTAAGCACTAGAAAATTATTTCAAAGCATAGAACACAGCAGCATGTGTGTTAAGGTGGTGAAGCAGTCAACAAGGAAACAATAGGTGGCACTAGGTGGGCCTGGGAGAGCACTAGTGCTGTAAGGGTTAAGAGCAGAGAAGGGGCATTTTTACCAGGACCTGCTGCAAACTAACAGGTAATTGGCCCAGGTGCAAATCTCATTCACCATCACCTGAGTGATTGAAGAAGTCTTCCCCACCCCTTCCTTCAAGTCTTTTGTCTTGTGATTTCAGACTCCTCAATCCAGCCAAACTACTTCTGTTGGAAAAAAAATCAACATGGGCAGAGAAATGCCGCCTCCTTCTAAAACCAGCTTTAAACTGGAAGACAGTACAACCGCTTTATTGAGGTAAGTCTCAAGGCAATGGGTGGTGTGGCAAGAATTAGAGTGGGATCTTTTTCAGGCAGTGTGATCTATACCTCCAAAATCTTCATTTTGCATGTTGACATTTATTTTTGCCTTTTTTTTTTTCTTTTTAGCTTTCTCCTTGCTAAGTGTGTTGTTTTCTTGGCTTATTAAATTGTGGTTTTTAGTATATCTCTGCAGCTTGATGGGCTTTGAAATGATTTGCACCTCTTGTTTCTCAGGGAGTAAGGAGGTTCCCCAGGGGTGCTCTTGTCTCTGCAACAAGTTTAATGCTGGCTGGCCTTGCTAGGAGGTGTTGTGATGGTAGTGCTTGATTGCTGAGGACTGGGTGGCAAGAGGAACAGCACAGGATTGAGGTGGGGTTGTGGAAGTAGAAGATATGAGAAGTAGGGCTGAAGGGTAAGAAAGGTAGAGAATGCTTGCAAGTAGGGCAATAGATTGGTGGCTTTGTCAAGAGTAGCTGTTGATAGGAGGTTGGATTGATGAATATACTCGATAGCTGCTATGAATCTTTTATGAGTGATTCCTTCCAACTACTAGGTAGATTTATAGGCTACTGTTTTACTTTTTTTAGGAAACTCAGATATCCTGACAAGTATGTCCCTTTCATGAGGTATTTTTCTTGCCTGGAGCTGTAAAAAATAATTATAACAGCTCATCTGGTAAGAGTCTCCAGTTGTGCTCTGTCTCATAGCTGGAATGTGAGAGGAGGGTCAATGAAATGAGAACGAGAGTGCCTCAGTCTCCAAACACACCACCTAGAAGCACTGAGGCTGCCTCACACAATTCCAACATAATTATTTGCTAAAAAGGACAAATTCTGCCTTCCTGGTTTTGGTACCATTCCTGGGAACAGCTGCTCCTCCCCATTGAATGAATGCCTGCATTGAATTTGCAAAGTATCCCATGTCCTGTGTGGCATATATGCATTCTGTAGATTTTATCCTGGAAGGAACGTGAAAAATGTAGCAGGTCTAGTGCATAGTGTAATCAAAGATTTATAAGTAGCCATGCATTTTTAATGCATATAAAGTAATAAGAGCTGTTCAGTAAAAGCAGAAATGTGACATTAAATGGTTGCTCTTGCCAATTTTCCACAAGGTATTATCAAAGCATCATTTCAGCAGCAGGGTTGCAAGACTGCATCCTCCAATAGGAAGACAATGATTTGATCAGGCTCCAGTTAAAGCCACGGAGCATCCTGTGCTTGAGGGCCTGCTCAGCTTCTCTTGCATCACTTTAAAAGAAGCTCAGCTGGTCGGACCAAATGGCTAATCATGAGATGTTTTGTAACGCATCCTTTTATTTCATTCCCATAACTGAAAACTTCAAAGCCAGTATTTAAAATAAATAATAAAGGTGGCTGTGATCAAAGTGGAAAGGAAGCATTAGCACAGGATGGATCTGTTACCCTCTGGCTTGGGGTACTGCTTGGCAGAAGAGAAATCTTCTGCCCCTTCTCTTCATATATAACTTCCAGTGTATTAATCTTTTTTTTCAATGTTTTCTTTATCCTGAGCATTCTGCTTGCTCCTTTTGTAGTTAGCTGCCAGAGAGATGTGTTTTCCCTTACTAGCTGCATCAGAATTTCCTAAGGTTAGGAGAACTGGTGCTTCTGGGGAATTATTGAATTCAAGTTATTTGGCGATACTTCTTCCTGCTTCTGCAAGCCTTGCAGGACAGCTAAGGCATATATCATTTAATTTTCTGGAACATCTAGGTCACTGGTTTGTCTGCTAGCCTGGCAGTGTTTTATTTTCAAATTGTATATGAGTAAGTGTAAAGATCTGTGAGTATAATAAAATCAGTGTGAAAAGAGACTAAGGTTCATAACAGGATTTCTTGCAAGTTAATTGTTGGAAGCATCGGCATACAATCTGGCTTGCTTATCAAATTGATTAAAATGGTTTGGGCAAGAGGCAACATTGTATCTAAGTTCGGTCAAGTTTGTCTTAAGGAAAAAGTTTGTTTTGGAAATGTAACAAGAAAAAAAAGTAAAAGCAAACAGCTGGTATCTTGCCATTTCATGACCTGCCTTAAATGGTCTGTTTGGAGAATCCTGTTGATGGGAAAGGTCTGGTATGTGTTGTCTTGCTGAACGCTGCTTGATGCATCCCTCGTGGTCCCTCCTGTGACCTAAATCAAGTTTTGGTTCAGCAGTTACAATTTGGGGAACAATTATTTATTATTTGGTGCCCAAACCATGCCAGATATTTTCTAGTTTTGCACTGATCGCTCCTATTCTTTACATTTATGTATTCAGTGATATGTGTTTTGGAGTAGCTGCGGTATCAAAATTGTTAATTTTCTGCCACTTGGTACGTGTGCTGATATGCCCTCCAGCTTTTCCCCTTTGGAGCCCTGGCATCCTGCTATGCTCTCGTGTTTCCTGTGAGAGAACTAAGCCTGCCTGCGTGGCCCTGGCTTGTTTTTATTTGGCCTGAGAAGCTAATCTTCACAATTATTGTCACCAATTCAAGCCCATCCAAGTAGCTGGCTTTGAGAATATTTGAAATACTGCTGCCACTGTTTCAGAGACCCAGATGTACTAGCTTGAAACATTTATGCTATTAAAAGAGCTGTGAGAAATTTTGGATGAGGCCCGTGTTGACTTTGCAGCCAAGATTTTACCCTTTCATTATAAGACTAGCTTTCAAACTTTTGATCAAACCATGGACTAACAGATTTATTTCCCCCACCCCCCAAAATCTAATTTGCAAATACAATCTTCAACCTGAGACTCAGGCTGCAATTGCTGCTGATTGGAATAGCGTGAGGGAAATCAGGCTGTATAATTTTTTATTTGATATCATTAAATGAAATGCCAGCATTAGTTAAAATATCCACCAAATGCCACAGAGTTATACCTAAAGTGCATTATTCACTAATTGTTCTTTGGCATTTCCCTGAGGGTGGAAAGGACTTTAGTCAGAGAAGAAGAAACAATGGTCTGATCAATCACAGACTTCTTGAATTGCAAATAAGAATCAGCAACCAGCTCAGTAAACATGTTCCCACCAACCTCTAATGCTGGTCTGTTGAGCTTTCTGCAGCCCTCTAATGTCATTCTCCTATGATTCTTTACATAATGTGCGTGCTGAAATCTTCCTCACTTTTTTTTTAATGCTGCCAGTAAGAAAATGTAAGAATGTGTGAAACTGAATGTAATTTGTCCCCAATAAATGGTGCTTTTTGATTTGTAGAGGTTCTTGAAACAGAGATGCTCTAACTTCCTATCAGCACAATGCCCATCATTGCAGAGCCAGGGTGCCACGTGACTGACAGAAGCCCTAACATAAAGTCCCTGTTGCACCTGAATGCAAGTAGTTATTATCTTTTATGTTATGATAAGAAACTAGTAGTGGTCTAAGAAATGGTGCTAAGCTGTTGGTGTAGTCAAGTGCCTAGTGGTTGTACAACTGTCTTGTAAGAATGTGAATATGCAGCTGGGTGTTAGAATCATAGAATAGTTTGGGTTGGAAGGGACCTTTAAAGGTCATCTAGTCCAACCTCCCTGCAATGAGCAGGAACATCTTCAACTAGATCAGGTTGCTCAGAGCCCCATCCAACCCAGCTGTGAGTGTTTTCAGGGATGAGGCAGCTACCACCTCTCTGGGCAACCTGTGCCAGTGTTTCACAACCTTCATCATAAAAAATTTCTTCTTTGTATCTGGTCTAAATCTACCCTCGTTTAGTTTAGAGTTTAGTTGTCCTATTGCAACAGGTCCTGCTAGCTGGTTCCCACCTTTCTTATAAGCGCCCTTTAAGTACTGGCAGGCTGCTATAAGGTCTCCCCAGAGCCTTTTCTTCTCCAGCTGAACAATCCCAACTGTCTCAGCCTTTCCTCATAGGAGAGATGCTCCAGCCCTCCTCTGGACCCACTCCAACAGGTCCGTGTCTCTTCTGTACTGAGGACCCCAAAGCCAGATGCAGTATTCCACGTGCGGTCTCACGAGAGCAGAGGACAATAATCACCTCCCTCGATCTGCTGGTTGTGCTGCTTTTGATGCAGCCCAGGATACGGTTGGCTTGCTGGGCTGCAAACACACACTGCTGGCTCATGTTGAGCTTCTTGTTGAGCAACACTCCCAAGTCTTTCTCCTTAGGGCTGCTCTCAATCCCTTCAATCCCCAGCCTGTATTGATACCAGGGGTTGCCTCGATCCAGGTGCAAGATCTTGCACGTGGNTCCAGAGGCAAGATCTTGCAAGTGGCCTTGTTGAACCTCATGAGGTTCCCGTGGGCCTACTTCTCCAGCTTGTCCAGGTCCCTCTGGATGGCATCCGCAAGTGTGTCAACTGCACCGCACAGCTTGGTGCCATCTGCAGACTTGCTGAGGGTGCATTCAATCCCACTCTCTATGTCATTGATGAAGATATTAAACAGTGCCGATCCCAGTACAGACCCTCACTTGTCACTGATCTCCATCTGGACATTGAGCTGTTGGCTGCTACCCATCCAACCAATCCTCACCCACCAAAGAGTCCACCAATCAAATCCATATTGCTCCAATTTAGAAAGATGTTGCAGGGGACCATGTCAAAGGCCTTAAATTATTAGATATTACATTGGTCATTTTGTTATATATAATAACATATATTAATATGTAATAATATATGTTTAGATTCACAGATTGGAAGTGTTGGAAGGGATCTCTAGAGATCATCTAGTCCAACCCCCCTGCTAGAGCAGGATCACATAGAGCATGTTGCACAGGATCATGTCCAGGCGAGTTTTGAGTATCTCCAGAGAAGGAGACTCTACATGTCTGTATAGATATAATTATATGTTATAAATAATATAATAAGTTATTTATTGTTTCCCCTCCATTTACGACTGGTGAACACCAGTACAGCTCAACTGGGATTTTAGTACTTTAGTGTCATTGAAGCCTCTGTGACACAGCTGTCATGTTGGGAGCTGCCAGAAGGGACTGCCTTTGCTACTGCAGAGAGATGCTGCTGCGAACATCTGCAGCTCCCCATGGTCTCCTCTTCCATTACAGCGAAATGTCAAATGTTCCAGGCACAGAACAACAAATAATGCCTTGATCCCCCAGGGTTTGCTTTTTGCCATCTGAGAAATCATTTAACAAGTTTCCGCCATGCATTTGAAACGGAACCATTCAGTGAGTTGTGTGAATGTTCCCCCTTTTGCCTCACTCATGATCAGATTGAGACTGAATGCGTTCTTTCGAAATATACTTCTGACAAACCAAAGCCATTGAAGTCCCACCTGGATTCCTGGTGGAAATGTAAAGGACCGGGAGAGATGCAAAGACAGACAGGATAACCTAATCTTTTCTTCTGTCTGTAAGCTGAAAAACCTGATGTAACATTGTATGAGCTACTGCTCCTGAGCAAGGCAAGCTTTGTTCAGTGGCACTTTTTAGTTAGAGATGTGCTGCTGATGGTTTTGATTCTGTAGAGGTCTGGCTGTTGGAAAGGGCTAAAATGTTTTATTACCCTGCTCTTGGATAAAGGCATATCTAAATGGAACAGTCCTTTCCTAAATGGCTTTGTCCTTCATTTTTTGCTTAAAACATTTGGCAAAATTGGATTTTATTCTTGACTCAGCAATAGATAAAAAAAATATAATTAGATAGCAGTGACTTGTGTGTGAAGTGATTGTAGTTGCCTAGCTTTAAGACTGTTTTCGTACAGGTGTCTGTTAAAATAAATTTGTCACACTATGTGTTATAATAAATTAGTTACGCTATGTTTCCTGATCAGATTTTCCTCGAGATCTCTGCTGTATGCAAACATAAAAGAACTTGGAAGCTGCTAAGCTTTCCAAAATGTTAATGTAAACATGTTACATATGTAGGACTAGTGAGCATTTTCTAGGCCAAATGCATATCAGAATGTGATTAACTGATTAATTGGCTAATAATCAATTGCTATTGGTCTTAGGCAAGCCTGTGCTACATGGGTTGGTTTGCAGGGATTATTTAGCATGGCACTTCTTCTCTCTGCAATGGAGGTGTCTCCATGTGAACTGGTAGCTGGTGCTCTATTTTTCAGAAGTGGGCAATAAGCCCTTCTAAAGAACTATTTCCATGACTGATGTTAGGCAATTACCATAGAAAAATACTTCATGATCTAGTAGTGCCTATCCCAGGCTTCTAGTTCACATATCGAAATCTGCATGGATGAATTCTGCCTCTGATGTTTGGTGAGACTTGTGAAAGTACGAGTAGTGGCAGAATTTACCCATTGGTAATATGAACAATTAGGAACACTTTTCTCCTGCTTGCCTTGGGTGAATCATCTTCTGAGACTTAATTTTAGTCTTTTGCCCAGCAGCATGGGAGACTGTGCTCAGGGAAGGCTTCTGCAGGATCTGGGTTCTGAAGGAATGCGCTTTTAGATACAAATAACAACGATTGTGCCAAGAGGTTTGTTTCAGGCTGGGTTAACTTTTTTTTTTTTCCCCTCCAGGTCATTCATGGTTGAGACTAAACCAAATCATATCTGAGATGGTTTTGTGTAGTTTCATCTCTGTTACTCTTATCCCTTTTGCTCAAACGTCGAACTGTGCAGCAGTTCTTTCTTGGCGGGGGAAAGGCAGCTGGTCGTCTTGTATATAGTGATCGCTCGACACATAGCTCCTTGCCAAGCAGCGTAATCAGTCATTGCAAGCAAAGTTGCATTGGTATGTACTCGTTCATTCAGTTTCCTTCGGTGTTAGGTTGAAGAAAACAAAAGATAATAGGCTATTAGAGAAATCATGTAAGCTAGCAATTAGTAATATTGCTCATATAGACTACCTTGTGTGTTAATCTTACCACATCATTTAGATTATATGGATGGCCCCAAACTTTACTTTGAGTTTTACTTTAATGCTCCTTAACCTTCCTGTGAAAATACAGCTCTTAAATGACCAAAATAAGAACATACAGAGGACTGCAACTCCCTCATTAATATCCAATTTTGGTACAATGCAGTGTGGTATTAATGTCATTTATGATCGTGTGCTGTTGTCAGGGCCCTGCCATATCTGTACATAATAACATGACTTTTATAACCTTGTTACAAAAAGTAATTAGGGGCAACATCCAGCTCTGCAGTTATGTATCACGTGGAGATGTAAGGAGCTTCCAACAGTGAATTTAATTAGCAGCAAACATTGAGTACTTGGTGACCTGCAGTGCAGATAACACGGTTCCCGTCCAGCAATATCGGTCCCTTTCTATAAAAGGGTACCTAAACTGCTCTAATGCCGGACCCATGCATAACTGACAGGCTTCCAAGGGGCTGTAGCTGGAAACTTCCAACCTGGAAGGCTTAATCAGGAAATGCAATGCCAGTAAATCCAATCTTGTACCAAGCAACAGCATGGGCAGCTTTGCAATGCTGAGGAGTAATCCAGGAGGAGTTAGGTGCTAATGCCAGGAGTTACTCAAGACTGTTTAGAACAGATTTTTGGTAATCAAATCTGCACTGCACAGAGTAATAAAATGAGCTGATGCTTCATGTGCATTAGTGCATAAGCGTAAGGAGAAGCATGACATACAACTTTGTATGAAAGGGAATCTTGAGGGCATGTGTGTTGGCTGTGATGAAGGAATTCCTTATTTGACATTGAAGGGATATTAAAAATTAATTAAGCCAGACCTGGTTTTGTTAAGGTTTGCAGTGCTAAATTCCAATCCTCTGAAGTGTCTGAGGTTACAGTAGAAAGCTTGTTAGTTACCCTGCACCTCTCAGACCAAAAAAGCTGATAATTGAAGCCATACTCAGTTGGGATGTAAATGAGGAGGAGGTGAGACATGCTTTTGCAGTATGGAAAAAATGTGAGTATCAGTAATAGAGTGTTATAGTAGCTGGCCTTTGCTGCAGACCAAGCTGGTGCCACTGCACTAAGCATAACATCCTAACCCAGCTGAGGTGGAAGAGCCCTGAGCTTTTCCCAGCTAAGTGTCCCTAGCCAACACAAATTCCATTGAGAATATCTGGAGACACAGACCAGGTGGCTGTCTGCTAACAGGTAGGGTCTCAGGACATATAGGTTGTGTATCTGTCCCCAGTGAACTGCTGAATGTCTCTGGGGCTGCTTTGGAGAGCTTTGTGGCATCTCCACTGTAAAGCAGGCGTAATGGTGTTTGCCTTGCTCTGCAAGGGGCTGGGTGCAGCCACATAAGAAAATATCTCTTAGTATTTCTGTGGTCCTGCAGAAGAACAATACCTACCATGAATAGGGTTGCTCTCATTTTGCTGCTGGTTTTCTCTCCTGCTCCATGCTGTGCGCTTCTACTGAATGCCTGTTGGGTTTCGGAGCGTGGATGCAGTCAGGTGTTCTGTCTATTTAAATTTGCTTATATCCATTTCTGAACCTGACCGTGCCAAGTGCCTGACTTACAGAGCCATTTCTACTATGATGAACCTGTTGAGATGCTTGCAGGGGGTTACTTGCAGGTAGCTAACTTTAAATTTTGGCCTAGAATAAGAGCAGAGATTTTTAGGATGGTTCTTGAGCGTAGCCTAAAATTTTCAAGCAAGAGGTGCAGAAGCCAGAACTGAATTATGTGTGCACAGAAACAAAATGAAAAGCATTTCAAATAACTTTATTATTTAATAAATTGGTAATAAAGGAGTTCCCTAATTCTCATCTAAGCTGACTTTCATCAGAATGACTGCCTCCCAGAAATGTAATTCAGCTCACTCACATTGGGATGCTCAGACTTTCTGAGGCTTGGATCCCTCTAGCAGCCTGAGAGCAGAGAAGCTGTGTTTGAGGCCACAGCCTGTTTTAGAGCACTTCAGATCTGTCAGTTCACCTCCATCTTTTTTCCACCACCTCAGGAAAACAGAGCAATTAAAACCTCAGTGTAATTTTTAGCTCTGCACTGCAGCCAGTAAGTGAAAGGCACGAGACAGCCTCGCAGACTGCTCCCAGGTCCAAGTTTTAAGCTTGGGAACTATCTATAGATACATACAAGGAGAAGGATACCAGCAGGGCTGTGCAAGATTTCTCTTCCAGTCTTTGTCCCACTGTAGGCTTTTTCTGTGCTGTTGAGTGAGTAACTTCATTTCTTTGGCTTCATATCCATACCTTCATCTGCTTTAGCATGACTGGGGTGAATATTGCTGTTTTAAAGCTTGCTCTGTGCTCTGACCCGCTCTTGGGGAAGATGTGTGGGTGCCTGATGAAGGAGAAATGGGCAGCGAGGCATTTCTTGTTTGGTTTTAGTAGCACTTGGCTGGACTTATCTGTCTCCTGGTGGCAGGAGGTGTTTGCAAATACATATGTGTGTGAATGCTGGGATAAGGTGTGTCCTGCACCATATGGTATGTGCAGATGTATGTTGGCAGGTGTGAACTGTGTAACTATATTTGTGTGCATTGAGGATGGTTTTGGAAGAAGAAAGAGGCTGCTGAGAACTCTGGCTAGGTACTCACTTTTCTTGTAATGTATTACTTTAATTTAAATTCACTTTACAGTCAGTGCACATGAGAATTATTTTGAAGGTTTAATTTGCTAGCTGCTGAAAGCAATAAGGTGGCTATCAACAGAGAAGAAATAGCTTGGCTGTTTGTTAATGCTCTTGGGCTGTACTGTAAGTACTCCAGGCGGCTGTAATGGTAGAGGAGCAAATAAAGCATTGTTGCTTTTAGAGTCGTTTGTTTTATTGTATTGACAGTTTTCTGTTTCTAGATATTTACACATAAAGTATTTTCTGGGGCAGATAGCTGGGGGAATCTCTGTGGATTCTCAAAAACATTTAGACAGAAAAGCTGTTAAACCATCTAGAAAGCATAACATTTGGTCTCTTATTAGTAGCAAAAACTTCATTACATTTATTATGTTTGGATTGGTGCTAATTTTCTGGCCATTTTGGTCAGCAGAAACTACTGAATTGCCTATATTTGTACTGGGAATTTAATTTCTTAGGATGGTGAGATTTGATTTTATCTGCTATAAGCAACCATCTGGAGTAAGTTTATTTGTGTTACGTGGTTTGCATGTATTTATACTTCAGACTGAGATCCCTTAAATTGAATTCTCTGAATTTTTACATATCATATAAATGACATTTGCTTGCAACACAGTGGAGTGATTACAGTGAATACTAAAATGGCAACATTCTGCAGTAAAAAAAATTACAATGTAAAATGAACATTCATTTACAACAGAGTGTAAATTTATACTATTTAATGAAATGCATTTGCTGTGCAGTGAAATGCTTCTTGTGCCTATTGAAATACAATTACAAAGTACTGAAACTTATAATATTTAACAGAGACATTCTGTTACACAGTAAAAATTGTCATGTTTGTTAAAATTATATTTGATAGAGTGAAATAAACATGATCTGTGCATATGTTTATTTCTTTATATAGATAAAAATTAAAAAATGATATCATGACATCAATTTGCTACAGACCAGAAGTCCTATACATGGGCTTATTCAGTATCAGTCATGTTCTACCACACAGCACTACATCATTAAGTCCTTCCCTGTGCTTGAGAAGGTGCCTTCCTCGTGAGGGGTGTGAAGGGACACAGCGCTTCAGGGACCGTGCTTGGGTATAGAAATTTCTGGAGCAGGTCTCGTGACAGATGAGCAAATGTTCTTTTAGCTAGCAAGTTAACCTTCTTACCCACCTGCACGAGGTTGGTGGGGCCAGGAGATACTGACACATCTCTTACAAGGAGAAAGGGAGACTGACCAGGAGGTTGCTTTACCAGCAAAGTGGCCCCCATGTGAACAGTTACATACAAGTTCTCTCTAAGCAGTAACAAGATCTCTGGAGAAACATTATTTTGCCAGTATCTGAATAGAATATATCTGTGGTACTTGGCAATAAAGCCCTATTGCCCACATGCTGGACTTGTTTCGAGGAGGGACTTTTCCAGCTCTTGCAGAAATGGCTGCAGCAAGGAATGGTGGTTGTGACATGATAGCTGGGGGCTATGTTATTCACACAGGTGCTGGAGATGATTGAAGCATAAAAAGAAAATGCATTTGTTCCAAGCCCAGTACCATTCACTGCCATGAGAGAAGGCAGAAATGCATTTTTTCTCTCACAACTCCACTTTTAGTAGACATATACAGAGAAAATGTGTTGGGTTTGTTTTTGACATTCAGAAATGTTTTTAATAGTATATGCCTGGTAATTGCACTGATTCATTAGGCTATAATTGTGATAATGAAATACAGCGTTTCTGGCTGTGCCTTTTTGGGATTGTTCAGAACAGCCATCAGCCATACTATCGAATGTAATTTTTCCTTTGTTTGACAGTCCTCAGCTGCCCTGTAAAGCTTAGGGGGAAAAACCTCCTGGAGACAGCCATAGCCATCAGGCTGTGCTGGCACCACAGCTCCAACAGCCATCCTTTACTGGCACTGAAGATTCCTGGTGTGACCTACCCCATGTAGGGGCTTTCTGGGTGAGGCATGAATTACTGCAATCCTCAGGCCACTCTGATTGCAAAACGTGCTCATTGCATGTTTGACCTCAGGCTCTGGAGAGCACTGGAGGGTGATTTAAGATCTTATCAGCAGGTGGTGGTAGGCAGACATTCACTCATGTTGTTGGAGTGAAGGTCTGTGCTCTGGAATCACTGTTGCTAAATTAACATATTTATTTGCTGATACCAGTGTGACAATCCTTACCTTTCCACAGACCCCAAAGAATAGGCAAGTTCTCACTCCAAGAAAAAAGATTAAACACCCCAAATTATGGTGCTGACGATCAAGCAGCACAAGATGCCTTTTATCAGTGCAGATTCTGACCTGTTTTCTCTTCATAGCTGGTGTTAAATTCCTGGCTGAAGATAGCCACTTACCATGGTTTATGTGTCTGTTTCTATTCCATAAATATAAGGATACTTGTCTCTCTTGGGCTAACAACTGATCTGTCTGTTTCTGTCTTCATCTTGGCTGAGGAAGTTAAAGTTCATCAGTAAAGATGAAGCTGGCCATTCCCTCTGTCCCTTTCAAAGGCTCATTATGTTGTCGAATAAAATGTTAAGACTTGATATTTTGAAATAACAAAATCTGATTTCCAGTTGCCCTTTTTATTTCAAAAGATGAGAACTTGCTATTTATTCCAAACAAAATGTTAGTTCAAATTGAATGGGCAAGAGGTTCAAGATGTTGCCTGGGTTAACTCATGGATTTGCCGCTACTGATTTTCTCCAAGTTGCCTGTACGTTGCATTGAGCAGCTTGTCAAGGCTCCCCTGCGCAGTCTTTAGGCCCAGATGCACAAAGATATTTGCTCTCTGCTTTCAGTTAATTTTCCATTTCACCTCAGTCCCCAGCTTTTTTCCTGAGTGGCTCTGGTGCGTGTATTCATTATATAGTCTCAGTAATGCTGGTCTTAAGGCTCAGTGACCTCCTTGGCTGTCTCGAGCATGAGCAATGCCTAGCGAGGGAGAAGTGGATGACTCTGGGGAGGCAACTGGGATGGAGCTGATAAATGGGAAGGGAAGAGCCTGGGGGAAAGCGTCGCAGTGGATGTGCGAAGGAGCTGTGCCCAAGGAGGGGCAGGGGAAGGGAGGGGGTGGGCTGGAAGGACGGCACAGGGTGCCAAAGGAGGCTGAAAGACCCTGAGGGGGCATGTGGCATCCAGGGAATCAAGAGATGGAAGGAGGAGAGAGGGAAAAACACCCTAAAACAAAGCTAATTTGAAGAAAGGCAAATTTATGAGGAAAGTGGGAAGAAGGGAAGAAGAGAAAATGATGCAGAGGCTCTGCCTGGATCTGGTATTTCCAACCTGGATGTGTGCAGCTGGCAAAGGGAAGGTTGCAGGAAGAGGGCGGGGGTGTAATGGAACCTGCTTGCAGGGCAGCAAGAGAAGAGCAACCCCACTGCAGAGCCCCCGTCTGCTTACTCTCCTGTCCCCCTCCCTGCCTCCTCTCTGCCTTGCAGCTAAATTTATTCTGTTCCTAGTACTGTTTCTGTGCTGAACAAACCAGCACTGTACAAATTAAGAGGACAAGATGTTCAGAAGTGGAAAATTCACACTTTTTTTTTTGTTTTCCTAGCACATAAAAGCAAATTTAGATTGGTGGTGGGAAGGGCAACCAAACTTGGGGGGTGGGGGAAACTGCACAGAAAAGTATTTCAGTACTCCAAGAGCTGAGTGCAACATATCAATGCAGCTTATAAATTAATCTTTGAATTAACAAGGTGGGTTGCAGCAGCACTGATGCTAATAATAAGTGGCAAGTTTCTTCCCATAGAGACCTGAACAAAAACACATATTGTCTTGGGACAGGTCCCTTTTTTTATTAAGATTACTATTTCTGCAAATACAGAACAAAATGTGCTAGCAATATTTGACCACTGTGTCCTCAGACAGCATTTAGCATCTGCCGTATGCCTGTTGCTTTGGCCCTTTGTTGAAACGGGTTTTCTGGCATGGGGTGCAATAGCTGCCAAACAGAAGCAATGCAGAAGATCAGCCTGGGAAAGCTGATAGCAACTCAGGGCTTGGTGGTTGCTTTTCAAACCAAGGACCCGCTCAGTGCAGCTAGGAGCTGGCTCTCGTTTGTGAGCAATTCTGTGGAAATGAAGAACAGAAGGAAATCTGTTCTTTAACCTAAAATCTACCCAAAGAAATGCCAAGGAGGACACATCTGTCTCCTGCTAGGCGCTCACATGGCCCAGATTTTTAAAGTTATACAAGAGCCCAAAGATACAGATTGGAAAATCTCCTCTAGGCTGAAAGTACCTAGTTTCCTAATTCCTTGAACCAGAGGGACTTCTGCACCTAACTGCTTCTGTAAATTCAGTCTGAGATTAGACTCCTGCAGCTGTGCCATAGCTCGTGTGTGTGGTGTGTGTCTGCTACCCCCTTCCCTCCTCTGTGGCTCAGTAAGGATTATGTTTTTTAGTGCAAGGGTTAACAATTCAAAAGGGGGAAAAGAAGCCTGAATAAGCTACTTCAAATTGCTAGGCTTCATAAAAAAGTTCTTTTGACCTTATTTTTCCAGGGAAAGTGGCTTTTCAGAGGAAATGGTTCAGAGCTCTTTTAAGAGGAAGGGAGGGGAAACCCAAACCTATTTACCATGTCAAATCCAACGACGATCATTGAAGAAGGGGAAAAAAATTGAAACCTCAAAGTTTTTCACATTAAGACTTAAAATTCGATTTTGTTTAAACTGGAGGCATTACCTTTTTCCCCCATTCTAAACATGTGCAAAAGTTGACCTTGCACTGCCAGGGTGGTCTCTTCACTTTCTCAGCCATCTCCAGTGATAAACTTTCCTTCTATCAAAAAGGAACTAAGGAGAAAAGGGATCTGTTAGAAACCTGGAATTAGAATTTAAAGTCCCCTCTCCTTCAGATTTTTCCTTCCAAGTGCTAGAGTTTCTCCAAGGGAAGTGATGTGCTTTGATACCCTCCCCATGATGAACAGAATCTCTCTTGTCAATGTAGTAAGTGCAGAGTTGCAGTACGTTGTCATAAATCCAGCCCAAGACTCTCTTGCAAAATAATTACACTTCAAGGAAATTTTAATCTCATGTTAACGAGACCCCCTACAATCTTTGTGCTCTCAGCCATATTAGAAACTGATTTATAATTAAGACAACTGCAATGCTGCTACCTTTGCATGAGAGAGATCTTTAGCTGTGTCCTCAGAAGGGGTTGGGGCGGGGGGAAGAAAAATATGAGAAAGGTTTAATGGCTGCTTTGCCATGCTAATAATAAGTGACTCTCATAAGGACCTGGAAGCATAGAATATATGAGCAAGAATATCTTTGTACATAGACCATTCAAATTACAGTAGAAAAGATCTTATTTGCTTAAAACCAAGAGTGCATTCCAGGTGGCATAATATTTAATAACTGTATTTTGCCTTTAGAGAGGTACTGAAGTTAATACTTTGACCAGAATTTGACAGATTACAGAGTTCATGTTCAAGATAGAGATATTTGCAGTGTGGATGTTGTTATGAAACCTGTTAGATATAGGGAAGTTTAACATTGAAATTTTTTGTTGTTATTCTTCTGGCCGCCTGCTCTTTTTTTGTTTTGGAGGTTTTTTCCCCCTCCAAGATTTACCAAATAAATAGGTCCCTAATGTGTCTATGTTCTTCAACAGCATTAAAAAATATGGGTCTGATTAATTAAAATCTCATTATCCATCATAATTGCAGTAGGTATGCAAAAATATAAGACATTATTCAAGGAATTAATGCATTTCTAGAACTCTTTGGGGTTCATATGAGAGTTGGAAATGAGAACTGTATAATAATTTGTTTCAGGAGAGCTAATTAAGTCAGTTCATTTATTCAGTTATCTAAGCCTGGTCTAATCCCGTGTACGGCTAAAACCTTGTGATGCTCCCAACTTCATTACTGATTTGAATTAATATGAGGACACAAACAGAAAATGTTCCTCCTGTTTAGTAATGCATGGGAGGTGCCAGGATTGAGGCCCAGTGGATAAATCTGTAGCCTGCCGAAAATCCGTTTTCTTCCAGCCAAAGATCTGGACTCCTTTTAATAAGAAAGTACCTTTGGTCCTCCTGGACTCTCTTCAGGTAAATACAGCTAAAGCAACCTATATTGCAGATTGCCTTTGAACCCCAAGGGATCTGGCAGGGAAGAAGGGGGTTCGCAAGCAAGCTGTGATCACAACTGTTGTTACAGTTGGCATTTACTTTGCACAAAGGGTCTGTGTTATGGGAAAAGAAAATAAAAGAATGGTCCTTGTGGTCATCTTTATCCCTTTCTGGTTCTCTGTCTCATGCCAAACACTGGTGAGTATACACAAACAAGACAAGAGTGTACTTGTCAATAAACAAAGGGTGTTTGTTTAAGATGAGGATTAATTTTGAGACCATCTGACAGCTCTATGTTTGAGGATGCTTACTGCAAGGGCAGGGAAAAGGCCATAAGATCTGTTCTCTGCCGTCTCTTGTTGAAAAGGCTATTGGTTACTTTTAAAACATAAACCCAAAATACGTCTAAGAAAACAGTGAAATAAGTGATTCTGACTGTCTCCCTAATTCTGGTGACTCTTTTGCTTTGCAAATATTGTGAGATAATACATTAGTAAAGATGAGAAGGTGACTACTTGGTGTTTGCAAGACACAACCAATGTTGTCCACCCGACTTTGGATGCCAAAACATAATTCAGAAACAGGCTAAAAGGAACCGTGGGCCACAATCTCATACAGTTGGGTTTAAAAAAAAAAAAAAAAAATTATTTTTAGGTCAGTTGTCTTGCGATGCTAGCTTAGTAAATTTGACAATTATGTAGAAAGTATCTGAGTGTTTATTGCTTCCGTTATGGTCCTACTCTATTTTCCCCCAAAACTTTCTACTTGAAAGTTTGAATAAGGGCTAATTTCTCCTAGCCTGGCAATACCACCAACAGACTGGCAGATTCCCAGGAGGCATAGATGCCTAAAAACTTGTTTAACTGCCTGTTAGGAAACAGAGCTCTGCTGAAATTGAGCTCCAGGAAATCCGTCTTGCTATGCACTGTTTGGAGTTGATAACAGGTATCTGAGTCAAACATTTATGGGGAAAGCTCTGGACACTTCAGACCTTATGCAAACTGGCCATACTAGGCACCCATTTGATTTCTTTTCTTGAAACCACGCCACAAAACTAATACTTAGGTCTGAAACTTTTTGAGTATGTTGTATGCTATTTCTTAAGGAAATCAAAGGGAAAGACAAGTAGCAGTTCTGGAGAATTGGCATGAATATATTGCATTAGGTAAGAGATGTACGGGAAACTTCTGTTTTGCTAGGGAGGACTGAAAAAGTGTTTCAATCCTTACATTGCTGTAGTAAGGGAATTATTTATTGGCAAGCTGATATAATAGAGCAGTGGGTGTTCTGAGTAAACCAACTTATAATTTGGTGGTTCGTACGTGAGTCTGCAGACCTCCTTTCTAGTGAACTGAAGGCATAGCCTCATCAGATAGATGAAGTGATGAGGCCTTTAAAATTCTTAGCACTATCTTTGGCTGTGCACAACTTTTTCATAAATTCTAAATCCAGTTCATTTTTTGCAGTCCTAGATGCTATAGCTTTTGATTAACTAGGACTTGGGTTTTCTCTTCCATTTTGGAAAGAATCCCCATTATTAGATGCTAACACCAATTGATTATCCCGCTTTATTACATCTTCTAAGAATACATAGCCAATTAAACCCCTCTGCCTTTCTAAGCGTGAACAGGCCATGTAGACTCTTAATAGTCCCACCACAGCATGTTGTTCCTTTGTTACTAAGGCAGCAATTAACAAGTTTTTAATGGAACAAAAGCTCCCAGAGACAAGCACAGCATGATAATAGGAAGGTGTCTACTTTTTTTTCTCCTCAAGTTGGCAAGATCTTGTATAACCTTTCCTCCCTTCCCCCCCTTGGGTTGAACAGCCTTGTCAAGGTGCTCGGTGTGGGATTTTTATTCCTTTGCTATCTGCCGCAATGCATCTAAAAATAATGATATTTACATGTGTTCAATTATTAAAGGGTTCTAAAACATAAATCTGAACTGCAGTCCTGTTAAAGCGAGAGGTGTTTTAATGTCAGTAATTGGGAAAAATTATCTTTTTTTTTTTCTTACCAAGATGATCACTGTGGTGCCATTGAATTCTGCACTGTCAGGTTTTGCTGATGGAGTAATTGTTTTTTAAAGCGATTCTTTCAGTTTTTAATGTCATGTTTATGCAAATTAAAACACAGCAGGAGAAGAGGAGGCCAAGAAGGAGACTTGTCATCTTTCCAAAATAATCTATATGATTATTTTTTTAAATAAAAGTCTCAGTTGGGAAATAATTGCCTCTGTGCATGAGATTAATAACTAAATAATTCGCTATTGTTTTTCATTAAGAGAGTTGGTTTTCAGCAGAGCCATTTAAAAATCTAAAAGGGTGCCTCCTGAAATTCTGGCTATTTTTAAACTAAATGAGATGTTCTCAGATATGTTATGGAATGCAAAACACATCTTTTTCCCCAGTGAACTTCAACCTGTCTGGGCTTAATTTTGTGCTTTGGTGCATGCTAGGTATTTTTAGATCTGCAAGAAGCAAAATTGTTACATTTGTGTTGCCGGGGAGCCCTAGCATCCTGGTCTGTTCTTAAAGTCCCCTTCTGCATGGGGAAAGGGAGGACTGATCTGATGGGTGGCTGGCTGGGAGAAAGGCTAGTACAGAGGTCAGATCTCCAAAGTGTTGGAGAGCCCTGGGGTAGATCACCAAAGTCCTCTATATAATCCATGAAAGATAATACAGTTGTCCTTTGTCTGTCTCTTTTGAAAATGCAAACTTAGGAAGGCTCGATCTGTCTCCCACTGAGTGCCCGGACAGTGTCTGCCTTGGTCTCAGAAGGTAGGAGTAAGAAGGAGGACAGCTTGCCACTTTAGAGCAAATAGACATATTTATGGTCATTAACTTTCCCAGTGGAAAGTAATGTTTCTGTCTAGGAAAGTGTTTTAATTTTTTAAGGATAAGATGTCACATGGGTATCTGTGGTATAGCCCATAATCTGCATCCTTGTAACTGAGGCAGACCTACATTAAAACTGGAAACCACATGGAATGTAACTAATTTCAGGCTGTGCTGTGAACTTAGATCACATTGGGAAGTTGTGAAGAGAATCTGTCCTGAGCTTCAAGAAGAGAAATCAAATTAAAGGTTTGCATGAACGTGTGCTGAATTTATGCATCTCCATTATACCCAGGTCTGAAAAGGTCCTGTTTTGTTTTTTTCTGGCTTGTGTCTCAAGGAGTACTGTACGGAGCTGGGGTACCCATGGTTTCTTTTTTGTTTGTTTGTTTTTGTTTGGTGGGGTTTTTTGTATTTTAAGATAGAAAATAGTAATTGACTAAAGAATTTAGCAAAAACTTTGATGTGCAAACTTTGGCAAAATTTAGATTCACTATAGAAGCTTGTGACTTTAAATTAATTTCTTACAGTTCATTACAAACTTAATGAGTGAGCTGGTATTTGTCAATACAATTAGTCCAGGGTGGGGGGAAAAACAAGGGCTCATTTCTCTTGAATAGTAATGTCCTCTGTGTTGGACTCTTGTCTTCATAAGCAAGTGCTTTATCAGTATGTACGAAAGAAGGGTCTTGCACTTCAGTGCTGTCACTTTGGAATGATGCTTTAAAAGCTTTAGCAGTCATGTAACTGCAGCAAACAAAATGTTAGTACAGTGAGAGACTAGAATAAAACATAAGGTGTAATCACACCCTTGTAAAATAACTGATGGTACATCTTCATTGGGAACACGAGCTATATTATCTCCAAATAGTACAGCTCTACAGAATGAGAGAGGATCTGGAGATGTGAATTTTAAATGGAAATTTTCTGCTTGTCTCTAGCCTTAGTGATGGAAAAGTCAATTTTAAGCAGGAGATGTGTTAGAGGGTGTGTGTAGAAATATGAGTGACAGAGAAGGTGCACTTCTGCCTGCCCTTGCTCATAAGATATTAAGAGGGAGTCAATTATACTAGAGGACAACAAATTGAAATTGAGAGGAACTGTGTGCACCATTAACCAGTGTGACTCTCCAGGACTGTATATGCAAGTCTAGAGAAACTCTGAAGAGGAATAACCTTTTACATAAGTGAGCAGATTTATCTGACAGTATTAGTCCCTAGTTCTACAGGAGTGGGTATGGTGAATCAAGCACTCAATGAAAAGGTACAGGAGAAAACTCCTGTATAAACTGATTATTTTGTGACTCTGCACACCCATGTCTCTCACCCCTAAGAACTCTGCCTCCCTGCAGTAATTGAGTCTTGTTGCTGCATTGATTTGCAGTGTAACTTCCAACCATCATGATGATATGGCAGCGAGAGCCTGTGATTAGATAGCCTTCTCCTAAAGCTTGTGTGGGATGTATGGAAGTCAAACAAGCTGACCTGCCATGAAACATGCATGCAAATACATGCTCTGCAGTTTAAAACATCTCCTTGAGCTTCCTCTGTCATGTTTTTTCCCTAGTTTCCTGTGCAAGAATTGAATTGGGTCCCACATTCACAAAAAACAACAGACATCCACTCCTGAACAGTGCGCTGGCCCACTGAGCACATGCAGGTGGGAGTTGTGAGCCCAGGGGTAATCTGCATCAGATGTTTTGCTTGCAATAACAGTATTTGAGGTCATTTAAATAACTTGATACACCTGTGCTTTTCTTCATAGGCTGTTAAACCATTTCAAACTGTCCAAATCTCCCAGTGTACAATGGGATATACAAAATCATGGTAATGCCATTTCTGAGAGGAACAAACTGCTGTCAGAATACCCACCGTATTCTCAAAGAGCGACTGTACAATTGCAAATCCATTGAACTGCACTCCATTATCTCTTATTAATGGGAAATTGTCCATAAATTGCTGAGGCGTGACTGGTTTCTTTTCCCCAACACAGCTGCAGTCTCTTTATCCTGTGATATTCCAGCCTCTCAAAAATAAAAAGAGAAAGTGGTGTGCAGGGGTGGGAGGGATGGGAGGAGGGGGGCTTGAAACCACTCGCAGCAGTGTCTTCCAGCAGCCCCTGGCAAGAGGAACTTCTTCCCTGCTGCCGAGCTGGCCCGGCATGGAACCATGGCTGGGACTGGCTTCCCAGCAAAGGGGTGGAAAAGGAAAAAGAGAAACTAGCAGGGAGATACAAAAGTAGGAGCGGGAAGAAGTAAAGAATTTACTGTGGCATAGCGAATGTGAGGTTATATGAAGAGAAACTGTTCTGTCCGCAGCACTGTTGTGGACCACAAACACATTGGTGAGATAGATGCCCTTTCAATAACATTGGCTTCCCCCCCGCTTCCACCTCCAGACAGCCCTTCTCTGCAGAGGAGTGACAGGTGCAGATGAGCTCGGAGAGCGACCCAGTGCTTGCCAAGGGCTGTGGAAATTTCCCTCTTACCTTTTTATATGAGATCTTGTAGTATTTGGGACCAAGAAACTAGTCTGATGGTTGGATTTTCAAAAGGACTGAATGCTCCTTGATACAGAACAAAATCTGTCACAAACATCACAGAAGGAGATACTGAAAACTGAGAGTATCTAAATCTGGCCCAGAGCTGCTGTTATTGATGGTTCAGTGCTGCTTGAAGGGGGAGAATGGTGGAAGGTATGGTGGAGGAGAGGCTGGGCTCTTAAACTGGGACTACAGCACCAAGCTACAGCATATGTTGAAGTTGGGTCTTGCCGTGATCAGCTTTGCAATGCCCATTCTTCCTTTTCATTTCAGAGCCCCATGAGTTACCTGCCCAGACTTTGTGCATCTATACAAGCAACATGAATGCTTCTGAATAGCAGAAGCCACGGGGCAGGGCAGAGGTCCACATGCACTCAGTGGTTGCCCCATCCACATGGTCCTTTCCTCCTGTCATGTTAGGATGAGGAAATGAGCTACCTTGTGTGGCAAGTAACAAAAGGCCATACAGTTTTCCCTGTGTTAATTATTCTATAGACTGCTTAATTCTGTAAACGAGCTGCTTGGCAGGCTTTCTGAACAATTACACAAGTCCCTCTCCTGCTCTCTGTGATGGTGTCAAGAGCAGTTCAGCTGTGAGGCTGATGGGCCTCCACCTTGTAAGGCACCATCCATCTCGTGGTGGATGTCTGATGGGAGCCTCTGTCCTGCAGTGTGCAAAGCAGGGGCACCCTGTGCTGGGCTGGTGGGACTAAATCTTGCAGAGGAGAGAGAAGACAGGGAAGCTGTGCAATGCAAGCTTTGGGGAGAAGTAAGATCTGGTTAATGAGATGCATGCGCTAGAAATTTTTAAAGCGAGAGGTTTAATTAAAGCTGTGCTTGCCAAAGCCATTGGAGAAAGTACCTGTCATTGTCCCTATGGGCTTTGGGGTGGGTATCTAAGTGTTTGAAGGACTTGAGTTCTGCATCTCCCTTGATCATCAGTATGTGGCAGAGCACAGGCATGTCATCTGTTTGTGGCTCAGCCCCTTCATGTTTTGAAAGGAAATAATGATCCCAACCTCCTCTGAGTGCTTTGGGATCAGCTAGAGGAGACCAGCTGGTATTATCAACATTAAGCAGGGAGAACAGACAGCAGCCTCCAGGAGTAATGTATAAAGGACCTCAGGTCTTGACCAGGCTTGGTAGGGAATGACATCTCTTAAATAAAAGGTTTGTGCTGTTAAAGGGTATGGCCAACAGAGCAAATTAGCGTGTTTGTAATTGCATGGTGAAATACGATCAGGACATGAGCATGAGTATTACCTTCAGGTTCCCATGACAACTTTTCACTGCAATAAATGTTAGAGAACACAAGGTACCATAAGTGCAAGGTTGCTCACCCGCTAATTACGGTGCTCTGAACTTCTTGCCTGAGGTCTGTAATGCAAAACAGATTGGAAAATAATGTATGTAAGTGGCAAATACAACTTAGAGTACACTGACCACCAGCTCTTCTTTCTGCCAGGAAGGTCCAATGTGATTTGTGAGCTAGAAAAATAGATCTAGTCATCCAAAGTACAGTAGAAAATATTAGTCTTTCATGAGGATGCAATGAAAGAATTCTAGAATTTGTTGAAGAAAATTATGGTATTGAAGAAAGAAGTGGCTTTTAGTCCTTTGATACGTAAGTGTTTATAATGCAATATAATAGAGGCCTCTTTCCCCAAAGAATACGTGAATTCCATTTACATCCTATTACTTGCCATAAATTTAATATAAAAAGTCCTTTACTTAGAATGACATGTAGAGATGGATATTTATGAACCAGATTCTTGGCTGGTTTACATTGCATCAGTTGAAAGTTTGGCCCTTAAGTGCTAGTTATTGATTTATTTATTTTTTTATTATTTCCCCCTCGTTGTGTGTTTTCTGTCGTATTAAGTATGGACTTTCCCTGTACTCCAAGTCTGGGCGGAGACTGATTGTGGGGAGATCCTAATTTAGTGCTTGTGATTCCAGAAATCGGGGCTTGGGCTGAGCCCAGCCTTTCAAAGATAACTGTCACTTCCCGCTTGCATTTTGTGACATATTGTAGAATGCTACTTCTCTGTGCAGCAATTTTGTCATTATTCAAGATAGAAAGAAAAATGGGAAATCCATTACAAGCCAGACTTTGTTATGACACAAGAGAAGAATCCCCTGGGAAGTTAGATTAAATTCTCTTTGAAAATAAAATAAAAATGCCACCATGCTTGACAACATTAGATTTATTATATATTTATCTCAGAAAATCTAGGTATGCTCCTTGTCAAAGCTTCTTTAGATTCTGAGATATGCAAGACAAAGGAAATCATTCCCTGAGTCATTGAAAGGGAAGTTTATTACTGAATTGGAATTAAAAGATTTGAATAAGAACAGAAATTGGCTATTTCATCACCTAGTTGGAGGCTGACTTCTAGCTACCTATGTGAGCCATTTAAAAGTGCTCAGCTGTGAAGTTGGCATGTACAGGCAGAGGTACATGCTATGAACTTGTTGTGTTTCACAGTGGTTTAAGCAAAGATGTTTTATTCTGCAACTGGAGCGAACTCAAAGGGCAGCTCAGCAGATATGGCTCATCTAACAGATGGTAACTCGCTACACCTTACTAAATTTCTCTTGATTGTATAGCTGTATCTTGAAACAGAAAAATGCCATATTGTGTGATTAAATCCCAAGGACATCATGCATGTTCAAAGATTTTTTTTTTTTATTTTTTTTTTTCCTACAGCTAATCCCAGCGCTACAAGGAGCTGGGTATGCTCACCTCTAATTAACTTGTCATAGGTAGTTGTCATATTTTAAAATTACATTGCAGGCCTGAGAAATTGAAAATAATAGAAAGACTTTACTTTCCTCAACTGTGCATTATCCTAGATTGTACATCTCTCAAGTACTGGCTGATTCATCTTCCATGACCTGCTGTCAGAGGTTAGGTGTATGCATATGAGGAAGCTGAAGCATGATTGTCATCATGAGCAATTGCATTTTCTCCAGGAAACTTGCAGAAGGAACGGGAATGAATTGCAAATGGCATCAGGTTAGAAAGAGGAAAGCAAGATGGTCTAAGAGGAGTAGACACCATCTGGAGAAGATGCATCTGTGTTGGATAGCTGGTCTTTCCTGGGATCCCGGGCATGGTGGGGACAGATGTGCAGAAAGTAGCAGCCTATGTAAAATACAGCTACGAAAAATGAGATTGCTATCAACAAACATGCAAATAAATACTGGATGCTAAGGAGTGTCTTTGTAGTCAGCAGCATTAGAGCAGATTGTGTCTTTAGATCTGTGGGAAATCTTTGTGAGATTGTCAGTTTGACTTGCTTCAGGGAAGTTAGTTGTGAGCCTCAGAAAGCAGGGGAGCAAGAAGGCTTTTTTCCTTTTATGGCATTTCCACTATTCAGGAACAATAATGCCAGAAAACGAGACCATGTTATTTTATGATTCCCAGATGTGTCAATAAAAGGCCTGTGGGGGAAAATAATACATGAAAATATACAAACAGTAAGCTCCAGAGGGACGACTCTGAAATAGGAGGAGAGGAAAGCTGTATGTTTGTTGTGGGAACTGGTATATTGGCCAGAAGGGAAGAGGAGTGAGGTGGAAAGGAGGAGGAAAGTAAGGAGGTTGAAGACAAGGAAAACTGAGGAGAGGTGAGAGGGGCCACCTGTGTAAATTAAAGAAGAAAGGAGACTTAAAGCTTGTTAAAATAAAATACTTCTATCCCCAAAGTTTTCCTTCTGTATATTAAAAGGCTTATGAAAGATTCTGGTTCTAGCTGTGAATTTAGCTTGAAGTCCCTGACTCTAGCACTTTGAGAGAGCATTAAGATTCATTTAAAGTCTTTTATTTCTTTTGATGCAATAAAACCTATATAGTACTTTCCTAAATGAGTACCGATTAAAGGGACAAAGCTATGAAAGAGTCATTTCCCACAAAATATGAAATCCAATAAGGTTTATTACCTACCATTTAGTGAATAGCAGAAGCCTATGAAGTCTATGAATAAGTTTCCAATCACCAATTCGTTTGTCTCCTAGATGATGTTCAGCATGCAGATATCCAGCTCTTCCCCTCCCCCATAGGTCAAACATAGCATCAGATTTGTTTATGTGCCATTTAACTTTCTTATATCTTATATGACACTATAACTTTGTCTTTGATCTTCCTGCCACTACTGAAAGGATAAATTCTAAATATGGTTTGACCCTGCGAGGCACTTGACAATCAAGCCTCCCAGCATGGTCTCTCACTCCTTAGGCACTCAAGGGGGGCAGCAAGCCATTTTTTCCTCTATTGTTTCTGTTTATTCAACACTGTTGGTTAAAGAGCTGTTTCCTGTTTATATAGATCTGGAGGAATTGGTTAATACGGAATATTAACAAAATCTTTATATACAGCATATCAAATGGGATTTCGTATTTTCATTGTACAAAGGGAGGGAAGCTGCGAAGGTGATGTTTGGTGGAGGTGGCAGCCACGCCACAGCTTGGCTGATGGCTAACTTGTTCAGGATGGGTGCTCAGAGGGCCAGATCGGAGGAAGGCCTTAAACTTTTGCAAGGGTCAGTTTTCCCTTAGTCTTGCTCAGGTGGAAACGATCTCTGTAGGAAGACTAATGCTGCTGATTGAGGCCCGAGGAACATGACGTATGTCTGTTCCTTAGACCTGTGGCCAGGGCTGGTTGCAGGAGGAGGAGATGGGGGGATAACAGCGATGGTGTGACCCCTCAAGAGCCAAGCTCAGCCTCTAAACTAAGGTTTCTGTTCTGATGGCATTGGTCAAAGTTTTGAGACATAGAGGAATCGCTGCTTTTGGTGGCTAAATTCCTTGTAGGGTTTTCAGAAGCATGAAGCAGCTAATTGCTGGTGCATCTCACTTTTTGTCTTTGTAAAATGGAGAGAATATTACTTCCCTGACCTGTAGCACTGCAGTGAAGATATATGGACTCGAGATATTACAAGGTCTAAGATACTGTAGTAGCAGGGAGACCTACACAAAACTTGCTTGGGGCAAACCATTTTAAGAAAAGTCTGTCAGAGCAGCCAGTGGAATGTTTCCCATGGTGTTTGTAGGTTCATGAAATCTTTGTTTTTCTGTAATATTTAAGTGATTGGGTTTAATTCTTTACTTTGCTCTTAAAAAAGAAAGAAGTTATAAAGACCTCTAGATAGAGAGAGAAAAGACCATAAGTATCCTTTTATATCTGAAGCTATTTGAAGCTGACTGATTCCAATTTAAATACAGAATTCAGAAGAAACCTGTTCTATGAAAGTTTGTATTGGAGGAAAGGATTTGAAATTTTTCAACAGGAAATTACATTTTTTGGGAAATTACATTTCCTATGTAAAATGATAAATAAGATTTTCTAATATTTTCCAGCATATTCCACTCACAAGCTGCAACTCTGTCCTGCCGCACAGATGCGGGCTGACGGGTACCTTCTGACAGCCGTGGGGCATAGAAAAGTGTTTTGGTTTTTTTCCCCCTCACTAATTCAGGAGGCTGACAAAGAGCACACAGATACATAATTCTGCACCTTTATTTTATGGAACTGTCCTGATCCTTGGGTTGTTGGGGTTTTTATTTTTTTATTTAATCTTTTAATCCTGGCTTCCTGCTTTGATGTCTCAGGGAAAAAGAATATCTATGCAGCAATTCACAACTTAGTCTGCTGAGCAGGGGAGATGGGTGGGCAGTCCATTCTCACCTTGACAGGCCCCTGCAGAGAAACTCCCACTACTGTTAATGGGAGCTGGTGACACGCATGAAAGAAAGAATTTATTTCCAGGTTGTTGGGATTCTTTATTTTTTCTTTGAAATGCTGTTGTCAGACAATGCAATAAGAGGATTTGCATGGTAATATGATGGCTGATGGATTTCTCGCAATAAAATCCAACAAGCTGGTTTATGAGGTACTTATATATTTTCTAGTTGTATTATAGGAGCAGCAAGGAGCCCGGGGATATGTCTCTGTTGTATGAAACTCTTTGCATACATGTTACAAATAGTCATGCTCTGTATATTTTCTGTCTGTTTGGGTTAGTTTTCTCCCTCTTCTCACTTACTGTGAAGTAAGCACATATAAAGGCAACACATTTATATGGATGTTATTCGTCGCTGTTTGTCCTGTGATAACTTGAAAAGTAAAACCATATCAAAGACACATGTGAGCACGTTTCACTCCTGACAGGAAAGACTCACGAAAGTGGATGTCATGTCATGAATTGACATGAAAAAGGAATCCGATTTGAATAATAAAATACCATTTTTTTTTCCAGAATCACTGGTTTTCACACTAATGCAAGTAAGCCACATGTGCAAGCATTCAGCCCTCATTCTGCTTGCCAGTACCAGGGAAGGTGTGATAATTTTGTCATCTGTGCCGCTTGGTTTTCCTGTGTGTTAGCTTTGCTTCTAAATTAGACTGCACACTATTAATGGTTCAAAAAATAATGTGATAAGTCATCTAGCTCATAATTTTAAGAGAAAGAAAAACAAAAAAAACCCAGCAGATTTAAAGGTAGTCCTGATTCTCAGCTGTGCTATGTCTGCACAACTCCAGTGATCTTTTTAAAATTTGATTTTTTGCTAGAAATTGATGTGTTCTCTCTTAAGACGGGAGATCTCATTTACATCAGATCATGATCTGGCTCTGACTAACTTATATTTTGCTGTAAAGCTGTCTGCTTTATTTTGCTCAGAAATGTCAGCCCTGTTGAATTATATGAACAGTATTTGGTTCTGGGAAGAGGAGGAAGTCTCTATAAGGAGAGGGAAATGTGGGTTTGAAGCATGATCTGCTGTCTTCTATTTTCTTGCCCTAAATATGTATCTTTATGTATATAATTACCAGGAAGGAAAGAATAACAACAGCTGTAAAAAAAAAAAAAAAANAAAAAAAAAAAAAAAAAAAAAAAAACCTGTTACAGAAGATTGTATGATTATCCCAGTAGGAAACAAATTCAATTTATGGATGAATTATGCACATAGCACTATATTTAAGAAAGTAAATTTTAGGGAATTATAAAATTGAGTGGGCCAGGTCCACTGGGAGGAAGCAGTGAAAATGAAAGGGGTTGGAAGAAGGCTGGAGGATGCTAACTGGAGCAGTAATTAAAACAGAACAGGTCTTAGTTCCTTTTGGGAAAATGGAAATTAGGGGAAAAAAAAAAAAAAAAAACAACTGAAGAAGAAGGAGGAAATCCACAAGAGAGGAGAGTGGCATTTCACAGGGGACTACTCAAGAGTTGAAAGCAGAAAGCAAGTGCTGGGACTTGAGGAAAGTTGGCAGGGAAATAGGGGAAGGAATACAACAGAAAGCCTCAGTAGTCAAGAAGCAGAGCGCAAGGAGGGTGAGCAAAATGGGGAATTTCATCATCATGATCTGAGTTGCGTTGGAGCCGCCAGGCTGCGCCTCAAACACCTGATCTGGTACAGGCCCTCCATGCCCATTCAGACTGCCTCCAAAATCTTATTTTGCCTTATCTCTTTACTGGTTGAAGGAAATGGTAAAGGAGCTAGGGGGCATAAGCGATCCGCTGTTTTACGTGAAATGTGGAGGTAAAGGAGAGTGTGCAGGCTATGAAGGGGTGGCCAGGGACCAAACCAATATGAAGGGAGCATCTAATGGGTGGACAAGGACTTCTTTAGAAAAAAGAAGCATTGAGGCTGCGTGCAGCAGTGTTTCTCCTGAGGGTCTTTTTGAGGGCTTGAATTGGAAAGGTTTGTGGAATGAGGTAGTTAAATCAAATGAACCTCTCCTGAGGGATTGCCCAGCAAATTATTGCACTGTTTCTCTTTGGGATGGAGAGTTGTGCTAGACTGGGAAGTGGGGGCAGGAGACAAGTAGCCTTTCGTCTGTTTTGGTTTTTTGTTTTTTTTGGGGATTTTGGTGGGGTGTTTTTAATAAAAAGCCTTCATCAATTAGGCCAAAAACTTACTAAAAAGCCAGTTGATATTGTTGTTGAATAACACAAACCAGATGTACCAATGAAAACAGAAAGAACAGAGAAAATATACAAGTTATTAAGAAACTTAACCTGGAAAATGGGAAGCGATTACTTTTTTAGGGGAAATTCAGTGACAGAGAAAGAGAGTCCTAGGGAGACATGTCATTTCCCTGTAGCTGAAGCCTGCATTTGCAATGCAGGAACCTTCCTCTAGCACAAGGGAAAGTGCCGGATGCCAAAGGACAGCTGAGTGTTTGAGAGGCCTCAAGCACTGAAAACAGTTTGTTCCAAGGAGCGATGTGGAAGCAGGCACAGTGGCCTTGGGAATGACAGCTCATGCTGCACTTCAGTCCATGTTGCTGAGAAATCACTCAGCATTGTCTGGAAGCACCTAGTGTTTCTCGGGTCAGGACTTATGCATGTTTGTTTTGCAGCAGGATGTGGAGAAAAACTGACACAGAGGGAAAACTGGAAGGATTTCAAACAGGAATAAAAAGGACTGAGGCTATAGATGAGGGTGTAACTAGATGTTGTTGAGAGAAAATCTGACCTGCAGGTAAGAATAAAGAAGTCTTCTTTTAAGTGTTTTAACTAGTAAGGACAGTGTGACGTAAGGCAGTAGGAGCACATATGGAAGCTATAAAATGGAGATGACTGTATCATTCAAAATCAGTGTGGACAAATAAATATTCATGTGCTTCATGGGTCAGTGCAGGGCAGAAAAGGGACGTGTTATGGTCTACCAGATGTCTGTTTATTTTCTTTATTATCTGAAGAGATATCCTTAATATAGAAGGATAAAGCCCCTGTGGCAGGTAATGACAATTGCCAATATGGGCGAGTGTCCTCAGCCCCTGGCCATCCTTCACGTGCTCTCTGGCAGGCAGGGAGAGAAAAGTACCCTTCTGCATCCCCATGGCTGGACAGATCCCACCTGAACCCAACATGGTGCGTAGGGCTTTGGTGGGGGCGGGGCACATGTTAGATGTGTCCTGAGCAGCACCCATGAGCGAGAGAGATGCTTGGCCAGGCCAACCAGTGCCTCCCATTGCCTGGGATGCAACTTTTTGGGAAAGCAGGGAAGGCTGATGTTGGAGATAGTGCACCTTGATGGCAGATCAGACCAGCAGCCAAGTTATGCTGTGGTCCTGTTTTTGGCATTGCTGAGGACAAGAATGGGATGCTTTGGCAGGTAAAGCTGGAAAAGTTAGATTTCCACCTCAAGCTGTCTGCTCCACTTTTCTGTCACATTGACTTCTGCTCTATCCACATGTAGGAGTGTGAGTGGTGAGGGTTGAGAGCTCAGCCGTGCCACTAAGCCTGCCTGAGCATTTAGCTGTAGCAACTGAAGAGATCATAATTCCTACTGCCACAGACTGGCAATCTCCTCCTTGCTGGTTAAGCTTTCAGTGACTGCAACTATGTTTAATCCCTGGGCAGAAGAGAAAGTGTTGGAGATCACTAGTGCTGCCCTTGCTTTTTTTTTCTGTATGCTCTCAGGTAGCCCTGGGTACCATCTCACCCCTGCACCGAGTGCTGAAAAGCCTGCTTTCTGCTGGGAAACACCTATCTACTGACCTGCCTGTGTCCTGGGAAGCCTCAGGGATTTTTGTTTCAATGAGTTGTTTGCCTGCTTATTTTGATCGCTGACTAAGAGATACAAAATTGTTGCTTTTGGGAAATAAGATTGGATGCTACAGCTAGTCTGTAGAGACGTTCCCTGCCTCCTTTTTTTATCCAAGGTGCCCTCTGTTTCTGAGGCTTCCCTGACTGAAAGCCATAATTGTTCCCAAACTTCCCAAAGATTTCACTTTGTGAGATAAAGTTCTGTAATTCTGCATTTTTCACTTTTATGTTTATGTGTTTTAATAAGGTGTGTTGATTCTGGGATATAATAAGCAGAAAGCATTGCTGAGCCCATATGTAACACAACATATGTAACTTAATGTATGGATGTACATAGAGATAATTGACGCTCATTAGGTCAAGATTTTAGAAGCCCTCAATATTTGGTATGAATAGTGCCATTTACTGGTAAAATCTTTCAAAATCAGTATTGAAAGTAAAAATGTAGATTGTTTTAGGTTCTGAGTGTGCTACGGATCTGACTGTGAGCTAAGGTACATCTGAGTGAAAAGAATTTCTTTGGAAAAAAAGAAAATAGCTTGACGTGTATATATTGTTAATACATGTAGGTAGGAGGATATAAAAAAGTAGTTTTAAAACTTTCTTATAAATCAACCCACGTCCTAATAAGACAACTGTGTAAGTAATTGTTCTTCCGCACATCCAACAGTGTTGTGCTGCTTTTGATGTTTACTTCAATTTCTTCTTCACCCTTTTTTTTTTTTTTGAGTCTGCAATTAACACCTGTAATGAAAAAGGAGATGATGTGCTGTTGAGAAATTCTGGTGTTAATTAAAATTATTAACAATTAGAGAAAACTAAGCAAGGAAAAGGAGGAAATAAATAATAAAGCTTGTGTATTTTTTTTTTTTATAATTAAGGTGGACTAAAGCACAGAGACTGTCTTTCTAAAGAGCACACTTCAAAATGGATTGTGAAACTCGGCCAAAAGAAGTTACAGTGAAATTCCCTCTTTTTAGGAGGGTTGGCATCCCCTGTGCTGTCTTCAATAGCATTTAGGTTTGCCAAGGCCTTTGTATAGGGCTGAATTTCATTTCTGAATGAATTACCCTAATTTACAGAAGAACAATAGGGAAAATGAGCTCTGGCAACAACAGAGAAGGAATGGGAGTGTGATTCATCTTAGCATGGGATTGGATGAAAGTCTTATTCAGAGAGGAATAATGCAAAATGGCCCTGAGTTTCTTATGAGAGCAGTTCATCCACCAAGCTGTGACACCGTGCTTGCTGAGAACATCACAGCGACAGAGTTAGTCCTCATCTGTGATCCCTTGGGAGTCTTGTGAGCGCTCAGGGCTATGGCTGCACTCGCAACCTCAGGCACTGAGATGCTTGCCTACTGCTTCCACCAAATGGGTGTTTGGCATCTAACTATCCCCTTGGATGCCAGCCCAAACGTATGGTGAAAATGAGTGCTGGCCTCCTGACATCACTGCAGTACTTCCAAAAGTTTTACCTGCGTTGCGTAAAATTAATTTGAAGGTGTTTTTCAAGAGTGTGCTTGAAAAAGATTCAGCGAACGATGCTGGAGATGAGAGCAGCAGCAGTGATGTGGGTGCACACAGAAAGTGGCAGCCTCTACCATGTCCTTCTGCATCCCATGGAGCACTGTCAGCCATGCGATAAAGTAGCTGTTGCTTGCTTGGTAGTATTTGTGAGTGGTTCATCTGTTACAGGGTAGGAAGCTGAGAAACACTCAGAATCCATTTCAGTACCTTGGGATCTTACAGGGAAATGCTTTGGAGCAACATTTCTGTATTCAATTTCTTATCAAAGTTATTACATTTGTGATATTAGAGAGTATGACTAATTACTTCCCCTCTAGAGAAGCCATTATTCAGGAAGGGTCATTAGTTTCCTGCTCAGTGTAGATGGTGGCACATGACATGGAAGAGAAGGATAGTTCTTGGTCTCAGACATCAAGATGTTACCTGCAGTTAGACTTTCCATGGGAAATCCCATAAAGCACATGTTCTCAAGCTGAACAGTGACAGAGTTTGGAAGAGGCTGTCAAGAAACCCCTGAGAGGTTCCAGGTCTCTGATTTTAAGTAATCTCTGCAGACTCGAACCAGTCAAGCTAGTGATGAAAACCACGCTGCTTTCCCAAAGAGGGCTCTCATAACTGTGTTAAAGCCTCTCGGGGGCTGAAGATCGTTACCCAGCCTTATAACTTTAAGACTCTTGGGGATCAAGAGAAATAAGCCCGATGCAAACCATCTGACCCAAAATTAATTGCAGTGGCTGGAAGCAGAAAATCTATCAGAGAAATGAATCCCAAAGCTCTGTGAGTTTATTATTTTTTTTCTTACCTTTTCTTAGCTGCTGGGTTTGTTGCTACCTCATAACATGTTGGCTTTTTTTACCCACATTTTTAAGCTGTTCTTTGTGACAAATTTTCAGCTTGTTTTCATTCTAAGTAACCAATTTCCTTCTCTGGTGCCATGGCATCTTTCACTGAGGAATTAGACTTGGCTGTTGAGAATTAAAACTTCTTAAATGTCCTTTCCTTGAGACTTGTAACTTGGTTTTGAATCAATCATTACTCAGTTGAAAAATTCCTCTTCAGTGAGAGTTCAGGTAAGGACAAGAAAAATCCTCTGAACTTGAACATTTCTCACATCAGCAAGTAAATTAGTCACCTAATCTTGCCAGATCTTGCTGATGGAGAAAGATATTACTGAAGAACTTAAAAACTCCTAAACCCTAGCATCTTAATCCTCACAGTTTGCAAGAGAAGTACTTTTAGAAAGTTAGTCTTTTTTTTTTTTTTTTCCTTTTAGCTTCCCAAAGCCTGAGTAATGTGTTTCAGGTCTCTTAGAGAGCTGACACTTAAATTTAGGATAGTTTAAGCCTAGGATCAAGGTCAGTCCCACTGCTCCATTCTTCTTTTTAAAATAATACATCAGCTTTAAATATCTTACCTAGTAAGTATGGCTGTGGAAAAAAAAAAAATGTTCCCATGACATTTTAGAGCTGAGTAATTAGAGAGGAGGGAAGAACCCCAGGAAGATGCATACTGTATTGTGTAGATTTTTCTCCCTAGTCTTGAGGACTTAATTTTGATGTTTTTAATGTCTCAAACTTGGACATGGAGGGAAGGACAAGTGTTTTCACCCCAGCTGTCCTCATAGAAGTATTTCTCAGTATCTTCTTTGAGTATCCTCTCTGGGAAGGCTGTGGGGGATTGCAGGTGGTGCGCACTATGCTCCGATGTCTTAGAATCACTTGAGGGTGAGTGATGCAAGGAGACTAAGAGTATTGGCTACGTACAGGGTGATGACTGGACCTGATGTACCCTGACACTGTCCTGTAGTATCTTTCTGGAGCTCATGATTCTGGTGGAAAAAGCTGTGGTGATTAGCTGGGGGTTTCAGCCTCATGGTTTTGGGATAGAATGCATCATGTAGTGACTCCCTAATCTGTCCCAGTGCAAATGCAACCCAAGGCCAGCTCTGTTAGGCCACCTTGGATCACTCTCTGTGAGAAATACAGTATTTTGCATCTGTAACTGCATGCGAGTCTGAGGCGCTGATCTGTGCCAGGTGTGCTTCATGTATATACTCATTTAACCCAATATAAATATAGAGAAATGGTGGGAAGGAGCTGTCAGCTGCAAAGAAAGGGGGAAGATTTAGTGGGGGGTTGGTGGTACTGTTGACAGCCTAACTAAGGACCTCATCTGCATTTCCCTCCTGCCCTGCCTCCAAGGGATGATTTCTGCTTCATCGGAGGCAGACGCAAGAGAAGCTTCACCTTGCTTTGCGTCATACTCTGAGCCAAAAAAATAAATAAAAAGAAAAGGGAAGGCCCTGTCAAGTTAATACCTTTGTGCATTATTAGGGATGATCTGGCAGATGCTGTGTGGGAAAACCACCTCAGACAATAAAATTTGGGAGGGCTCAGCTAAGGCTACAGGGAAGTGTGGGAGCCCAGACTTAGTAAAACATAATAATAATAGTAATTAGAGATTTTCACAGACTAGTCTGTCCTGTATTTGTAAAATAATAGCTTTTTCTACCTAGTCTGTTGGATAAGCAAGTTGAAATTCACATTGCTGTAGACATTGATAAATGAAATTCATCCTGACAACATATGGAAATTTATTTTTTATTTCTGGTCCTGGCCTGACAGCTTTCCAGGGAAGTTGCTTGCAGTTGCCAATGAGCTGACAGAGTAGCCCAGTCCTGTGGTAACACTAATGTTCCAAAAGTGCCTGTGGAGTGGGCTTTCCTCCTGGGTGGGCTCTGGGAAGCACACCTTCCCTCTCAGGACATGGGAGGGTTTGTCACAGCAGCAAAATATCTCCCAAGAAGCCCCAAGTTGTAGTGCCTTCTTGCCCAAAAAGGGAGGATGAGTCCAGAAAGGAAGACGACCGTGACCTTAGTTCTCCACATTAGTCAGTGTTATTCCAGAAAGGGGAGAAATAGGGTCAGCAGGGAAGGTCAGCCACCTGAGATATACCATGTGGGATATGGTCTTCCCCCCTAAACAGTGTCTATACAGTGGGCTACTGTGCTGAAAGAGGTTATCCTGCTGACCTTTGAGTAGGCTGGATTCATGGGGAAACTCAGTCCCAAATGAAGCCAATCGTACAGTCAATGGCTGGATGAGTGTAGCCATGGGGCATGAGTTGCACGTGTATAGATTGTAGCGTGTTTCCAAATTCTGAAAAACAGTCAGGGCACACTCAACAGATTTTATATCTACTCTACTCATATTCAAGGACTGGATCAGGTCATCCTTGATCAGTTTTGATTGAAATATCATTCAAGTAAAAATTGCTTTTTGTGCGACAGAAGAAACCCTTCAGAGTCTGGCTTATTGCTTGAAATGTGAATGCCTGATTTATTTATAAGTGTCCTGAAAACTCAAGAGGCTGTGACAGAGCTAAGGGGAAAGTACCTTAACTGACCTTTGCCCCTGCAAAGCCATCATAGACAAAATTGATATTGGCTCAAGGGAGCTGTACATTAGTGAAATGTAACGTCAGTTCAGATTTCATCACGTCACGCCATAAAAAAACCACAAATCAATAAGTTACTCAGATCAAATAAAAAAAAAAAAAAAAAAAAAAAAAAAAAAAAAAAAAAAAAAAAAAAAAAAACCAAAAAAAACCAATGGCAGAAAGCCATTCAGGCATGAGCCATCTGGAGGGGAGAGGACATAACGCAGGTATTGTTTGCTTTAAATCTCTATAACAGCTTCTCTTTTATTTTTCTACACTTGTAGTCTCTGCACTTTGCTCCTTTTGGAATAGCAATTACAGTATGTCTGGAAAGAATAGAAGAATTAGGACCTTGTTTAATGGTGGTTGTTTTTTTATTGATGAGGCAAGAAAAAGACATTAATATAACTTTAGATCTCCTGCCAAATCCCAGAAGAGATCTGAGTTATTAATATAGATAAGTGTGTAAGACGTAATACAGTGGTCTGAATCTGTTGTTATCAGAAGGACTTGTAGTGATACCTCTAGCTGTCTAACCCTCTCCATCCCATGTTGTTAATCTTGTAACGAGTCTACTGTTCAAGCAGAAATTTCAATTCCAAATGTTTGCTTCAAGTTCTTGGGTCATTTTGGAGGAGGAAGGAGGTAGAGGAGGGCTCAGCAAGAATAGTCTAGCAGCTTACAAAAATGAAGAAGATACCCACTAGTGAGACTGTATTAAAGTCCACCACCTTGCAGTGGTCCTGTTGGGTAGCGTTAGTATTTCTGCCTTTGAGCACTAGGGCTAAGCTGTACAGGGCACAACATCCGGACTGCATACTGCATCATCCCACCAGCCCCATGTGGCTGAAGCACACGCCTCTGAGACATGTTACATGTGACCATCAGCTGGCAGCCAAACCCCAGGGACCTCTCCTCTGCTCCGAGCTTGCTTTTGGGTTCAGGTACCTGTTCACTACACTGCTATGAAGTGGTTTGGGTAACAGCTCTCCTCAATGCAAGGTGGTATCAGGTGCCTGGACACAAATAGCCTTACCCCACTTGGTTGCGTGATAGGACATCTCCATGCTAAGCCTCTTCCCCCAGGCTGATGGACTGCCCAAGGAGAGTCATTGCTGTGGCAGGGGGAGGCATCAGATGTGATGAAATCCCTGACCACGAGTATTTTGTTTCCTATCTGGAGCCCAGAAGTTGAGGATTCTGTTGACAAATTAAATATCTGAGAGTCAGAAGGGCAGTTAAAGCTGGGGAGGCAGGGGAAGGAGGGTAAGGGTTGCATCTTGCCATCACAATATTTTACTATTTTGCTCATCTCAGATCTGCGGTCACTTTGTGTTGCTCACTTGGCTGAACTTCTGAGTAGAAAAATGCAAAAGCTTGCAATGTGGCTAAAGGGGGTTTAATTGTTTTTCATTTCCCCTTTATGTAATTTTAAATCTGGACTGTTTTAACAAGCCCTGGATGCTATGAGCACTTTGTCAGCTTTCTCCAATTTCAAGGCACACCTGTGATAAATCAGATGCCTTTCATGTATTGAAATGTACACTTGCAAGTCCCAGTAACAGATCAGTGGTGCTACAAACATCAACTTTTTTTTGGATTCTGAACCTATCATAACCCTACATTCAGGGCCAAACCAATTTTAATCAATAATACAGTGGCTTTTTCCATCAGAGCATCTGAAAGCTGTTAACCTATGAGCTGGCTGAGTGTTACCTCCCACTTTTAGGCTGAGATACAAGGGATACACAGTCTGTGAAATGTGGTCCCTCCAGAGAAGGGCACACAGCAGCACCACAGGCTGGCTTGTGGCACAGAGCAAACAAAGACTGCGCTCATACCCTATGGAAAACTCCATGTGAATTTGCAGGAACCAATCAGAAAAAATAAATCCCTCAGCTGGCTCCATTTCAGCAGGATTACGTCAATGTTTCATAAGCTGAACAAGTCGCTATTTGACCAGGGCGCTGAGTCCCAAACTCCACTGCTTTGGCTTTACCTTGCTGTTAATTGAGAAATCCCATCTCTAGACCAACACTGTAGAGCCTGGAAAGTCTTGGGAGCCTCTGAGAATAGCTTCAACAATTAGGAAAGTAGCAAAGCTTAATTAAATACCCTTGTGCATTTAAAAGCTGCAGGGAACCAAGCCAAGATAATCCCCTTCCTTGGAAAAGCAGCTTTGGGTGGGATTCCTCTCTTCCAAGAGCCAACTTAATTTTCACATTCCCCACGGCAGATTGTTTTATGAAAGGAGTCTTTCCCTACCATTTATCTGGCTTTCTCATCACCCTCCACTTTTTCCCTACTCCAGCATTCCTGATTCTGCTTTCTCTAGTTTCCATGGGGGAGGTTTTCCACTTTATTTTCTGGCAGTGGTGCTGATTTCTGAAAATACTTATTATCTCCGTAACCTCAGACAGCCAATTTCCTGGGAAATTTCTCCCCGTCCTTTTGAGAAGCCGCTTATGCAATTACAGACAGCAGAGCTGGTATTTCAGTGTGTTTCTGCCATCACATGTGCTCCACAACCTGCCTCTCACATCCCACCAGCCCCCCTTAATTGCAGCCTCAACCATAGCTCAGCTGAATTATCTGCAATGCCTAAAAAATGTAGCCTTTCAAGCCCAATTTTCCAGCTGTCCTTTGAGGGATGTAGGACTCCTCGGAAACTCTCTTTGAAAGGTTGGGGTTTACTTCTTTGCTGATAACAGAAGTTTTTCCAGAGCAGGGGCATAGTGAGCAAACTTTGACCTGATACTGTCAGTGAAAAATCAAGTGTAACTTCTCTCTGACTTATAATGTATTAAGGCAAGGGTCTAAATACCTAATTCCACGTGAAGGGAAAAGAAAATCACCTACATCCCTATGTGATAAAAATCCACTCTTCCAAGGAGGCGGCAGGTGCAGCCACTTCATGAGGGGAGTTCCTGGGGATCCACTTTCTGCTCTCCCAAACCGCTGCAGTTCCCTGGCTGGTGAGCCAAGAGCAGGCTTCCAGGAAAGCCAAGAGATATTGTCCTTTCTTGTTCTTGGCATCTGCAGTTGGGCCATGTTTGCTATTGTCCTCTATGTTACCCCATGGAGCATAGCAGTGGCCTTCCCCCCGCCCCTACCCCCCGCCATTATTTTAAAGATGCTGGTGAGATGGGTGTAGAGAATAGGGTCCTGGACAGGCTCATGATTTCTGACTCCACTGCTGTGTTTCAGCATGGGAAGGACTGAACTGCCCATTTTCCACATGTGTTCATTTGGAGGGGATGCTGGTTTTTCAGTGTTTTTTCCTCTGCCTGCCCTGTCAGCAGCAGGGTATTGCCTTTCATCTCTATATCTCTCTATAACATCGTGTCTCTTACTTGATCTTCATGCATCTTGTTGATATTTTAGGCAGCGTAGAGAGGGGAGGGGTTGTAAAATTTCCAGGTACCTCCCAAGAACAAAGTCTTCCTCTTTTCTGTGTGCTTCTGAAGTGGATCTTGCTCCTGTCTGGAGTGACTACTGAATGTGCACTTGCCCTTTCTCAACAGGCTGAGTGCTTTCAAGTTGCAGATGGCTAAACAAACACGTTTCTCTTACCTGTAGCTGAGCCAGGCTGCTTGTCACTGCAGCGCAGGATCCTAATGAACCCCAGGCAGCCACAAATCCCTCTCTTGATTGTCAGGAGACACAGGAAAGCTCTCCTGTGAGACGTCGCGAGAGTCATCCCTGTCCCTCCCTGTAACAGTAAAAGAACAGCTGGAAAAGTGAGAGCGTTGCTGCCAGTGATGGTGGGATTTGCAGTCATACCTGCCTGTACCCAGAGCTGACTTGCTTTCCCGCGTGGCACAGCCATCAGTGACAAAATCTTTGTAAAACCAGCAGCAAAGAGCAGGAGGCGGCTCACACAGGGACGTCAGTGCGGCTTTACTGCGTCAGAAGAGCCGCATCAGCTGAGACCCGCAGCTCCTCGCCTTCAGAGGCAGAAATTCATCAAATTTCATCATTCTTTTTCATTTAAAGGGAGAAGACTGTGCAAACAAGAGGCAGAATGCCATTCCACATACACACCCCTTTTCATTTAAGTAGCAATTACTGTTCTCTTTAAACTGCCAAGCAGTCTGCACCGAGAAGAACCCAGACATAAGTAGCACTGTGCAGAAGGTGAAGCATAACATGAAAAGGAAAGATCCACAGGTCATGGTTTGCCTTACTTCAAATGGGAGCAACTCTATCACATGTTGACTATGCAAAATATTATGCATGTTGCAATTTTTGAGTAATATTTACTCCTGAATGTAAGCATTTGTATGGTGGTGAACTTATTTGGAAAGTTTATTTCAGTTGATTCACCAGTAATGTGTTTCTAACCCATCCCCTTCTCTGTTAACCAAAGGACAAACATTTTACCACCTTTTAAAGGAGCATGACCCGTTTATTATTCTTTTGCTCATGAGAATTGCTATTTCCTACACAGGGAGACTGTTTTGCTTCTGATGCAGAAGCTCTTTTTATTTCTGTTTTGAAAATCTGATCATGTGCAGGAAGGGGAAGTCCTTGTCCTAAAGATACTCACCAGTCTTCATGAGTGGCACAAAGTGTCACATAGGAGAATGGAAGGATTCAAAGGGAAGTGTAATACAGCCAATGAAGTAAAATGACTATGTGTAATGAGGACGAAACACGGGGATATAAGGCACAAAGCCTGTCTTACATTCAGAAGACCAGAAGTCCTGCGCACAGAGAATACAGCAGCAGCTTGGTACTATCATTTACTTAATACAATTTTATTTGACAGAAGCTGGGGGTTTGTGAACAAAATGCTGCATGTGCTATTTGCTGTTGAATGCGTGTCAGCATGCTGCACGTCATTGTGGCAGATGACAGACCCCTCCAGGGCTGGGGGAGTTTGCTGATTAGCCTTCTACACACCACAGAAACAAAATCCAGCAGTTCAGCGTCAGGATTCACAGGACATTTAAAGTTGTGGTCTGTAAGCTAGAAATAAGCATTCAAGGTCTGTTGGATTTGATTTATGGCTTATAAATGTGATCCTGCTAACCTAAATACTAGTTATTTGTAGCTTTCCTTCGTATGAGAATGGTAAGAAATAGGAAGCCAAATTCACTCCTGCTTTTGAGAAAGTGGGCTAAAAGCAACAATGGTGGCAGGGATATCGCTCACTAGCTAAGAGATGCCCATTTCCCCCCGCTTCCCTGATGCCAGAAGAAAAGGCAGGGAAAGCCAGTCTAGCCCAGCATCCCAAGCAGATCATCCATCAGCCCCCTCCTGCCTCGGGGTAGGAAGAAGGGAGCCAGGGGAGTGGTAAACCGGCCTTCCATGGGACCCTGCTGCTGCCACCCATGTCTGAGCGCCCCTGAAACCTGCACCCCGCTATTAACTACAGCCTGCTGGTCCCCCAGCTATAATAAATAAATACGTAAATAGCTCTGTGCTACATGTGACCACAGTCAAAACCAGACTCATTCAGGCAAAATAGTGAGATTTGAGATTTCTGTTAAAAAGAGCCTGCAATGAAGGGAGCTAACCTGTTCTCAGTGCCTCTGAAGTGCTTGTGTCTGAAAGGTCTGAGGAGGATTTTGTATTTATTGCTTTATTGCTGAATCAGGCTGCTGGAAATTAACCTCCCACCTGCAGATCCACAGCTTTCACAGGCTCCTGAACAAGCTGGATTCCTCTGCACAGCAAAGGTGCACCTCTTTGTCAGGCCACAACCCTTATTGAGCTTGAATTCGTTTCAGGATGGTCTGAATCGATTATCGCTATTTTGCAAGAAATAAGTATGAGCTTATTTCAAAAGAGTTTTAGCTTTTTTTAAAAAAACAACAACATAACAGTGGTTGCTGGTTAATCTGTCCATATATGCTGGAGGTTATGTCAAAACCATGGAGTGTCCGAAAAATATTTAACAGGGTCTGCTCATTGAACATGAATTCGGATATTTTAAAAAGCAAAATTACTGAAATTGTGAACTGAATACACCAATATTTTTTTTTTAATTTTTTTTTTTTGCCAGGTGCAGTACAATGAATGAAAATACAGCTGATGAGTTCCTTTTCTATCTTTATTACATAGTGCTCTTCCTTTCATCTATGGATGAGGTCTCCGTATTTCACCCTAACAACTCTCCTGAGTATTGATCTGCTGCTCTTAAATCCAGTCCTTAATGCAATTAAGTTTGCACAGAGAATCCATGTGGCTGCAAGTACTGAGCACAGAGGAGCTTTTAGCTAACCCAGCCTATGAAAGTGTAGTAGTAGCCTATTTTGAGAAGAGAGAATCATCAGGTAATAGCAAAAAGTGTCTGTAAGGAGAAGAGAAATGGCAAAAAAGGAAGAATTCTGTAATGGCCCTAATAGGGCACGTATACCCCTACTCAGGTTGTTGTTTGCAAACAGTTCCCCCATCTCCCTGGTGACTGCTGTACTCACTAGGCTCCTCAGTTAATAAGCTCTCTCTGATTTCTCATTAGCCATAGCCTCCTAATTACATCCAGGGATGGGACTTATGTCCCACTCTCCTCATCAGTGTTTCTTACTGACTAGCTGCCATAGCTGCTGTCTTTTTGTGGTTTTCCCTGTGTATTCAATGAAAAGCTCCAACACCTTGGTCAGGGCTATGAAAATTAGCAGGCACTGGAAATTATGTATTTCAGTGCCTGCATCTTTCTGTCGATCCACTCCTGCATGTTTTCATGGGCAATCTTTTCTATTAAAAGTATAGTAAGCCTTAGCCAAACAGGGTCTTCAATGTACCGCAAAGAAAACAGCAGGATTGGTTTCATGAGGCTGTTATATTAAAAAAGAAAAGGAAAGAGCCCCTTGAGCCACAGTATCAATGATTATTTATACTGATCAATATCTAATGTGGCTATTCTGCAAAGGACTATTCTGTCCTAAATCAGGTTGAGGTTGTCTGCGGTTTGTGGGCAAATCTTTCCTAGCTCTAGTTTCTTTCCTGGATCATCGCTACTGGAACCAGAGCACGTGCCAGTTGCAAGCATGTAGGAAAGTATAATATACAGATCAAAAGTACAGCAGCCTTTTGGTTACAAGCCCAAGTTGCTCTGTCACCTAAAATTACAGCAAGATAAAACTTCTGTCAAAAAAATGTCACACTGTCAAAATGAAAACCTAAAGAGTTTATTGTTTCTGTTGAAATTTCACTTTGAGGAAATGGAAGAAGAAATGTAATATTCTTGTTATCATCACAAGGTGTTATTTTAACTAAGAACAAATATTGTGGAGATTTTAATATTTGTTTGTTAAAAAATTGATTTCAGTTGGGCCTTGCAGTGGCAGCATCCCATTGATGCTGCCACTGATGTATGTGGCGAAATATCAGAGACTATCCTACCCCAGGGCATGTCTATAAAGATAACAACTGCACTAGCAAAGCAGTATTTCGTTCGCACCTGTATTTAGTATTTATCATAGCGAAGGTCATGACAATGGTGCCCCATTTTGAGTGATTATTTTGTTACTATCTGGGTTAAACTGAAGTAGGACGCTGCTCGTTTGAAAGAAACCTCCCTGTGGAGATATGTACCACAGTAATGAGACGAGAACTCAACTAATTGAGTTATTTTGCTTCCAGAGCATGTGTAGGCAAGTCTTATTCTTATGAAGTATTCCTACACATTAAAAGTGACCAAAATTCAGGGATTGATCCTTCCTCCATAGAAACTAGTATCTGTTTCGTAATTGGTTTAAATTTATGATTTAAAGAACAGTTCTTTGCTGGTTTTAGAGAGGAAATAAAGGACATAGAGGACCTTAAGTTCATGAGAAGTCTGTACAGTTATCACTGATGTCTGTATGTCTTCTGTTGCGAGTTGAAGCTCTTTCTATATTTCTATAATTCCCTGCTATAACCTTACAAAAGCATGCTCCATTTCCAGTGGTAATGAACTAATTAAGAAACTAAAATCAACCAGCTTTCTTTTAAAAGAAATCAATTTCATTTAAAATTTTAAAATATACTAGCACTCTCCCGATATTGAAATTGCACTCTTTTGTGTTCTTAATACATTTCAACAAGATCAAGTAGCAGCAACAAAATATTCCATTTCCATGGAAATCACTGTAGTTTTCTTTGCCTCTAATCAGACCACTTTGCTGAAAGCTAAACTGTTTATTTTTAACCTCTCAGAAGATGAAAGCTTGCAGTGTCTTTTATGTCAGGAGCATAGCTGCTGTTCTCTGTTTCATTAGGTCTTTTGGCTTCAGCCTCACCTGCAACTGAGAGCTGGGCTCTGGGACAGATGTATAGAGGATACTAATACCTCTGCCCTCCCTCCTGTGCTTCACTGGCAGTTTCCAGCCCAGTGCAGTGGGAGTTGGCATTAGAAAAAAAGGATACTTGGGTATAGATAGTGCTGGCTCCTGTCTGGCTGCAGGCTGGGACAGTGAGAAGTATCAGATCCAGGATCTAGGGGGGGGACAAGCAGGGGATACTTAAAGAGCTGAGATCTCATGCACATGCATGAAAAAAAAGATTTGCTTGGCTTGTCATTAGCCCCAAAAGCAAAGGATGGGGTTAGGACAAAGACAGCACATCAGGTAACCCATATGTCTCTTTCTTATCTAGAGGATGTGGCGGTCTACAGATCCTCTAGGAGCACCTGTGTCTTGCACAGCTTAGTTTAAAAGAGAGTTTTATAACAATTACCATTGCAAATGCAGCAGAGACATTGAGAAACTGGTGGGTGTTTGGAGCTCAACCTGCAGTCCAACAGTCTGCATCTGAACCACCCCACAGTGCCTGTGCTCATGCACCATCATCGGTGATGAAGGTTCTAAGGCTTAATAATCTCCTGTGCAAATGCCATCCACTTCTGGCCTCGCAATCGGCTACACCTGGAGGGACTCCTGTGCATCCTCCCTGGCTCTGAGAGAAAAATGACATAAGTAGGAAAGGTGGAGCCAATATACACTTTCAGCATTGTGAAAGCTCTCATTGTAAAATGCTTGTAGGTCACCTAGTTTTATTTTTTCCCAAAAATAAGATGATGACTTTAAGATTTGTTCTAAACCAGAAGCTATTACAGTAAATATTCTTTCTTCTTTTTTTTTTTTTTTCCAGAGAAGTCCAGTTACTGTAACCAAGCTGATGTTTATTTGCACTAATGGAAGAGCACAAAGTGGCAGGTAGTGTGTAGTCCAGTCAATGCACGTGTGGTTAAAGTACAGCTCTGCATTTGAACATAAAGAAACTCCTACTAGATAATAGAAGTACTAGGGAAGCCAACTGCTTGTGTATCATATCATGAGTCACCTTGATGAGCCAAAGAGCATGGCATGGTTAGGTAAGGAAGTCTGAAAAACCCTGAGACCAAAGTAAGAAACAGCTCCTAGCACCTGCAAGGAATGAAGTCTCTGTTAAGGGTTGTCCATGAGGGTTGTCATCTCCTCTGTGGAGACTGAGCACTGCACTGGAGCATCTTCCAGGTAACTCATGTAGGAGGGAGCTAATGAAGAAAAAATGAATTCAGGTGGGGGAAGGAGCCCTCAGGTGAGAGGAGCAGCTAGAAGGAAGTGACTGGACAATGATGGTATAAATAGGGTGTAGGGCAAGGGAGCAGGAGGGTAGAGATGTCAGCAGGACTTTCTAAAGTTCATTCTTTTCCTTTCTATGCCTACCACCCAGGTCTCCTCTTTGTTGTAGGTATGTTAGCTTGGTGCTCATGGACGGGACAGTGGTGCCTGGCTGGCATGTCTTGGTGAGATAGCTTTGCTGTTTCGGGTTTCTTGGCAGGATCCAAAGTCCGTGGTATTTGCAGATCTCCTGCAGACTGAGCCTGTGAGCTTTCTTGCCAACAAAACCTGCCCAATGGATCGCATCAAGGTTGGGTGTATCAATCTGATGAGACTGATTTATTTGGGTTTTTTCTTTTTTTTCATTCTTGGCCTCAATAGAGATTAACTTCTTTTTGATGTATCTGTTTGGCCTTGATAGTGTTGAAAGTGGTGTACCTGAGCATAGTTTAAAATTAGGCGTAGAGCTTTTGCTTTCTTTGTCTCATGTTCTTGTTGGCCTAACAGTGTTAAAAGCCATAGCAGGGATCAAGTACAGCACAGGGACTGAACCTCCGAGGGCAGGAACAGATACAGCTCATCAAATTAACATCCTGAGCAGTTCCCCCTAATTACTCTCTAGTTTGCAGAGCAAAGATGGATAGATGTTATTTACCTGTACTGATGACACACAAGAGGGAACTAGCTCCTGTTCCCCTTTTAATAGCTGTGATGCTTCTGAACAGGTAACAAGAGCAACCAGCAGTAAAATTGTATCCTTGCCAGTAAGGTCTGCAGCTGCAGCTTCAAATTCACCATGGAAGACATGCAGGAAAATGCCACTTTTGTGTGGTCACTCTTCACCCCTGCAGTGGCACTGAACTGCCTGCACGGAGTCTCTGCCAGGTGGGGAGGCAAAGAGTCTCTCTTAGAACACCAAAGATTTACTCTGACCCTTTCACCATGTATTTAAGTAGCGCCGGGGTTGAACTAGGGAGAAAGCACAATGATAATCAGAATGAACTGATGTGAAATAATCTCCTTCGCTTGACTTCATGTTTTTTGTTAGCATTCAGATAAGATTGTAATTAAAGTTTTCATTTATTACCTATTGATCTTTGATATTTACCCACGGTCTTTTTTTTTTTTTTTTTTTTTTTTTTTTTTTTTTTTTTTTTTTGATTGATTTGATCTTCCTAGATAGGAATTAAATACGCAATTAGTCTTAGGTTAGCTGAAACTGAATACTTCAGTTAATGAATGATTCGCTGACCATACTAATTGCTCAGTTTGCTGATAGACTCCAGGAACCACTTGCAAGGCAAACTGATATTTCTAACAGGTATCTGAAGCTGGCAGATGTTTAAGGAGAAGAAACAGATAAGCAGGACTAGGGAATTTCAGAAAAAGTTAACCTTTTTCCTTTCTGGGCCACACAGGCCTCGCCTGAGGTGTCATTGCTAGAAAAATGAGGCCATTGTAAGATTTATTGGCTCAGTGCAGCGTTTATTTAGTGACAGTCACAAAAGGTAATTGTGTGAGCATGTGCAGCCTGGAGTGTTTAATTGCCTCTGCGCCAGGGCTCCCGTGCGTATATGGGGAAGTACTTCCCCAGATGTACTAAGTAGTGTCTTTCTCAATGTATAAACCAGGGAGGATATACCGTTAGCAAGCCTGTAGCATTGCTGCAGCAAAATGATTGTCTGTGCAAGGCAAAGGGGCAGTGGAGCCCCAGTTTGGTGCTCGTTTTATCCCTACACAAAACATCTCCTGGGAGCATCATTTCTGGTGACACCGTCCCATGGAGCAACAGCCCTCAGCAGGAAAACAGGCACCTACGTGCCTGCCAGAAGGTGCAAGTCAGTCAGGACCAGGAAGAAAAGGGGGTGGGGTGGATGTGTGTGTGTGAGAAGCGGACAAAAATGTGAGTTATTTCAGTCCCAGGTGATTTCCCTTAAAAAAAATAAATAAATCACAACTTGACTTCTATTCTCTTCTTCCTGCCTGTTTTCCCTAGAGAGAGTTATCTTTTCTTTCCCAGTTTTCCTCCTTTACAAGTAGACTCTTTTCTTTTTGGCATTGAGAGAGGAGGAAGAAAAGAAAGTACGTAGGAGGAAACGAAGGAGAAAAGGATAAGCACAACCTGAAAAAGCATTTACTTTCTTTATTGCTACCTAAAAGCAGGAAATGTTTTTAAGATTTTTTTATTTTTTTTTTTAAATACAGAGGTCATTTAAAGTAATTTTTCAGAAAATGCCTACCAGCTCAAGCAATTGCTTCTGCATCTGTCACATGAGTAACAAGGAGATGGTAAAAACCTGGCTGCTGGCATAATTTGAAAAAAAAAAAAAAAAAAGTGATTCTCAGTCGCATCATTTTTTGCTTTTTGTATAGTTTCTTGATTGCACATTATGATACTGAACATTGGCTTTATTGATGACTGCTGCACTTTGCATTTAGAAGTGTGTTACTAGATTAAACTGTTTGGCCCTGAATGCGAAGCCAGGGAGCAGCAGGGCTGCCTAACCCCGCAAGGAAGCAGCACTTGTTGATGGAGGCAAGCCAAACCATCACCTGGCATCCTTGCCCTGCAAGGAAACAGGGTAGAAATGGCAAAGCATGGCATACTGATAATCAGAAAGGATCTGGTTTAAGGGCTAAAATTAAAAGCTATGTATTGCTGTAAAATGCTGAGTCTCAATTTTCCTGTGACATGTAGGATTCGTTTCTGGGTCTTGCAGTTTATGAGATAATGGACTGTGTAACTGTTCCTCATCTCTGTGACTAACAGCTCCTTTTTGGCACACGTCCTGGAACCCAAAGCAGTGTAATTTTTAATTCTGGATATCACAACTAATTATACTATTACAACTAGCTGTAATATTACAACTAACATTATTCATCTCAGCCTTGGTCGTCCTTTCCCTTTTATAAATCCTACTTCTTCTGCACAGATTAAATTCTGAGGCTATTAACACTTGATTACAGTTTAGTCGTATTAAATTATCCCTCGCTAGTAAGGCTGTCCTGTCAACCACTGTGATACCTACAATTAATTGAAAAACTGGTAGTTTGATGCGAAGGCTGTGCCTGAGTAGGATAGCAATGCCTGGGGAGCTTGGTGCAGGCTCAGGTAGGTGTACTCTTCCTCCTGCCTTGCAATGGGGCTGGAGACAAAAACAGAGTTAGGCTGTAAATGGGAGCAGGAGTTACACCCGTAACAAGGTTGGGTGGCTGTATGCTGAAGCATAATTAGGTATTTAAGGCCTCTTGGGTGACACAGGAGGGAGAAATATTAGGAACGGGGAATTGAGTTACTATGAGATATTCTGCTTAAAACTGGGTCCCCATCCCTGCATGTTTGAAGGGCCTCAGGGAAACCTCACAGCTCCAGGGAAGAAAAAACACCGTGTTTGAGTGCTTCGGCCCTGACGTACAATACCACTGCCCACCCGTGCACGTGGCCTTTCAGGGCACTTTTTACCAGGGTGTTTGGGGGTCCCTGAGGGCTGTATTGTGTGCCACAGAGCTTCCTGTTACCAGCAGAAAGGCTTAGGGGTAATTTCCAAATACATGTTGCCCCTACATTGAACAGTCCCAGGGGAGCAACTCCATGGATAATTGCCTTTTTGTCAGCTGTTGCCTGTGGCTGGGAGATACCATGGAAGGGCTGCTCGCCATAGGCATGGTGCGAACCATGTCTGCGTTATTTATTTCTCCCCTCACTGGGGTAGACAATGAGCTACAATTTTCTTTTCCATAATTATTGATACCGTGGCTGGTAAATGCTTCCTTGTCTTCTCACCAGTCTCAAAGGTTAGCTTGTTAACAAGGAGGTTTTCAGATATTTGCCACCGGTGTTCCCTTTGGAGGGGAGCAGGGTGTCTTTTAATAGTTGTTTGATGCTGTTCACGTGGGCAGGCAGCAAGATAACAAGGCAAATGATTGTCTGCTTCGCTGATCAGAGTCTGTAATAATTGCTCGCTTGGTGCTACACATTCAATTCCTGACAAACTAAAAGGCATTTGCCATTTTGGCTGATGCTATTTTTACCTCTGACACATACCAGTTGGGTATGGTTTTGTTGCATCTAATTGCAAATGATCTTTGATTTATTTTTTTTTTATCCCCCCCCTCTATCTCCAGAGGCATGCCTTTTGGAGTGCCAGGAGCAGGCAATATGATTTCAAAACATTTGGGAATGCCAATTAATGCTTATTTATGTGATGATTGCACTGCCTGAGAGCTTAATGCCCACCAGAACGCACTGTGGCCTTAGACGAAGGGAATTTTCTCCCCTGCCTACATCTGATGAGGAGGGAGGCTTGCATGATGATTGCTACTGTTCTCTCTAGTTAAACACCTCAGCTCAATTTTTTGCACCTGCAAAATGTAGTGTGTCCATCCTTGCATGGAGGCTGATGCATTTTCATGTTGCTTTTTTCTATATTAATTTGTTATTCCACTCAGAATACAAAAAGAAATTGCAAGTATCTCCAAAAGAAGAAACATTAACTTAGGTTTCTGCTGATTTATTTGTTAGTTCCACTAACCCAAACTGGACAAAACTGATTTGTGGTATGGGGTTTTTTTTGTTTGGTGGTTGTTTTTTTTACTATTTGAGCATTGGTGGAACTTTATTTGACTGTAAAAGGGTGGGGCTTAGGGGCTGTGTTTCTAATGTGAAATATCCTGTATTTTGGAGAAATATTCTTGTATTTGGGTTTAGCTGGGTCCTGTTGCCCTCTCCTGTGTGGCAGGTAAGCAAAGTAAGCCTTCACTCTTGGAAGTTGGGAGAAATTGTTGGCTTTGCTGTGCAAAATCAAGTGAGACTTTGTCCTGAGGGATTCAGCCTGATGTATATAAAGCTCACACATTCTATAAATAAGCAGGCTGCATATGTTAGGGCACAAAAGTAGGAGGACAATGTCAGAAGATATTTACCGCTTGCCTGAGGAGCAGTCAGTTTAGATGAAAGCTTTGTGGTCAGAGTTTTCCAGAGAGCTCACTTCCATGGTTGAGGTTGGCTCTCATTTAGCCGCTAAAATTAGTAGTGAGGCTTCTAGGCAAACTGACTATTTTGGGTGCTAAACAGTTTTGGCAGTCTGGCCATAAACATCCCAGAAAGTGTTGCTGAGTGCTAAAAAAGAAAATATATTGTTTATGGAGTTTCTCCAACAGGAGTGGACCTCCTTGGGACACACACCGCTCACACCACCTGCTAAGGTCTTGAAAATCTACTTCTGTCTTGCACACAGGTAGTGCAAACTTGGAGATATATAGAGACACATATAGATAGATACAGATATATAATATATATACACTGCTGCAGAGCTCCTCAGCTGAGTGGCTGCTGGAGCTGTGATTGTGGAGCTTCTGAGCACTCAGGCGATATAAGATTGAATGCAAGTGGTCAACGCTGTACACCAGTTCCCAGCCATAAAACAAGCAAATGCGAGTATAGCGTTGCATCCTCTGGTTCTCCCAGGAATGGCACGGGTTTAATTTAAAGAAAAAAAAAAACAAACAAACAAAAAAACCCACCAAAAAAACCCAAACTGAAAGAAATGAAAAAAACAGAATAGCAAACTTTTTTTCTTCTCCCTCCTGTTTTTGCTGTTGTTTCTTGTCTTCTGTTTTTAGCTTTAAAAGCCTGAAGTTTTCCCTACAATGAGTTGAGATGTAATTTTAGAAGACAGTAAGGGTCTCATGAGGCTAGAGCTGGATCTAATAAGGAAAAGACTAATTGGGGTAGGGCAAGAACCAAATGATAATGTTTCACTTGTTATGAGTATTTCCCATGAAGAGCAAACAACTGGGATTAATATAAAGGTCTTGCTTGCATTTTGACTTCTTGAAGTCAAACAGAACAAGAAATGTTTGTTAAGAAATGAAAAATTGACATACAATTTTTGAGTTTTTCATATAAAACACTTTAATCCATTACATGAAAGATCTATCAAATATTTTTCCATATGTTCTGCAGCAAGTTGGTCCTTCAGAAAAATACGTAAACCCTATTTCTTTATCTCTGTCATATATTTTAGGTTTATTGTAAAAAAAAAAAATCACGAAAATTGGTAATACAAGGGGCGGTAAAAGAAACTAAAGACCTTCACTGATCCACTCAGCAGCGAAGGATGCCCTGCCACATGCTGCCTAGTTTTTGTTGTAACTCATGCACAAGTGTGCAGGACAGCACTGTGGATTTTTTTTTTTATATGATAAAATAATATTTTAAACCCCCCAAGCTTCTTCATGCCGAGTTTACTAAATGCTCTTAATCTAACCCAAGCTTGCAAATGGGTGCTTTTTGTAGAGTGTAAATTCTTACTAGAAGAATGGAGCCAAATGTGTCAAGCCAAGATATGGGGTTTGATTCTCCTGATAGTTCAATGTATTTATGCAAAATAGTAGTAAATAAAAAGAACTGGTTAATAGAGCTTTTGGGGGCTATAATAGGGAAAGGTGTAATTAAGTCTTATTTCCTGTATCATTCAACAGGAAGAGAATTACATGCAAACTTGACCCGTTAGTGTTCCCTCTTCGTCTTCTGGCTGTGGGGGGAAGCAGTTCAATGGGCATGGCCCCCAGCTGATCCATCATACTCATGTATTTTGGGCATTTACAACAAAGGCCTTCTTGACAGCTCCCTCAAAAATCATGCTCTTCTAGACCAGTGCTGCAAGCCTGGGAACTGGTGGTTGGCAGCCTAATTCAAGGTTTTGGTGGTGCTTACATGGGAAAGTGATCAAAACAACCAAAGCTGTACCTAACTGCCAGCTACTGTAGATACTGTGTAAATAAGTAGTCGTTGGAGTAGGACTGTTGGCAGAAAGGCCCCTGGAAGGCTATTGACTGTATCTGCAGGAGAATCTGCAGGTTCATTAATCACTTATGAAAAGGAGTTTTCTTTTTTTTTTTTTTTTCATGAGCTGGAAGATATATTTATAATTAAGACAAATGAAGAAAGGGTGGTTCTACAGCTTGCTTTATGACAGTAATGGAAAGTCAGAGCTTTATCTCAAGAGTATACCCACCAGCCCTTGGGAGCTGAAGCAGGCACTGAGTGATAAGGCCATGGCCTTTGATCATCTGTCAAAATTAAACCTCGCTGAACATCCTCGCTGGGTGAAATTCAGCCCTTGGATATACAGGTAGTTCTTATTAAAGACATGCATCTAAGAGCTAAACATAGCTATAGGAGTCCTAGCCAAAAAAAATCTGATCAGGGTATAAAAGCGAATTTTCACTATCATAGTTTCACAGAGGGAGTGGTATCATATCAGTGAATGAAGTCCTGCAGGCCTCTGATAAAAATGATCCTTATGGAAACTATTAAATTGGGTTTGGCCATCTTGGGTTATTTTATTGTTATTATATCTTTGTCAGCGATCACCCAGAACAAAGTTTTCAGACTTTCCAGGAAATTAACTGAAGATCAGTTACTGTGCTGTCTTCCAAATTTATGGCTCTGCAACTAACTACAGACCCAGATGTATAGTGATAAATAATTTCTCTTGTCTTCAAGCCCATCAAATAGAAATCTGTTTCCTTGGGAGTAGGCAAAATGAAATTGGTGCATTACAAACAAATTTATTAAAAGATGCATTCAATCTTTCATGAAACATGAGGACTCGTCAGTGCTTGGTAGGGAATGAGATTATTATTTTTTATTTTTTTTTTAGTATGAATATATCTGAGAAACTCAATAAGAGGACCAGCATGGAGTAAGTTTACCTTCTGAATGTCAAAAGCAAAGGCCAAACCTGGAGCTGATTAATGGCTGCATAATCTATCAATTCAGAACCAAGAAGCTGCAGGTTGTAGCTAAATTATTTGTGAGGTAATTTGGCTTGACCTTAATGAGGGCTAAGGTCACACAGACCATAGAAAAGTCTATCAATCTCTCTGGCTCTGGAAGTACTTGCAGGTTTTTCTTATTGTATCATTGCAAATACATTTGTCATTTGTGAAATCTCAAGGCAGGCAAGATTATTTAAAAAAAAAAAACCAAACAACAAACTTTTTTTTTTTTTTTTTAATAAATAAGGCTATAACAGCAATGAAGGAAAACATTCATCCTGGGATCTGATTTCTATTACTGGTTTTTGTACTTGGGGGAATTGTGTGCCCCCAAAGCTTTCTCAGGAGTAGGTGGTGAAGTGTATGGTGCTGAGGGGAGGTGAGCAGGGTGATGGCAGTGTTGCTGGATCGAGTCCCGCTTGAAGTGGTGGTCCAGGACATAGCTTATAGATGACTTAGTTATTCTGGCTGCTTTGGGTCTGCTGTACACTGACAAACCCAGTTTAAGTGGCAAAATGGGTGCCAGGGTACAGGGTACATTCCCCAGATGCAGATGTAGAAAATCCTTTCATCCTCTTTAGCCTGCAATAGGAATGATCCAGTTCCTCTCTTGCGCACTCTTTGTTTAGCAAGTCTCTTTGTCTTGCAGACTTTCTTGCTGCAGATAAGGATAGGTGTTGTGATGAGGTGAGAAAAAAACCTCCTGGTCTCCTTAGATGGAAGGGTACTCATCTGAAAGGTTTTGCTTGTAGATGGTTAAACCAAAGCAGAGAAATGTCTTGCTAACTAGTGGCTACTGAATAGCAGCAGCATTTCCTGCACATTTCCGGCCTTTGCCAATACAGCATCGCACTGGTCCTTCATCTGCCCAAACTCTTTAAAATTTTATCAGTTAGTCCTGACCCTCCTGTCAGCAGTTGCCAAGTAGCTCATCTATTAGATGCCTGTTTTGTACAGACATGCACTGGGGATGTAACAAGAGCAAAATGCCTCCCCCCCCATCACCGCAGTGCCAGAGAGATCCACATACCTGGACTTCTCTAAGGTTTTCCATCCCTACAATAAGTCTTATTGTTTGTATAGGTATTGATTCCAACTCTAAATTTCCTGACTACAGTGTAGGTTTGGGCCAGTCTTCTTCATGTGAATAAATGTGGCGATTACTAGGCATTAGTGTTGCATCTTAAATTCTGCTTTGTGGATTATTTTTGCATTGCTAAAGACAGCAGAAGAGCATCCCATGGCTGTTTGCACACCTGGTTCATCCCACAATTATTTGCTCAAGGGCTGAGGGTCTGGTATAGCGTCTATTTAAATGATGGAAAAGCTTCCAGCAGTTTCAGTGAGCATCGCTCTCAATTGAAATTGCTTTTGTCAACAGTCCTTGCTACTTTCTTTCAGCAAAAATGGTGTTATTTTTTCATATGGGGAATCATCTCTGCTCTTTTGCTGTAGCACTGCCTATGTTTACCCTGTTGCTTTGCTTACACTGTTTTCTTACCAATATTTAGTTTGTTCATGTTTCCAGTAAATTCCTCCAGGACTTGCTCTTTTGGGGCTACTTTTCAGTCTGCTCTTATTCCTTTCTCACCCAGCAAATTCAGCTGCTTTTTTTTTTTTCCAGTCCGTTATTCTGCCTCATGCTATTTCCCAGGTTTTCTTCCCCCACTCCCCCCACCCCCTTCCTCCTCCCTCTGTACAGAACAGTGCAGGTGCCCAAAGCACAGGTTTTATCTGTGCTGCGCCTTTGGTCCTTCTCCTTTTCTGCTTTCTTCATCATTTTCTCCTGATATACCCCTGGAAAGGAAATAATAAACAGAGAGGGAGCTGAGGAAGGAGGCAGTACGGCCACACTTCTAGAAATAGGAAGGCAAAGGTACTGGGTGATGGATAGTAGTTGGACACACAGTATCTGAGCTCTCATCTGTTTTGTTGCTTTGTGCTAAGCATTAACTGCCACTCTGTCTCAATTCTGAAGACGGACGAAGGGGTTCACACAGCAAAACCAGCCAGTTCTAGCTTTTATGTTTGCAAAACGAGGCTTCAAAATGTAAATCAAAGCTGTACGGATCTCTGGGTGGTGTAGGCTAAGTGAGATGGCAGTGGCAAGCTCCGGGTCTTCCCTGCAAGGGTGCCAGAGGAATTTTGGGGCTCCTGTCTCAGAACCAACAGGTTGAAAAACAGATTCAAAGTCAAGATTTGTATTCACTCCTTTACTTCAATGGGTTGTGGTTCTAAAATAGGGTTTTAGGGGTTTTTTATGTTGTTCTTCTGAATTTTCTTTTAATGGCAGTGTTATTACTTTGGAAAGATATTTGAGCTGTTTAGACACCTCAATATTTCAGGGAGATTTCTTATTTCAGAAGGAAACTAATTCAGTGTTTAACTCGTAGCGGCATCTTTTGCAACCTTTTTTTAATGGAAAAAGCAAAGTTAAACTCAATATAGTGCAAATCATAAGAATAATATACAGTGCCTTCTTTCATCCGTTTTTGGAGCAGACCTGCCAGCCAATGTTACAGAGAGCTCTCTGATGGGGAAAAGGAGATGCCGAAAGTGCTGCCATCAGTCTTTGCCTGCACTTAGCTAGACCCGTTGACATTCATGGAGTGTAATGGCAGAAAAGCTTTCCAAAGCCATTTGACTCCAAAAATTTAAGTTATCATCATTGTCGTATCTCAGTCTGACAGGGAAAATGATTTGTCGGTCAAAATGTCTTGTAAACATGCACATTTGATTCAATTTAATCAGTGGCAGTCCCTCACTCTCAATTCGGAAGGCTCATCCGCAAGGGAAGGAGGAATGAAATAGCGGGTAATTCACTTACTCCTGCACTGCCGTCCTGGTGGCTCTGGATCGGTGGGGAATGGATCAGTACAAATGCTGGTTGCTCTGAGAAAGGGAGACTCTTCCAGGCTTTGGGAGCAGATTGCCATTTCGGCTCAGTGCAGCCATCCAGGCATGGACCAGGCTTAGCCAAGACTTGAGGTTTGTGTCTCTGCATGGGGCTGCACTGGGGTAGTTGGTTTCAAGCTCATGGGATGTCTTTGTAAGGGAACCTGCTGGGAAGGGGAAAAATGCAAGGAGCCTTATTGCCTGTTTGACACCGGTTAGGGATGGGGCTGGCCCAGTGCCAGCTGACTGTAAGCAGGATCTCATTCTGCAGGCACTTATGGGCCCGAGTAAATCTACTTGTGCTAATGGCCTTATTAAGCTCAAGCCTGTATACGTTACAAATCTACACAAAGAGAAATTAGAGCCCAGATTAGATTAGTTGCTAAAGGCTGTGAACGTACAGCTGTTTGCCAAATTGCACACTGAATTTCATTTTTTGCGTAGACTTTTACTGATAGCAATTTGAAGGCAGTCATTAGAGCCATCAGCCTTTGAATGAGAAATTTCAAGGGACACTTCAGCATAAATCTGCTCCTCTGCTATAAGAAATTATTCCTGATTTGCTTTGGGCTATGGAAACCAATTACATGAATTTTGCACAATAACCTGTTTCTCCCAAACAGGGGTAGCACTTCTGGCCATAAACAGGCATACTTTTACTTCCAGTTAACTGTATGGGTGTGTAAACATCAGGAAAACTGCTTTTTCAACTCGAATTTAATAACCAGAAAATAGTTGGAAGAAAGAATCATCCTTTACAGGTAGAATATGAGACTCTAGCCATCTTTATTCCCTTCCTCTGCAAGCTAGCTGGATTTGTGAAAACAGACATCCCCTGTCCTATTAAATCATAAATACTGCAGGCTTTATTCCTTACCAGCTCCTAGGCTCCAAGATTTAGGAAAGGGTGCGATACTAATTCGCAGAGCTAAACTTGACATAACTCACAGTGCCCCAGTTTTCTTTTAAACTTGAGCTTTTCTATTCCAGATCCTCCAGAGCTGCCCTGTAATCCCTGAACCCTGCTGAATTCATGCCCTGGTTGATAGATGAATGTTAAGGAGGTGCAACTGGTAATTCTGTCTGGCTGTTAAACTGCCTTGTATCAGCCTATTTCTAATGGCTGCTGTCAATGTATGTGTTTTACCTCTTCCAAGGCACAGTGAAAATACTTTAACCTTATTCTAAAAAGCGGGCATTACTACTGCTTAAAGCAATTCTTATCTTCTCTCCCTGTCAGCCCATTCTACTATGTTAATATCAAAATATCTAAAATGAAGCTACTGTACATGTGAGTTGGGCCACCCATGTCATTTGTTTGAAAATCCTGAGAGCATTTTCTTAAATAAAAATTGGGCAGGGAAGGAAAAGGGTCTTTTTATTTACCTTCAGATTTCCATCCTTTAGGACTTTCTTGCTGGGTGTTCTCAGGTTGCTGCTGCAATTAGAAGACTTAATTGGTTTTAAATGAAAGCTGAGATTCTTGCATTCCCCAGGAGCTGGAGCTTTCATTAAAATCACCACCCAATATCATGAGACTCGCAATTAAATTTCTGAGCTGCCAACACAGTTACAAAATGGTTTGTAAAGCCAGAGTGGGATAAATGCGTTGGGAGAGCAGGCGCTCGGGTGGCGTAAGCTGCTGTAACTGCTTCTGCTTTAGCTGAGCTCTGGATATTTACTGAGAGGCACGGTGCTGCTCGGGCTGGATCTAGCCAAGTCTTTAACCAAGCTGGGTCAGGACAGATGCAGCCACAGTGTGTGTATTTGTATGTCGCCTGTGTGAAGGAAAGGTGATATAATTGCTGCACGAGGACTTGTGTTAATCTCTGTGTGCAAGGACCTGGCTGGGAGGTGGAAGAATGGACTGTGAAAGCTTCAGTTGCATCTTCTGGGACTTGCAAAGGTTATGCCCGCTGCGAAGCTTTTCTTTCGAAGAAGTAGCAGCATTGGGAAGGCAAAAATAATAATACATGCTGTGTCTTCACTCTCCAAACTCAGCTGAGTAGAAAAGGAGTGCATCATAGCAACTTTTCTCTCAGTTGCTTGACTTGGTTTGGTGATCTTAGCACAACATGGGAGAAGTTGTGCCTGCCAGTTTGGGATGCGGACTGATACTGAACTAGCAGGAAAGAGCTTACAATTTGGGCAGGGGGGAGGGAGGTTTTCCTTTAAATGCTCTTGCATCTTGCACTGAGTGTCCAAGCTTAAAAAGAGCTGCCTAGCAGAAAAGTGGTGGTGTGTCGGTAATGTAGATGCTTGAATCTGTGATCCAGGTGGTCAGATGCATCTTCCCTTGATGTGCTACTAAAGGATTCAAGCACAATCAGAAGTTAATTTGAAATTGTGACCGTCAGAAGTGAGGAGCATTGGTAGATCAGAAGGAAGGGTCATCGAGAACCAAAACTAATTACAAAGTAGACATACTGTTTTTGCTATTTTGGGTTGTCTTTTAATTTAGTACCTTAAAAAAGAGAGTAGGTTCTAGAACTGAAAGCTTTTACACCCACCACAAAATTTCAAATAAATTCTTTCACTTTAGAATTAGGAAAAAAATAAAAAATCCTTCTGGGTTTTGATCAATAAAAAGCTATGCAGAGCTCTGTGGTCCTCTTGTGTTAGCCCTGGCACAGAAGGGTGCTTGGGCAGGTCTCTGTCCTTTCTTCCGGCTGCAGTCTACTGAGCGGGGGGTGGTCCTTGTGGCCTTGCCACACAGAAATTTCAGAAAAGTGCGTGTCTGTCCTCCAGGTAGTTGCTATTTTCCCCCTTTTAGGCACTGGAGAGAGATTTTTTTTTCTTTTTTTTCTTTTTTTTTTTTAATTTTTAAATAAGACCAATATTTGAAATGACTTGTGATTTCAATTGTAAACAAGCTTGGTGTCATTATGTAGCAGCAGTTGCTGGAAAACATAGTACAATCTATTCGGCAGGTCCTATCTCTAGGTCTAGCAGGCCTAGAGACCACATTTTCCTGGGAAGAACCACCACTGGAATAGAAGCCAGGTTTTTCCTTTCTTTTTTTTTTCTTCTCATTTTTTTTTTTCCCCCAGCAGCAGTGTTACTTTTCTAACTTAAAAGCAAAACCTGTTCCTTTGCTCAACATCGTGCAAGTCTGCAGAGACAGTGTGCAGGAAGATGGGCAGAGGCTGGGAACACTTTCATCTTAATGGGGCTCTGCGGGTGTGCGAACATCCCGGGGGGAGCCCTCTCGGGGGGAAGAGCTTCAGAGCCCGCGGCAGTGTGCAGTGCTGATAAGGAGATGAAACAATAGCTGCGACACCGAGAGCCTTCGCACAATTACTTGGTGAGGATGTTATAGAGTCAAGTGCTTTGCGCGTTTGCTGCACCAAGCAAATCCGCTCGCTCCTGAATGGTTAACTCTTTCTCTTCCTTTACTGTGTAATTTAATGCGCAGCTTTTAAGGGCATCCAAATTTGTGAATGCTAAGGAAATAGCACTTGTGTTTCTTCTTACTTGCAATGGTTTAGATTTCCCTGCTTCCAGGGCCTCTGTGAGACCTCTAAAACACTGCAGTGGAGCCCAAGCCTGGAGCCTATGTGAAGACTTAGCGACGCACAAACCATGCTCTGGCAGAGACGGGAAACCTGAGAGGTCCCTGCTTGAGATCCAGAAGTGGAGCCAAGGAACCGTTCCCAAACTTCTTGTATTATTGATGCCTTATTTCCTCATTAATGCCACAAAGATTAATGTGAAGGGACTTCCACAGCGCTAATGGAATTACCCACCTAAATCTCCCCTGCACTGATGGCAGGGAACGCTCCGATTCTTTGCCCTCACGTTAGTGCCGGGTGAGTAATTGAATTATTTGTTAGCTAGCAAAAGTAAAAATCCTTTCCTTTTAGGTTTGACTTTTGTTGGTAGTGTTAAGGGCTTTTAAATACCTTTTACTTAGACTTGAGTTATAATTTGGAACATAAATTGAAAACATTTTGATCATTTTTCTTGTTCCAATGCCAGTGATGGTCAGTGGTTTCAGTCAATCAGCTCTGCATTTTTTCATGAATAAAATGCTGTGCTGCACCATTTCACCTACCTCTGTTTAATGCACAGAAACTGTATAAAAGCATCTTTGAAATAGATATGTTTCCCATTAGCACTAATAGCACTTACATGCATGCACTGGTGAAGTAACACTCTTGCCCTTAATCCACTGTTCCTGTGTACGGTGTGCATCGCTGGTTGAAGGCAAGGAAGATGTTTATCCCAGTGTACAGGAAATGAGCTGTGCTCTTGAAGTGCAAGCCGGGAGAAGGCCAGCAATCTTGTCTTTTAGGGTCAGGCAGACGGTGTTTCTTGAGGCTGTAACAAAGACAGGGCAGGAAAAGACCCTCTGAAGGGGACGTGAGTCTCAAAATGTGCAGAGGTCACGTAGTCAGAGGCTATATCAGAGGGGTGCGGGCTGTTTTTTGGAGTATCCTTCACTGAGGCTGAGCAAAGTGTCATGGGCAGGTGCAGGCGGGCTGTACCTTGTCGTTACTCGGGCAGAGGTTGCATTAGGTTAAAGAGTGTGGCAGGAGCTGTGCAACTTCTGCACGCCTGTGCCCGTTCCTGCCGGGGCTTTCACCTCGCTTCACATCTGGCTATGGTTTTCCTGGAAATCCTTACCCATAGCCTTGCTGCTGCCAGTTAATTTCCTAAAATCCCCTTGCATTTGATATCTGCGCCAGTGCACAGAACTGTGTCAATTGAGCTCAGGGAGGATAAAAGGACCACTGCAATTGCTTGTGCTGAGCAGGACTGACTTCTGGTCTAGCGAAAATGACTGTGAAAGGAGAAGGAGCAAATCTGAAAGGAGCCGCTCTTAAACCAAGATGGGAGGATTCAGCTGGGGCTGGGTAGCCTATTGTGTGAAACCACTTTACTAATCTTGTTCAAGTGTGTGCACAGGCAGCTGGGAGTGATTTATTCATTGTAAAGGGCCTGATCCTGTGAAGCTGTGAGTGTTGCCAGCAATGGTGACTGGGCTGGCTGCTCTGTGCAGTAGGACGAGAGGACGTATCTACGGAAAAGAGAAATGCAAGTACAGGACACTGGAAGTATGGGACTCTGGACATTAATGATAGAAAATGATCATGTGTTTGGGGAGAGGAAAGTAAGCAGGAAACAGGAGCCTAAATTAGGCTGCAGGTCCCTGGGCAAAACACTGAGGTTATAAATATTCTGGTAGCATTTAGAGCAGGGCTGGCTGCACTGATTGCTCTTTGCTGTCCTTGACAGTATCGGTGTGTTATTCACGCTAGTATTCTGCTTTGCTGACAAAAGCACCCAGCGTATCTCAGAGGTGTGGGAGGAGGCTGTGCGTGGGTTTGGCAGCAAGACTTCTGAATGTGCCGGTGAGCAAGGAGGCTGCGCCCTGCGTGCCACTGCAGCTCTGCCAGACAGGAGCGATGGGTGGGGTCGTGGGCATTTCATTGTCCGGCTGGTGTCAGTGACGCTGGTTTTAAAGAGCATCTTCTCAAAGGAGCCAAACCTTTACATGAGATCACTGACTCGTCTTGACCTTTGGTCAAGCTGGCACAAAGGCCAGAAAAGTCATCGCTGCTAGCCCCAAAGCTGACAGGCAAGGGAGTGAGGCATGAGGAGAAAAAGTGGGGTGCTGAGGCCCCAGCCAGGTTGGAAGAGCTGGGAGCAAAGCAACAAAATGCTTTTCATTCTTAGGCTTAAAGCATGGCAGATTTCAGCCTTCAAAATCCCACAGCAATTGCTTTACGGGAGCAAAACAGTTATCATTCCAAGGAGCACGCACCCAGGGTGAGCTCCACCTTTCCCTCCCTCTTTGTCATGGCCTTTTCCTCAGGAGGACTGAGGTACAAGTGGAAGTCACCAGCTCTTGCGGTTTGTAATAAACAAGACCAGGCGCCGATCGGTGTTTTCTAGGTTGCAATTTATGGGGTCACCGTGAATTGCTGCATTGCTGAATGCAGTCAATCCACTTAACAGCACAGCATTGCTTCTAAAGGATCCCAGCCGGCTGTTCCTGTCTGCTGTGGCATACAGAAATGAGAAGTGCAACCCAGCCTCTGGTTCAAATGAAAATTCTCTCTAATCTGGAAGAGCTCTACCCTGGGTGGTGCCTTAGATATGATAGCAGGGCTGCCATGCTGGGGAGTATGCTTTTTTTTATTTGTAATGAAAAGAACTTTATTCCTATCCTAAAAAAGTTTAGTGCAGAAAGTTAACTAAGGTAACATTTTTGGAAGCTGAAAATATCAGGAACTCAAATAAAAGGCAACAGTGATTTCATTTTATTTTTTAAGGGTTTTTCCCTCTCCTTTTAAAGCCCCTGGGAATTCATTCCCTGGTGTCATTGTCGTAACTCCAGACCTAAGTAATTCATTTGTATTCATGTCAGTCCCACGTATGCTTCTGTAAGTATTGCATGCAATTCAAACTAAATGGACAGTTAAACTAAAGATGGGACTGAGCAAATCAGACTGCAAACCATACATATAGGCAGGAATATTGCCCTTTGCAAGAGCTCTGTTGTGCCCCCAGTTGTTCTCTGCCTGGCTGCAAGGTTTTTCTTGGATCATTTATACAAAGAGGCCACTTTGATGTTTGTTTCCATACATGACCTATGATGAGACCAGTGCTGATGGCTCTGTGGTGTCAGTTTAAGTTTTGCCTCTTTCTCTGGCTGATATATTTGCCCTGTAGGAAGGATAGGTGGATCTAGGACATGCAGCACAGACTCCAGCTCTGAAATTTAAGGGCACTTGCTCTGAGCTTAAACATGTAGGGTAGTGGTTACCAGAGATGGAGCATTGGTTGGTCAGCCAAGTCTGATATTCCTCAGGTACCAGTCTCCTGTGGATGGGCAATATTTTGCAGACTTAGATTGTGACCATTGCTGTGTCATTGATTGTCATCTACTTGATGACAAACTCACCTATGCATGTTCATCCTATCTGTGAGTTTGGTCGTTTTAGCGCAGTACGAAGAAAAATTAGTTTTGAACCCTAGACTTGCACAAGCTTGTTTGCAAAGAGAAGGCTGTGAAGAAGTTAACTGTGTGTACCTTAAGCGTCTGGGGATTGCTTGGGATTTTTAGCTTCAGTAAATGAACTCAGTGAAGGAGTGGAGCAGTCTTCCATTTACATTTCACTCTGTTAATGCTGTTGGACAAACCAATGACTTCAACGAACAGGCTTGAGTAATTTAGGGAAAATTTTCTGGGACCTTCTTGTCTGCTTCTGCTCATTCCTGGTTGTGCTGGTGTCACTGTTGTAGTTAAAGACTATACTGAGCAGGTAACCTTAATGTCATTCAAAAATACAACTTTTCATGTTAAACTCTAGGTTTTGGCTTTAATAAATCAATAGCCTCTCAACTAATCCCATTGTTGAACCAATCAGGACTTTAAACCAGGCTATTCCTGTAAAGGAGCCAATGTTTTCTGCATATGTCTCTTTGCAAGATGATACAGGAGTTACTGTATGGTTATGGTTGAGTTATGGCTATCTTTAGGGTTACAGTTTGTGCTGGGAGAACAAGTAAGGCTAAAGCGTGGTTGGAGGGGGGCTGTGAAAGAGTTCCCAAGGAAAGTGTGGGCTGCAAAGGGCCCTGGGCTGTGACAGACTTTCTGGTTGGTGTGTTGTAGTTGTCTTGGCCAGGGTTGGGGAAGAAAAACCCAAAACCAGATACCTTACTTGTCTATGGCACTCTTAATCACAGTTGCTTTTGGGGGCAGATACATCCCTTTCATGGTGCACAATTTCCAGCTCCAAGGAAACCGTTAGCGATTTTACTTAGAGTATACTTTGAAATATATCATCTATTCATTATTATGATTATTACTGTGCGCCATTCACGATTTGGAAATCACAAGCTGTAATGATTTCTCTCTCCATGAGAATTCATTAGGTTTTATTTCATCAGCTACCTAATGCACACTATGATCTTTCCAAGCAGCAATTGCATAACAAGAAAAACTGACTCCGTGGACGTGAGGAAAAACACCCTGGATAGCAGTCTAGACAGTTCAGTTCTGCAAAATAAAAAAATCGGATACCAATAGTTTATGTAAATTGAAGCTGAAAGAAAGCAAAATCACTCTGCAGACCCAGGATAAACGAAAAGCCAATCTGAATATCAAATTGACCCTGCTGCAGGGGAGAATAATTTGGCATGATGTATTTGCCATCTCTGAATGTGTTGCTTACAGACAAATTAAGTGGTGTGGCTGGAAAAGAAAGAACATGAGGTGAACATAAAGTCACGAGGAAATAAGGGTCTTGATCCAAATGCAACCCTGAGATCATTTTGGAGCCAATACACTTCGAAAGGAAAGCAGCACTGTAAGCTGCAAGGTTTTTCCTGTTACGAGTGTTCCTTTATGCAGCAATTGTGCAGCTATTGACACCAATTTTAGCACGGCAGCCCAGGGAAAGCATTAATGAACACAGGGCAAGTAGGTGTGAGTGTGTAAGAAATGAAGAAAAAATACCCAGTAGGGGGACTGGGGGAGTTGGTAGCGAGAGGCATATCCTGGCCTCAGTGAAGTTACTGAAAATTTTGTCATGAATGTCCAAAAAAATGAGTGCTTTTTTTTTTTCTTCTTTTTTTCTTTTTTCCTTTTTTTAATAGTGGTCTTGTTAAAGTACTTCTGTAGCCACACAGCCTTTCTCAAATGCTTGGAGTGGCTGGATTCATCCCTTAACCCACCACCCTGAGAGCCAGAACAGGAGTGGTTTCATTCACAAAGTCTTGCTGCCAGGTCTCATTAGTGAAGTAAGTGTTCTCTTTTCTCCTAATTACCCTGTGCAGACATCCCTGGTGCTGTTCCACTGCAGTTCATGGTCCCTTCAAGCTAAGTGCAGCCTCATAAAAAGCCAGCCTGTTTTGTAAGATGTGCCAGGGTAAGGAGGCACAGACCTGCTGGGTGGGTGCAGAGCGTAAATGCGAGGGCTAAATGAAAAGGCAGGGTGGCAGGAACAGGAGTGAGAGATTTTACCTGTTAGTTACTGTTGAGTCTCAGGGGAGTTTTGCCACCGAATTCCATTAAAATGAGAGTTTCGACCTTTAAAAGTACAATTCAGTGGCTTGTTTTGTTAAATAAGCTAGCAAAGATTCTATATTAGTCTCTGACAGGGCTACATTTGGGTGAAAACCATGCTGAATTATTTATTTTGTCATTAATGTCACACAAACGACAGTAAAGAGAATTATACGGGCTGCAAAAGTGAGCAGCGCTAAGTCAGATTCAAACAAATGGAATTGTTATTCTTCAATACCAGTTGCAGGTTGCAGCTGCCTAATGCATCCAGGAGAGGATGAGAAGTGAATGGTAAATCAATGGAAAGGTTCACACCTGACTGACAGCCTTTAAATAATGTAAAGGGTCCCTCAGCACATGGCAGGGTTATATAATACATTAGCATTTAAGACCAGCGGAGAGACGTGCAGGGAAGTGTTTCGGAAGTTTTGTCCTTGTAGCTGCAAAGTTCAAAAAGCCGGAGAGGAGCATAGCTGGAAAATGGGGTGGAAAGCTCAAGCCATGCCTGGAGAATGAGAAAACAAAGAAATCATAATTTGGCCAGACTGAATTTTGTCGATACTGGCCTTTGGTAAGCCCAGAAGAGATCTTGCGCTGTGCAGCGCAAAGGACTTGAGGGCATGGTGCTCTCTGTAGTACTCAAGCAAGGAGTTGGACCCAAGGCCAGCCTGGGAGTGGGCCACACGAGAGGACATCTCTGTAAGCCACACTGTAAGAGTTTCCAGGACTCAGATGATCTACCTACCTCTCAGCAGCTATGGGCATACCATTCAGGGCATCCTGGATGTTTACAGCTGTGTTCCTTCTTCTGTAAAACAGCCCCAGTTCCCCTGAAAAAACATCTATTGAACAGGAAGAGAAGAGCACTAAGAGTTGGATGAACAAAACTGGAAGTTGGATCTAGCAAATATGGATGCAGGTTACAGTCACGATCTCCCTCTGCTTCTGTAAATCTGTGCATTGTTGCATGTTCTCTTTGGACATGTGCACACGCTGGCTTGCTTGCGTGCATGTGCTTTTTTTTCCTGAATTATGAAAGGTCTGAACTTTGCATTTCTTATCCCAGAAATGGGTCATAAATTGCCCATTAATTTGTAGCTGTTTGTCCTCAGAAAAGTTGCAAGGGAAAGAGTATAAATGTCTGTGAGCAAACAGATGGACATACTTTCTCTCTGATGCCTGTGAGCAAGCTTTTGAATTACATCTGCTGGATGGTGGCCAAGAATATAGGGAAATTCTTGATCTGGTTTTAACCCTGGTGGCCATTTCACAGGCTTGATTATAAAGAATTAGAACTTTTCTATTTATAGAGAAGCTGCCCACAGAAAGCGACCCATGAAGATATTTTATTCTTGCGGCTTCACATTAAATATGAAAATCTAGATAAAGAGAAAGCCTCTGTGTGTGTATATATATAAAGTATGTGGCTGATACTCTTCACTGCTCTGCTTTTATATTGCTGTTGGGCGCAGTTGAATGTACACAGCCTCCCCAGCACCACTGTCTATTGACACCCTCTGCTTACCCAAAAGTGATGAGGTTGAGGCACATCAGCTGCAACCCCTGCCTGCCCTCTGGAAGTGTGTCCCCACTACACATCAGGCTGGAGGAAACTGGGACTTGGCAGGGATGGTATTTGATTTCTGATTCAGTGGCAGACTTTTTGTGGAATATTACGTGTATAGTGATTTATGCAGCTACATAAGCTATTCAGCTTTCTGTTTTGTCATCTATGAAATCAGGAGAAGTAGCCTGAAAATTATGTAGCAATGATAAATACTTCAGTGACTATATGGTGCTGAGGCACAACTGTAATAAGGTAACAAGACTGTGAAACTTTGGTTTATTAAATTCTGTCCTACTTTAACCGTTAAAGTTTACGGCAACGGTATTAGAAATACATCTGCTTTTTTAAGGAGCTGAGGCATCATTTATTCTACAGTGAGAAACAACAGCTAGTAGGAAGACAAAATTAGCTTTTCATGCAACTTGAGAGCCTGTTAGTTCATGAAGGTTGAGAGAGTTTGGTTATTTTGCAAGTCATCTAGTCCGAGGCAGACTGGGGGGTTATATGGAAGATTTCATGGAATAAGCTGTGTGCTGTAATGGTCGGATGCAGTCTTTAAACATGCACATCAATCAGAAGTGACTTCTGACAGCCAGGAATCATAGAATCATCTAGGTTGGAAAAGACCTTTAAGATCATCAAGTCCAACCTGGGACTAATTAACCTGGGGTAATGAAATTAATTGCACATATTTTCTCAACAATAGAAAAAGTTTTAATTTAAAGACATGATGGACATGATGGACAAAAGAAAAGACCTTTATTTGTTTTGGTTTTTTTTTTTTTTCCATGAATACTACTAAACAAACCCCTAATCTGATGACATCATTTGCTTTAGTATCTTTAGATATTCCTCTGACTTTCTGATAGAGCTATGAAAAGTCTCTCCTCTCTTCCCAGGCTTTCTTCTTTTTTACCTACCACCCACCGGTCTCCTCACTTGATCCCGTTCTTCCAGCTGGATGCTCTGAAGTTCCCACTTGGTTTTGGTGCCTCCAGGCCATGGGATAGAAGGTAAGCACAGCACCAGCAGTGGAGCTCTTGACCTTTTCAGCAGCCCCATGTTTGATGAGAAGAGCCAGCAGATGGGAGAAGCAGGAGAGTCTCTTTGCAGCTACCTGGCTGGAAATCCAGAGTAAGTCTCTTTAATTATGAATTCAATGTGGCAACTTAAAATGTATCTCCACTAGCAGCTGCCTTTCCACTGGATTTACTTGACTGGGCTTTGTTGTTATTTATTGTACTACTAATTTCTGTGTCACTGTGTGCGTGTGTGTCATACATCATGTGTGACAGGTCACTACTACTTACGTTGATGTGATATTTTTCCCCCTAAATCACAGACTGAGATACTGAGTAGCATGAGGCCAAGATACACCCCACAGAAGAAATACTGTAGGGGATGAGGATTTCACAGCTTGCCACTCTGTTTGAACAGCTGTCATTTAGTCACTTTTTGTTGAGAAATACAACACATGCTGATTTCATTCTGCCCCATGAACCCCCAGGCAGAGCAGTTGCACAATGTACATTTACTCAGTTCGGATAAGGTGTGATAAAGGGAAAAAAACCCCCACGTACTGAGCAGAAAACGGAATCCACTCAGTAGTCCCACATATGCCACACTGTTATGAGCCACTTATTTGAGTAAAAATTTCTGGAAGGTCATCTAAGCAGTTGGCTGGAAGGTTTGGTCTCTTGAAAATGCTGAAGTGGCTTTGTTGCATTCAGGTAACAAGTCTATTTAGCCAAACAACTTCAAAAATAGATTGAAATGGCTTTTATCTTCTTTTATATCCTGAGTTCTTCAGACATAGTTCCCTGAGGTGGAACGAATCTGGTTGTGAGGGCGTAAGGCACCTGTTTGGGTCTGGTAACACCCAGGAAAGTTGTGCAAGCGTGCAGCTGTGGTGAGGTGGCATGCGGTGAAGAGAATGATTACAGTCCAGATAATGACAGTCAGGACAGTATCACTGAAGTCACTCAAATTATTTTGTATTTACACCAATGTGTAAATTTACACCAAACTGTGAAAGCACAGTTTGCATGTTAGCCTAGAAGAGTAGCTCCTGGGAGAAAAAAAAAAAGTCAGATATGCTGCATTCACAGATCTCCATTAACTGTGGAAAGAGGATTTAGTTGCATTACCCTGGGAGAAGCCACTACAGGTCTTCATCTTACTCTAGTATTGTTACTTCCCTGAGTAATTACTCAGTATTTATACAGCACTTTCTTTTCCTGACCGATAGAAAAGCTTGTTTGCCATGGCAACCCCAGTGGTGACTGCTCCTCAGGTACAAAGCACCTTCCAGCAGATGCACACCAGTACATAACATGAACTTTGGAAATTGCTGTTATAGAGCAAGAAGGATCTGCTGTATAATAAGATGCCAAACATAAAATAAGGTATGCTATGAGCTCATTAACTTAGATTCCTTTGTAATCATCTTCAGTAATGCTTTTGTTTCCCCTGTTGTTTTTGCTTTCTTCTGTCTATGCATGCACTTTAAAAAAAAAAAAAAAAAAGTCTTGAAGAAGAAAAGAATACAGATGCAGGTGGGTAGATGTTGAAGGATATTTTTAGCCTACTGTTTGACAAAGATGCTGTTAGCACTGCCAAAAACAACCGAAGGTGAGAATGGATCCTTGTTTCCCTTAAAGGAAACTGCCCCAAGGTGGTTGTGATCCAGACCAAAAGGCTGCTGCATGCTTACCTGCGCTGTCTGCAGAATTTGTGGTCAGTGACTTAGTTTCCTTCTCAAGCTGAGTGTGTTTGGAGGAAGGCAAGGAATCCCTCATCTTTTAGCTGATCTCTTTTTTTGTCTTTCACAGAAATGTTGCTCTTATTGCAAAAGTCACCCAAGGTCCCACTTCCCGATGTGTCAGTGCACAGGGATGGGCTGCGAGCAACCTCTGCCTTCACCGGCAGATCCCAAATGTGTTGTCCTGGCTCAAAGTTAGCCTGGCTGTTGAACAATATGTTGGAGTGATTTACTCACTCTGAGAAAACAGACCTTCCTCTTGCAGATGTCCAACTCGTAGACTCATAGAGTGGTTTGGGTTGGAAGAGACCTCTAAGATCATCTAGTTCCAACCCCCCTGCCGTCAGCAGAGGCACCCTCCACCAGACCGGGTTACTCAAAGCCTCATCCAACCTGGCCTTAAACACTCCTCTGGCTGGAGCTGCTATGCAGGCTTCAGCAGTGGGCAGCTCTGCCACCTCTCTGTAATTTCAGTGCAGGAAGTGGAGAACATTGAATATTTTTCCAGCCTTACAATTTAATAGCCAGCTTGTAAATGATGAATGGCTCTTACAGAAATGAAGAGGATGCAGGAAATCATGTATCACTTCAGGCAACCGTCCTTGGGTCTGATCATGCTCCCTTTGAGATCAGCTGAGGTTTCCCCGTCATTTATGCAGGTACCCCTCAGTGTGCTTTTCTATTTTCCTGGCGAACTGTTCCGAGGCTGTACGCAGCTGCAGCACCTGGGGCAGGTTAGCAGCTGTGTGGATTCATTTGCAACAGTCTTCTGGGGCAAAGCATGCCATGTCCAAAAGCTTTTGGGCTTGGTAACAACTACCATGATGCTCAGAGCTCTGGACTGAGCCCTAGAAATACTGATAAGCTGCTGAAACTTGAAGGAAACCCAGTTCATAAAAATGACTGTCAAAACAGGCCTGATGCATTTGGCTTAAATTTTGACCAATTGTCAATGTTTCAACTGGACAAAATTTTTTGTAATATTATCAGAGTCTTCTTATTCCTTTGGAGTTAAATAAGGGCAACTAGGAGATGATTCCTTTAAATAAACTTTCAGATGAGAAAATAGGAGACAGGACTGTATGACCTTTTTATAAACAAACAAATAAAAAAAAACCCAAACAGCAAAACAAACTGAAAAATCCACCTAAAAGAACAAAAGCATAAGTATTTGTGGAAGGCTTGGCCAGCAAAGCTCCAAAGCAAATCATAATCCAATTGGTGGCTTTCTGCACCACCAGTTCTGTTTCTTGAAGCAGTAAATTCATCTTTGCATCTCTGTTTAGAGAAAACCTCAGGGTCCTGCCTGCCTTTACTAAAGCATGAGTAACAGCAACAGGGGATGGCAATGCAATGCCATCTCCTTGGGCAGCATGGGCAACGGACCTTGTGCAAGGTCTTCTGGGATGCTCTGCTGCAAAAAAAGCAAAAAAAAATTCCATTATTTCTGCTTCATTTGTTGTCAGCACATAAAGATAAGTTGGCGTAAGGCAGTGTTCAGAAGGAGTTAGCTTGCCAGGGTGAGCACGTTGCAGTCACCCTTGATGTACTGAAACAAAGGTCAGAGCAAGATTTAAGTGGAGATTGAGAAGAAAGTAGCAGCAGTTAAGCCCTGCTTAGTGGTAAGCCTTCTTCCCCGATTGGGGGATTTTACTGGTATCGGTAGACATAACAGTGAAGGCAAGCCTTGGGAGAAGGTATGAGCCCAACCTTAATCTGGAATTCCTGGAGACCAGTGGCCTGGGTTAGGGCTTGGTCTTAGAAGTGTATGTTGGCTTTAGCAGGACCTGTGCAGGTAGAACAGATCTAGCTATATTTGAAATTAGAGTATTTGAGATTGCAATGAGGTTAAGAATAGTTTCAGAGTTAGTGTTGGGTTGAAGGCTGGATAACACTTCTGTGGCATATGTTTTTCTTTTGGTAAAGGGCAAGACAGAGCAGCATGTGAGGGAATGTTAGAAAAATATATATATATAAAAGGTATTAAAAAGCAAAGAAACAAAACCCAGGTACAGTATTTTGTTTGCACAGCAAATCCTCCAAATCAATTTCTGACTGAATTGAACAGCTTCATCTTGTAGTTGAAACTATTTTGAAATCCACTCTTTTTCTCTCTGCTGCTGCCAGGGACCCAGCTGTGTAATGATGGCTGGTTTTCATTTGCATGATTTTGGGAGCTGAAGGGACTGTGTTTTCCACAACTTATTACTGGTAGGACACCTACAGAAAGTGCTCTTCATTTGTATTCCAAAATCGGTTTCCCCAGCTGCGATCTTCTGCTCTGGAGTTGACACCTGTAGAAGAAAAACAAATTGTAGCTTTTGATTTATCCATTGATTTAATAATTGTTTTCTCTGTGTAGTGGTGATCCCTGGAAGAGATGCAAAGTGTTTGGTCTTTCCTGGCTGTCCTACAGGTTATATTTTAAAGGGAAATTGTAGGAAGTGAGAGATCCCCACGCTTTCATGCTCCTGCTGCAAATCTCCAGGAAAACTGAGATACTAACTAGGTGTTGGCTTGTGCTGGAGTTTCCTGCAGCATCTTGTAAAGCCTGCTTTCCTCAAGAGACAGATCTTTAATGCTGTTTTGCTTGCTGATAACTCTTCCTCATCTTCTCCCTGCCTTTGGCAATATCTACCCCATGGAGGTGGCAGAATCCTGAAGCTTTTAATATTTTTCCATTTGTATGAGCTGTGGGAAACTGCCCATCCACTGCCCGATGTCCCCGTCCACTGGGACAGGCTGGGTTACGGTGGGGGTCAAGGTCAGGTCCCCTGGCTCCACAGGGGTGGCTGCAGCCACTGCTTCCCTGGGGAAGAGGAGTCCTGCTAGACCAGGAGTGGGGGGTTGAAGATGCACCGTACTTGCGTGTGATGTGCCGTATGCCACATCAGACACCCTGGTGCTGGAGTTTTTCTTGTCTCCCTCCTTGGGGTTACAAGAAATGCAATGAAGAGATCTGCCTGCTGAGGAAGCTGTAGCTAGTATTAGACTTGCCCTGATAAAAGCTGCACGTCCCTGCTCCTGCAGCAACCTGGAGGCCGTGCCGCAGACGTCCCTGGTGCTTTCCCCACACAGGCAAAATGCACAACCCCACTGAAAGCTGAGCTGGGGCTGCAGCACCATTTTTTGGTCCTATGCTGTGCTGGAAGGTGCTGTGCCATTGCTCAGGGCAGAGTGGGGCTGCTGCCTGCACCCATCGTTACCCCCATTCCCACGGTCCCTCCTCACACTGCTGCGCTGTTTGTTTTCTTGATGGGAAGAGTAATATTTTGTGACAAAGGTAGAGCTTCGTGACAGCAGCAACAGAAATTACTCTCCTTTCTGACTAGTCCTTCATGGAAAATGTTTCGGATGTGACTCTCCGGGGGCTGAAATCAATGCAGGCGTTAAGCAACATGGCTCGGCTATTTGGATAAAATAGTCTAGTTTTGATTAGGTAGGGAATCAGAGGATAAAGGGATTTCTTATTCTCAAAATTGGGCAAAAAACAGCAATGTAAAAAGCTGGATCAAATAGCTAAAGCCAATATCTTCCCCCTGAGGCTTTCTTTTGGTTCCTTTGTAGCACATCAACTTGAGAGACTTAAACTCCAGCTTCTGAAGGTTGCTGAGTGGGAGGGTGAAAAATGAAAGAAAAAGGGAGTTCACAGCCTGCAGCCTCTTAGGAAATTGTGGTAACAACCTGTCATCCTTGGAGTCATGGCTGATAACGCTTCTGTGTGTCCTTGTGCCTGTTGGTCTTTATCTAAATTATCTGCTGGCACATCTGAAATTTAATGATGCCATATGACACTTGGTACAATACAGTCGCTTTAGTGTGCTCCCCCTCTCCCAGTACTCAGGAAGGCAGCACGAACAGGAGGAAAAAAATTCCTTTTTGCTACCTTTTGCTCCTGATGTGTTAATCCTCTCCAGCCCACTGAGCTGCTCAGTCCATTGGCTGCATTTGGGCATTGCAGACTGAGAAGCTGATGCGTATATTTTCACACTCCTGCAGACATACCGGTCCTTACGGTGTATTCTTATAGCTTAAACTATATTTGGTGTCAAAAGGAGAGAATAGATACAAAAATGCTTAACATCTCCTGTGTTAAGGAGCCATTCCCACTGGATTGGCATAGGGATATGTACTCCTGTTTCCTCCAAAAAAGTGATTCCCCTCCCCCCATGAAATACCTGCAATTTCCTTCCCAGAGCAGGGTGTGGCCATTCACAAGAATTGCAGACAGGGCGAGATTCCCACAGCCCCTTCCTCTGCACTATTTCACAGCTCACGCTGCCCTTTGCTGCTTTTATTCCTTATTTTTTCCTTTTAGTGGCCAGGCCAGGCCCGGAGACTCTAGAAGAGCGATGGGGCAAGCACACAGAGCTGCTCAGGATGCAGAGGGTGATGAACCTGCCCTCCATGTAGGCAGGGGACCGGCAAAGTCAGCACCCTGCACCCACGGAGCTGCTCCCGGGCACCAGGCTCCAGCTTCCCTGATTTGCAGTAACGTGTTTTAGCCCTTCATGTCACCTGCCTGGATCTTAATTTGATTTACAGTACACGTGCTGCCAAGCTACCTGAAATATATTGAAAGAAACAACACAAATATCCTCACAGATGTGGCAACAAAAGAACAGAAAAAGAAAGAATTCCCTTAAACGGGAGAAAAGCAAAAAAATAAGGCAAGGAAAGAAGGAAGACTTGGATATTTTGTCAGGTATATTTGGTAAGGATTTTTCCAAAGACCTTCTTGTTTTAATAATGTCTTTGGTTAAAAGGGAAAAACTGTTTTATTAAAAGTACTTCTTTTCTGTAGAATTAATATTCATCCATGAAAAAATACAGCTTCTACTTTGCATGCTAATTTTGACTGCTTATTTCCACTCCCTTTAATTTTTTTTTTATGAAATTGTACTTAGGTTCCTGTAATCCTAAGTTCAACATGAAGAAGGAACCGGAATGCTACTTCAAATCTCATGCTTGCTGATTTCCAAAATATCTTATGCAGTATATGACTTGGAGAGAAGCCACACTTCCTTCAGTAAAAGAAAGAAAAAGGAAAAAAAGGGCAAGTTTTTTCTTGCCTCTCTGCTTCTGGAGAAAAGCTGGAACATACAAAAATCTAAAGGCTCCAGTAAGAAAAGACATATAATGAGCATTTTTTTTAAAAAATCTTATTGTATCTAAATTGTTTCATTATGTTTTGAGGTTGTTTTGTTGGTTTTTTTAGCATCAGCAGCTGGTGGCACTCAGTTGTATCTATTCTGGGATTACACTTTGGTGTGGGGTATGTTGCTACAACAGGAACGGGATTTCAGGGTGATGTGGACTCTCTCCATAGGGAAAATTTTCCCACAGCTCGTGTCATTAGTTCACACAAGACAGCGCTTATTGCAGGAAAGCTCTTGGCAAGCCCTGGGGACACTCGTTCCTGTTGTGTCACCCACTGTCCCTGGCACAGTTTCAGGATGTTCCCATCATGGGTTAGATGTGGCTCCACATTTGCCAGGGAAATTTTTGGTGTGCTTATTTACTAGCAGGGCACTACACAAGAGGCAGCAGGCAAGTGCTGCCCACCTCTCAGGGTGCAATTTCTCTTCCCCAGGGCCATGACAGCCAAGAGCAATCAGATGCACATTGGTCGTGACATTGTGCTTGAATCAAAGCCATGAGCCAAGAAGTACAGTGCAATCTCTGTCACTCCTTTCCCTCGGAGAGAACTCTTCTCTCATTTAACTGCCCCACACCTTAGCAGACCTTTTCTCTCGCTAGCATAATGCATTTTTAATGAGCTCTTCTACAAAGACCACAAGGTAGCTCTGAAGCCTTAAGCAGAGGCCATGAAATTTTTTTATTATATCTGTAATTTATTTTTTCTTTTACTGCACAGAAAGAAATGTACTACAGCTCTGAGCAATAGTGACAGGATGATCCTGGGTGAACAGAAGATGAATCAATGGGTAAGCAGTTCCTTTAAGAGTAAAAAAGGTGTTAAATTAGTCAAACCTTGTGCTGCTTTGAAGCTCACAGGCATGACATTTTTGGTGTTTTTATTACATTTTTGTGTGCGTGTGTTTGAGCTACTGCTTAGTCAAGTAGATAGTGTCAAATCCTGATAAAGCAAACTCCAACATCCTACAATTTAACGATGATATAATGCAACATGCACAAACTGTGAATTGGTTTGGTTTGTTGCGGGGTTTCCCCCTTTTTATTCACTTAGAATATTTTTTAATACATCTGAGGATTTAACTATGTCTGTCACTGCAGTTTAAAAACAAGCTGAGGCAGTTACTTAGTTAATTCAAAATGATTGGAAAAGATGAAGACAACTTGTGATTTCCGAAGCTCTGTATATGCAAGACAGCTTGTATTTCAACCTGAAGAAATTTTGCTGTAATGTTCTTAATCATCTCCACACTTTGATGGAAAAATCAAATGATTTTGATACTCAGTGTTGCAGATGAGATATTGCCTTTTCAGGTAGCGTAATTTCAGCTGTATATCACAAAATGTAATATTTTATCATTCTGACTTGCCTAAATTATTTCTGTGCCACATCATCTTGAAGTATTTCAAAACAGAGCAATGTGAAAAGCTCATCTTGAAGTGTTTGGCTGCTGCACGATAGACTTCTGAGCTCTGATCACTATAGGATCTGAGCACCTTCCAGCAGCACATTGAACATCACAACTAACATCTGCCACGTTTTGTTTGCTTTCATGTCCTCTCCTCGGGGAAAAATGCATGTGCAGTTTTGGTCAGGTTTTTTCTCTAAGAGATTGATTTGATTTTTAGGACAGATGCATTCTTTGGAATTTCAGTAAGAAAAGGCAAGGTGGAAGAAACACATGTCTTGCTTGGAGTGACACACAGAAATGTTTGTAGAGGTCCCCTTATATGTCTGTGGGGAGATGTTGTTCATCTTTCTCAGATTAATCTGGAGGAATTGCTAAACATACCGGTAACTTTTTGTGGGAGGGAAGCAGAGCTGGACTTTCCTGAAAGCCAAGAACAGATGTGTTGTTGCAAGATTGCAGCAAGTTGAAATTGCAGCTTGCTGGAGTCCAGCCACAAGTCAGGGACTGCCCCTCAGAACAGAGCAGCGTACCCTTGCTATAGCAGAGGATGAACGGAAGGGTTACTTCTAGAAATTGCCGTGAGAAAGCTCTGGGCTTGGATTCACAGTCACCTGCAGAAGTTAGTGGTTGTCCGAAGTGAGATCTCTCTGTCTGAGAGGTGGGAAATGTGACACTGTTTTGGGGTTGCTGGTCCTTGTGCAGGAAGGGGCTGACTTCAGTTTTCAGGGAGCCTGAAACTTCAACTCTGATGTGCAAGACTCATCCCCTTTGGCTAGCTCAGATATCAGTAGTTAGGCTTTATCTGCATTGCTAACTATTGTGATTGCTCACTGTTAACTCATCAAATGAGATGAGAGGATCTCATTACAAGGAGCTGCACTATCTATTACCAGTGCTGCTGTTTCAAACGAGACTCATTTTGAGTTGGAATTTAACAGCACCAAACAGACTGCATGGAGACACAAATAGTTTAATTGTCCTGAAAGTCAACTCAATTTTCCAGAGGAATGACGAGCTTTAATAGAGTCGATGTTAAACCACAGTGGCTATTCGTCCTCGCTCTGCATGAGAGGTGCCCATCCCTCCAGCCACTGGCAAACGGATGCACGGCTGTTCTCACCTCCACCAGCAACATCCTTGCTGTCTTGTAGAGAAGTCACGGTTCAGTCCCTGCAAAGTGACAGTTAGCCACTGGCATTGCTGTCCTGTAAAATGGCACAATGCACAAATTAATTTGGGCTCATGCCTAAATCCAGTGCTGCCTTACTAAATAAGCTGGACACAAATTATAAGTGTCTTTTGCCCCTTTCAAAATCTCAGGCACAGCTGCCAGTACTAACTGGGTCTGGAATAACTAGCTCAGAGTTCAGACCAGCATCTTCTGATCAGTTCTGCAAAAAAGGCAGTGTACTAGCTAAAACAGTCCCCAGTTCATAAACCCAGGTGATCCCAGCTTTCTAAATTCTCTGTGCAATATACAAAGCAAATATTTTCTCAGGACCATCAGTTTTATTAACTTCTTTAATTTTATTTATTTTATTTCTCAAAAAGCATGTCATGACTGGATAGCTGGAGATGATGGGTGAGAAGACTGTCAGCACAGTTATGAGGAGGAATGCGAACACTTTTGGATATGTAGTGAAAGGAGGAAGAGACCGCCAATGGCAGGCAATCTTTACAGACAGGGAGAAGAGGAGAGGCAGGAGGGAATATAAAGGCTATGCAGGCACAGGCAGAATTTGGGATTAAATTTAGCATAAGATTAACAGGAACGGGTGCATTGCCATTGCATGTAATGTACAGATGAAGGCTGGTGGTTGGCAGCCTCCTCCGTAGGGAGCAGGAAAGGTGCTCTCGTTTTCTGTCTTCCAGCTCGGGGTCAGCTAGACATTTCTAGCGATGCTTTATGATTTCCAGCTGAAGGGCACATGCTGAGCTTGAACTTATTCCCTTGGAGTGACTCCTGCTGCCTCTCCTAAATGCTTTTAGTGTCTATCGCAGAACTTCCTAGGCTGCACTATAAACAAGAAATGGTTAAAAGCCAATGAGGCAAATTGCTAGTTAACTAATCCTAATGAAAATTGCCCCTAGATGATGTGCAAACTCTGAGCCACCTGTGCTGGGCACCAAATTCTCTTTCAAACTCAGCTGTTGATGCTTTTTATGTGCTGCCCTTTTCAGCATTTTCACATGCCTGTTATTTCTGTTGCTTTCTGCTACTTCAGAGTCTGATTCTTTGGGGGACGTTTTATCACTGACTGCTACATGGACAGGCACAGGCTTCAAAATGCGTTTTTTGTTGTTTGTTTCTTTTTTTAAAAAATCCTTATTAGCAGAAAAAGAAGCTAAATTTGCAAACAGAAAATAGAGGAGAAGCACATATCTTCTGATAATGATTATGCTATCAGAAGCACATTGGCATAATGAAGGGATAATTACTAACTATGCTGGGTTCTGTTTTCACACATTTATGACAATTAGGCACAGGAGCGGGCAGGTTGTCACTGATTTTAGGCAAAGTCCTGTAGCAGGCATGAAGGACCTTAAATGCAGAGAGAAAACAGTTCAGCCTTTGTAGCCCACCTCTGCATTTCCAGCAGGATTAAATTCACGGATCAGCAGCAAATGCACAGCGTGGAGTTGTACGAGCAGCGCCCAGTCATTGTAATTCTTCACGGTAGCAAAAGAGGCAAGGAGGTAAGTGCTAAAGTACCGGGAGCCTCAAACCCAGCAGCCGCGGTATCAGAAGGCTTTGTATCAACTTAGCTGCCCTCTTGCACATGCCACAGAGTATGAAGTCTTTCACCCAAATTTAATTTGTCTTTACTTTGGTTCCTGTACAATGGTCCCATGCAGATCTGTAGCTTTCCATCACAAAACCTCCAATCCACGATCTGTTGGCAGGATAACTTTGTCGGAGGGACAATGCTGGGCAGCGATGCTTCCATGGGATAAAAGACTTCCAGCACTTCCTCTGGTTCCAACTCTTCAATATGATATTGAAAGGCACATCCTTGTGCTGCCACTGAGCAGAGTTGACAGCCAGGTCCCTCAGGCCCACACCTCCCTGCACAACCAGAGCCTGAGGTTTTGTTCAATCATGTCATTAGCACTGGGCAGCCTCTTGGCACTCAACTTGAAATGCATGTTTTCCCCTTATATGGGTTAAAACTACTGATGCTGACTATTCTCAGTGATTCAAGCATGTACATCTCATGATCAGTCTTATGGATTTGTTCCAGATTTTGTTGTGCTAATTACCATTCCAGGTGGCTATGAGTTAATTAGTAAGCTATGTGTTTCAGGGTGCACCATAGTGGTATATAAATAAATCGTTACTGAATAAAGAGTGCACAGATATAATGTGTTTGATCATGTGGCAGAAATGCTTTGGCTTGCACAGGACAACTGAAATGTATGTATGTATTAGTGACCATATGTGGTTCTTTACATTAATTGGCTTCATCTGGATTTGGGTTTTGGAGGTCTGGGAATAAGGGGCTTGATCTGGAGTCATTGATTATTATTTATAACAGCCTGATTTTCATTTCCTTTGTTTTCAAACCAGCCTATGCTTCATGAGATACGATGATCTTCTGTCAGATGCTAAAAGGGAACCTGTTTGAGTTTGGACATCTGGGAAAGACGATACAAAGCCAGCAAGATCTCCTGTTGGTAAGGCACTGCCAATATCTTCTGGTCTTGAGCAGCAGTCCGGTGTCTCTCAAGTGTGTTCTTCCTATTTGTCACCCTCAAAGGTCGCCTCAGCACACAGATGGCCCCTGTTCAATGAAGCATGGAGGAAGGCAGCCAGAACGCGGGTGGCAGCCATCCCCGGCGGTGTGTGACAGATTGAGATTTTTGTGTCACCACTAAGCAGGAAGCAAAGCATGTGTTCTTTGCTCCCACCACCAAACCTGCAAGTCCTTTCACTCTGGGTTGCCTGTCTCCTCCATGGGTATGTCTAGGCCTGAGCCTATCGGCTTTTCCATTCCTTTCCTCTGTTCCCACGAGGCCAAGTTGCAGGGCCATATCCTTCCCTTGCAGAGCAGTGCTGGTGCCAGGGAAAAAGAGTGAGATGGAGTCAGAGAGGATGAACAGTGTGTGTGCAGTGACCCTTACAGAGGCAGTCTGGCATGTTGCCACCCATGGACTCCCACCTTGGTGGGTTCATGAGCTCCCTGTGGATGGGCAGGTCCATACCACATCAGTAGCATCGATCCCATCCCTGCAACCAGATCTCTGTGACCGCAGCAGTACATTTCTGTAGAGCTACAGAGGGCTTTCTGGTGTTAAATACTGTCTTGCTGACATATTTGTTGAGTCAATGCCCCACTCAGCATCCAAGAAACACAGCCTGGGACTATTAGCACAGTTTATAATTTCAGCAGTGCTTCTGAGCCTTCAGATTGAGTCTGTTCTCTCACTGGAGTCATCGTTTACTTCATCATAATTTTTTTAATTTTTTTTTTTTAATTCATGCCCTCCCCACACACACATGCACAGACCTCAGAGAGATTTTCATGCATTTAAATGAAAAAGCTGAACAGTTCCCTTTTCTCATTCACATTATGCAGCATTGCCCTTCTCGGTACTTTATCCTATTTCAGAGCTGTCATGCAAACAAACCCAACTTAAAAAAAAAAAAAAAAAAAATCATTAAAGAAGTGTGCATCCTATCAGCCTTCTGTCTCGGCTCCTTCTCTCACTGTATGTGCAGGGAGAAATCCTTTCTCCTGCTTGCCCTTGTTTTTTGGGTGGTTTTACTTCTTTCCTAACTATGATCCAATATATCTATAGTTCCCCGGAGTGCTCTGGTCTGCTCCAGTTGCCTAATAAACCCCTACTCCAGGACCATGGAGCTACTGTTTTCTAAAGCATTTTTATATTTTCTTCTCTATTACTCCAGAAGTAGGAATTCTTTTTTCTGTAAAGTCTGTCCTGTCAAGCATACTATACTGCTAGGACAGCCTCTTTTCTTTATCCACCTGAGTATATCTGGATGAAGTAGTTATTGCATCTCTCTCCTCCATCACTGGAATATGGAGTTGGTTTTAATATTATTTCTTACCTTAATATCATCGGAGTCAGCTTTTGAGGAAGACTCAGCTGTAAGCCTTCAACATGCATTGATTTTTTTTAAATTTTTAAATTTTAAATGATTATTATTTTTTGAGTGATTGGCAGTCTAGCTTATCTTAGCCACCTTCATCATGCCAAAACATTATGCTCTGATAAGCCAGTCCTTTACATGTCCCTGACTTTTAATTGGGGACATTTGCCTATGCTCAACAGTCATTCTTCTGCAAGGTAAACAGCATGGGTTCCCACTGGTTTGTCATGTTGGCCACAGAAGAGAAGTCCTCCTTAGCAGAGACTAAACATGGAGAAAGTGCATCCAGCTCTGGAGTTTACTGGTGGACAGCTGCTGGTGGGAGGGGGTTGTCAGCAGGAAGCATCATTTGTTCTTGCTCTCAGCACAAGTGTGTGGCACAAGTTATTGGCTCTCCTAGATAACAACCATAAACCGACCTCAAACACACCTAAAAAATCTCCCCAAAAGGAGAAAACCACAGGAAAATGAGGAAAAAAGCCCTGATGAATATCCCAGGAAAAGGAAATATGATGGAGTAGGGCTCAAAAAAGTAAAATGCAGATTGTTCCTGTGGAATGAGTGGGTCTCTTGTTCTTGCTGTTGGTGTAGCTCTAGCAGAGAGTTTGCACCCATCGCAGACACAGAGAGCAAGAGACTCTGGAGCCAGTATGGGACAACAGGTCAAGGCTTTCACGTGTAACCCTCTAGTCTCTGATATCCCACAGAGACCCTTGATGGTCAAGAGACTGCCTTTTCTAAAGATGAGTATGTCCTAGTAGCAGGACCTCCAGTTTGTGGTAAACTTCACAGGCCCATGGAAAATCACCTGCCAGGACAGCAGGAGACCAGCGAATCACAGGTATGAAAGTGGATCTGCCAACATCAGCGAATTTAGGCTGCCCCATCTTCACATCTCCCTGGGTAAACTTTGGATTATTATCTGGATTTTTATCCACACATCGAAGGTGAAATAGTCTAAATCTTAATGATTTGTGGGATAAGGCTGCTTTTCAGTTTTAATAAATACATTAGCCTCTTTGTCAGTGAGGAGTAAAGAGCTGTTTTGAATTCATGGTGCATTTTTAAAGGTTCTTTCAAAGATTACTTCTTTTTTCTCTCTACTCATGTATCTCAGAAGAACCCAGCCTGCCAAACTGCTCCAGGAAGCTCTTCTGAGATAGAGACATCCATCTCTGTGTACGGTCTGTACTTGTGAAGCAGTGCACAAAGCCCTTTTTCCATTTAATCCATATTAATTATCTCTCTGCAGCTCCTCTATAGTTTCCACTCAGCCTAGGTGCCAAAACATGTGTGGCTGCATCTCAAACAAACCAGACCCTTTCACTGCACACCTGGTAAGTCAACTGTCCAAAAATAAAAATAAATAAAAAAGATTTACTGCTGAAGAATTGAGGCTCTTCATGCTTGAAAACTGAATGCCTTGGGACTGTGGACTAAGGCAGATATTTTTAGTGCCATCAATATCTCCTGGAGTTGATATCTCCCAAGACAGATGGTTGTTTCCCACAGAACGTTGTCAAATGTTTGCTCAGCCAAGATCAATTTTGTTCCAACTCCTTTCCCACCTTCTGGTGAAATATATTTCACTTGCCAGACAAAAAATTAAAGAAACAGCATGAAACCGTGTCTCTCTGGAGGGTTCTCATTCCCATAGCTCTCCTCTGTCCTTTATCTCTGTGACTGACATCTCTTTTGATGCTCACAGAAGAATAGGTGCACTCACAGTAGAAGCGTGATGCCAGAAAAACGAGGGCTCAGGTCTCATGTCAGAGGCTGATTTCTGCCAAGACCTACGACAAGTCACTTCTCAGCCTGTCAAAGGGTCTTGCTGTTGCACTTTGCTGCTAGATCTCCTAAAACCAAAAAAATCCTGAGCTCTTATCCTGAGCAACAGAAATGGTGCTGAGGAGGTGCTGGAAGGAGGCACAGAGAGGCTGAGTTGTGTCCATTGATTGGCAAAACTGCAGTGATTTTTTTTTTTAATTACAAGCCCACAGGAGTTCAGAGATGTGGAGCCCATTCATGGTGTCTGGCAGCACACTGGACTGGGTGGATTTTCAGCTGAAATTAGGGGCGGGGAGGCAAAGGACTTTATAAAGGGTTCCATGGAAGGTATTTCCAGTGATGCCCTATTTGTAAAAAAAAATGGCACCATAAAAAAAATGTTTCACTACTTTTCCTTATTGGTTGATACTTTTAGCAGAGCTTGACATGTCGGAGTAGTAAGGGGGACGGAGTTGGTACTTTCCGAAGTACAGTCTCCTTTCCAATGCCTAATTGTTAAAAAAGAGAAATTACAGCATCCAGTACCAGTTGCAGTTTCTGAAATCTTATTCCTTCCTGTTTTGCTTTTTCTTGTTGTGGCTGTTTAGGCTGAAAATTATTAATATAAGGTTGTTTTCTGGCTAGGACATTGGCAATCCAGGATCAGTAGGGTATCTCCCATCTGTATCACTTCATACATAATAATTCTGATTTAGTTTTGTATTTCTAAATCCTTTTGAAAGTGTTACAAAATCAAATTCTTTCTTCTGCACATTGAAAGGTAAATTAGATCATCCAGAAAATTCTTTCTATGTTGCTCCATAATCTTTTCTATTATGGTTTCAAAGGCAAGTGAAGAAGGGAAATCAGTGCTATGATGCCCAAAAATATTTTTTCATCTTTAATTTAGTTGTGATACTCATCTATTCACACCAGCCTGACTTCTTAAGCAACCCTATAGCCTCAGACTGCTTTTGTGGAAGAGGATTTTGGGTGGAAGAAACCTGCTAGTCTTGGTACTGTGCCTCTTGCTTGCGATTTGCCGGGGATTCACTAACAGTTGAGTCCTACATTTTCTTAAGGATTACAGATTCCTGATCCTTATACTTACGTAGGAGGCGTTTTCGGCCTCCTCCTGCCAGATACACATCTTTGCCATTTTCAAAATACTATGTATGTTCTATGTATATGTATGAACATAGATACATATATGCCCAACTTACTACTAAATTGTTAACCCACAGGCATTGCTTTCTGTTATCTGGCAAAGTCATGTGCAAGTCATAATCTTTTCTATCTGCAAAGGCTTTTCGTATTGGGAATCTAATTGCCCGTATGGCTTTTGTTATGAAAACCTATCAATGGAGGCAATGCAGTGTCATATTGGCTCCTGGGAGAGCCTAGATGTGTGATGGCAATCAATCATCTGGGCTGCATGTGGGTTTGGGACAGCCCAATCCCTACCCTCTTTTAAAAGGCATACTCATATAAACAGAAATTAAAGAAATGCAACAATTTCACATACAGAAACCAGAGAGAGGAAAATCACACACAAACTAGGGGGGATGGTGGGGGGAGGTGGGGTGCCTGGGGATGGTGTCAATTATTAAGCCTTATTTTGTCTCTATGTTCCTACTTAGTGGTCAGCTTCCCTCTTGCTCTGAGTTGCTTTGAGCAGTAAGGAGAAAAAGCTTTTGCTTTCTCCTTGAGAATATTCAGGTGCAAAGGCCAAGCTCTCACTCTTCTCCCAGATGCATTAATTCACAGAACAGAGGTGGAACATCGTCATCATTAAGATCCAAATCAAGCTGCCTATCCTGTAAAGGATCTCCCTGCCTGAAGCAAAACAGAACTATTAATGCATTTTTTATAAACAATGCTGTTAAAAATGCATGAAAGATGTGTTGTAAATATTAAAACGGAACTATCACTTTTTTCTTACTCCGTGAAACATAGCACAAAAATCTCCAGGTCAAACTCCTTCTGATGCAAATTAAGCCAGACAATTTCAAGAGGTTTTTTTCTGTGTCCTTTACTGTACTATTACAGTTTATGCAAGAGCTCTGAAACAACCCTGTTAGGAAGTTCGCAAATGTGGCTGGTTCAATTACGGAACTATGCAATAGTCAAGTTATAAAAACACTTGAATGTGAACAGAGCAATTACAGAGAACATCTATGAATATTTAAAGAGATTTGGTAGTCTCCTAAATCTGCTCGCTGACCAAGGCTGTGGCAGGTTTAATAGGTAGGGTGGTGCTTTACTTACCCATCCCTTGTAGGTGATGCTGGGCAAAGGCTGGGTGCAGGCTGTGCTGCAGTTCTCTCCCAGCCGCGTTGCCTGCTAGGCTGTTATCCCACCTAGTGGCTGCAGCCTGCCTCCTCTCCCTTTGCACAAGATGCTTTTTTTTCCCCCACGAAACAAGTCAGAAGTTTGACGTATTATTGCACTTAGCAGTGAATATGCCTTGCAATTGCTTGGTCAGATGGTCAGATGTATGCCCTTGCCTTAACTGTGTTACACCAAGGACAGGTTTCACACTCAGATGGGTATTCACATCATCTAAATTTATACATCAGATATAAATGCCTGTCTAATACAGTTAGCTTTCCAGTGTGAGTACTCTGTATCGCTCTTCTTACTACATTTGTATCTGGCCCCTAATTTGGACACATCGAGACGATGTGAATAAGCCCCTTCCTGACCCTGCTTGTGGGACCAGCTCAAGTTAACCTGAGTCCGTAATGGCAGTCACAGGATTGAATTTTATCTTCTCTGCTGTCCGTACACAGATGTCCACAATACACCTATATCCAATCCTTCCACTTAATCATCAGCCCAACTCTGGGCTGACTGATGCCCGAAGTAAAAATGCCATTGCGCTCCAAAGAAGCAGGGTTCAGGCCAAAATTTTGAGTTTAATGGAAATGTTTTCAGAAAAATGAGGTGCTTTTGAAAAAATATCTTCTACTAATCTCCTTGAATCACATGAAAAAACAGTGATGAAACATAACAAGATATAACAAGATAACAAGAAAATAACAAGATAACAAGAAAAAAAGACTTGCTAAAATACTGCAAGAAACTTCCTTGCAATTGGACAGGAATAACTTTTATGGTAAGCCTTCAAGACGGAGGTCACCTGTGAAATCCTTTATTGCTTCCTTCTAACCTTGCTCTTCACCCCTCTATTTCTATGCCACTTTTTGCTCTGTTACCACTTTCCAAAAGTTGCTTTATTGTCAAAAGAATTGGGATGTCTCCCCTCTTAATTCCTTAATTCTTGAAAGCACATATGACTTGCATGGACTGGATGGACCAACCCTCTAGGTTGTCTTCTGTACCCAGAAGAACCTCTTGATTCCTTTAATTATCTTTTTTCCCTTCTTTTGATGTCAGTCTTGCTTTGTGAGGCTGAAGAAAAACTGAAGGGTGAAGGCAGCTGAAGTTTCCAGCATGTGCCTGAAAAGTGGCTACTGCTCTCTGCAGAGCAGAGATTTAATAATGACAGTCACCCCAGTAAATTAATGATGAATCTTTGTCTCATTATATACAATAAATGCCTCTTCTTCAAAATGCAGAACTATAATAATTGTTTTATCTGTATAAAAAAAAAATTAATCACATTGGTAAAAACGTCATCCTGACCATCATTTTTACTAAAAAAAACCCCAATTCTCAGTATTTAAATTTTTTTCATTGAACAAAACATAAGGACTTGCTTCAGCATAGTGCCGTTTATTTAAGTGAAAGCATTCCTACCTGTGCTGTTTCTCCCTGTGTACTGGAAGAAAATTTTCCCTAGAAAAGTGAAAAGAGGCTCAGAAAGCTTGACACATACTTCGTTTTTCTTTTTCTCTCCTGTATTTTTTTTATACATAATTTGGTGATGAAATGCATTTACCATCAATACCATACTCGATTTAACAGTCAGTTTCTTCATGCAGAAAACCTATCGCTCCTCTCTCCGTGAGTTGCTTGCCGTGTGTAGCCTGAGAAGCTGTTTCCCTAGGCTCCCAATTAGCCGCCTACCCAAGCTGTCTTTTCAAACTCCATCCGATATCCATGATTCCCTTCATATGTCTCCCTGCTGCCTGCTATACTTTAATTTACATTTCCAGCAGTATCCTTTACAAGTCATCTGCCTGCCTGGTTATACCATGGAAAAGTTTCCCGGGCCGGTGAGGCCATTGTGGGGTGCAGGTGCCAAAGCTTCTGCAACCTCTGACTGCTGCAACTTCTTGTCTCTGATTTTTCTAGGCTGTGGGATGCTCACACAGTCCACGGATGAGAGGGATTTCCCATGGCACCGTGGTACCTGGTTGCAGTGGTGGGGCCAGGGCAGAGCTGAGTGTGGTGTTGGCTTCCCCACCGGGCTGCAGGTCAGTGTCAGGGCACAGACATCCCTGGGCAAAAGGTAAAGGAAATAATTTCTCATATTTCTACTACTATATTTCACAATTTTTATTATTTAAGTCTTGTGGGCAGCCGTTCCCTATCTAAAACTTATTTCTAGACAAATTCTGGTAATGAACTCCTACGTAGCTGATGATCAGCTTCTAAAAATAATTGCTCTAGAATTAATGAGGCAGGGTGGGCTTTTTTGTTTAATTGCACTATCTATATACTTAGGTACACCAGACTGATCAACTCTGACAGGTTCATTTGCTGCCTCCCAATAATACTTTAGTCTGAAATCATAATCCTCAGACTTAAAAATAAAGCATCACCTTGAATCTGCAGCAAACAACAGCTTTGTGCCTCTTGCAGTAGATAGAGATTTGGCCCTGTATTTTGAAACATGTGAACTCTTAAAGGTACCTGAAATGCAAAAGAACAGGCAGAGTAGTAGTAACTTTCCTCCCTTTGCTCCTTTTGAAGGCAGAGAGGAATTTCTCTTTGCGCTCAGGAGTTTCCTGGGCTGTGAACACTTCACTGGTCTAGTTTCTGTCTAATGAAACTGGACTATAAAAAGGCTTTTTGGTTCTTTTAGGGTGCTTTCCTTAAGGAAAAAGAATTTGCAGGCTGATCCACTTTCAAGTTCAAGCCAATGCAGGGTCTAGGCACAGGAGTACAACACACACATAATTAAGCTATCTGCATTTTCATTAGCAGACAAGGAAAACCATTACAGTTCTGAAACACTCTGCTTTCATCCTTTGCATAGACCACATTGCTGAAGATAACTAGGGAGATGCCTGAGAAAAGGAGCAATTACAGTTAATCAATAATCCTCAAATGGCAGCAATTAAAATTCTGAAAAAAAAAAAGAGCCCTAAAAAGAAAGCAGGCAAGGTAATGGTAAATCATCCATCAGCCATTCAGAGCATTTTTGCAGATCTCAACTTGAAGAAAAGACGAGTTTTTAATTAAATCATCAACTGAGGACACAATTGATCCTTCATGTTAGGCAATTTAGAGTGCAAGAAACAGCTTCAAATGGCCATAATCATAAAAGATGTGTTTGTTTTCCCCCAAAATGAGCCCCGTGCCTGGCTACGTAAAAAAGATGATTCTGCTGAAACAATATGGAAGAGCTCTCTGCTTTTAAATGGTCTAATTTCCATCTCCTTAGCTGAATTAATTTAGTGCAGTAACATATGTATTTGTTTCCAAATAAAGAGGTTTGTAGACAGCATTTTCTGTATAACATTGTCCCCTGCCCCAAGAAGATAAAACCAGGGAATTGTGGTTCAGCGGGGCTTGTGTTTCCATGACACGAGGAACTTGAGCAGCTTGACTTAGGAAGTGCTTTTCCTCAGCTCCAGGCAGGGAACAAATTTCATATTTAGTGATTCCCAACAGCCTTTTAAAGGCTCAGCTCTGGGGGTCCCCTTGTGACCCCAGATGTCTTGAAGGGGCAGCACAGCTGGGTGCATCCTTAGAGAGGTCACCTACTTTTTTCAGAAAGGATGGCTGATTTGGGGTGGTACCTTTCAAGGCTGCACAAGTGTCAGCTCCCCACTCACTGATGATGATGAGGGGCTTCCAAATCACCCGGCAGCTGGCCAAGGCTGGAGGAGGTGGAGCTGGGGATGGACTCAAGGCTGCCTAATTTGTCTCCTTAGGAGACTCAAGTGGCCTCAGGTGGTGGGCTGGGGGGGTCTGCAGGGTTTTCCCTGGGTAGGAGGAGTATGGCATCTTCTGGGCAGAGCCTGGTGACCTACCCATGTTGCAGGAAGCAAGCCTGAAGGGGGTAAGATTTTTGATGGGTTTTATTGTGTGGTTCATTTAGGTTTTGTTTTGTTGGGTTATGTTTAGCATCTTTCCCTGATTGTTTAATGGATTGGAAAGCATTAACTGCTGTGTCTGGGGCCTGAGATAACTGGAGTGGTTTGCCAGGAAATGTGAGTGTAACCTTCTGTGCATTAAAACCAGAGGGGCTCAAGCTCTGATGGGGTTTTGTATAACTAAAGATACTGTGGTGATGATGTTCATGTCAGGCTTGGTGCTGGAGTTATGCTGCAGAAGGCTAGTGTGAACTGAGGGTTTGCTTCAGGTGGGGGATTGGGATCTCTGTCCCTTGTCCCCCCAATCTCCTTGGAGGCAGACAGCAGGTTAGAGGTCTTTTCTCTTCTTTATAAAATATCTACAGTTGTATTGAAGCTGATGAGACTGCTCACAGGAGAGAGATTAAGTATTCATGCAAGCATTTGCAAGGTGAGGTATTTGACCTTTCTTTGCCTGATTTCCCTGCCTGGATGTACAGCAGAGCAGTTAACACGACCCGCTTGTGTCGGAAGGGAAAGATATTTGCTGCATCTACCTCTAGCCAACTTGGGGCATCAAAGACAGGTACCTTTTGGGACACATACACCTCTCTTTCTTGTAATCTGCACCTGGGTTAGATGCCTGGGGCAGCCTGAAGGAGACATTATGAATTGCCACATCTGTCCCCTTCCTCCCCAGTGACCTAAAGTCACAGCTCCCAACCTGTGGCCAGGGAGCAGGCCCAGCTGTCAAGGGGCAGGCAGGGGTTACAAACCAAACATCTACCTTTGCTTTCCTTGTCCAGCTGCTAAATAGCTCCAGCAGCTCCTCCTGCAGTATCCCTTGTTCTCAGGGCTTGGAGCTACCTCAAGGTGCAGCCTTCACACCAAAATCAGCACACCTGAACCTCTCATTTGACCAGCCCAAAAGCTTTATATTCGCTATATGCACTGGGACGGCTCCAAACAGTGCTTTGCTGTTCAGTCTCTGCTCCTTGAAATGGAAACCTGTGAATAATTTCTTTGTCCGAAAGAATAAGTTTATCCAGCTGGGAGATGTGAGAGTGATATTAAGGAATAAGGTTAGTCTTGTTTTTCTGTAGTGTGTTGTGTGGAGGGTATCCACATCAGTCCTGCGACAACCGAGTAACAACCTAAACCTCAAGGTGCAATAGTGGCTATTTAATAAGGCATCATCTTGCCTCAGAATGATAGCTCTGTAATGGATATCACATCTCGGGCACTACTTAGTCTCCTGCTAGATGTTTGAGCAAGGGCAAGCTCTGTGACAAAGCCAGCCTGGCTGGTGGTGGAGAGGCGTTGAAGAGGAGCATTCACCAATATGCAGGTCATTCCCTTTAAAGAAAAACACTCTCATCCTCCCTCAAGTACAAATTATGAAGCATTTGTTTGTGCTTCTCTGCTTCTTGCTTTGCCAGAGCACACAGCTCTTGGCATTGATAGCCTGCCTCCATCCAAAATACTAAACTTTAATCTAATTAGATGAGCTCTTTCTCCCCTTTGAGTTGCACCTGCCTAAAGCCCCACCAAACTTTGTTGCTGGCTGCCTGGAAATCCCACTTGGGGATATTCCAAGGCTGATGAGCAGCAAAGAGCTGGATCCAACTGATGTTGAGTCCTGTATTGTGCTTCCAAGCAAGAAAATGTCTTCTCTGAAGACCACGACCAGCAGCACTTCTGAAAAAGAAGATACTCTTTCTTGGTTGGGTTTTTTTTCTTTTAAGGCTTCTGTTGGAGACTCTCTAGTTACCAACCACTAAACATTCCCCTGTGATCTTTGATATTCTCTTATTCCCCCATGTTTGCAGGAAGGAGAAACAGAGCCACTTACACACAAACAGATAGAGGGATCTCTCTGACAGCTGATGTCCTCATTTTTTGAGCTAGGTTGGACTAGCAACTAGGGGACAATTTTCCTTGTTCTCCTTTTGACCGAAAAGGTGGTGCCAATGTCTACATCCTGAAGAAGTAACAAGAGCAACTGGTCCTGGTTGGCTCTGAGATCCCAGAACATGTAAGAACATGTTTAGCCTTAGAGAAACAGAATAAAATCCCTGAGATTTGGGGTTTAATATGAGTTTAAGTGACTTGCTTGATTATTAATCACTAACAGCAGTGAAGCAAGAAGGATGTGTAAGGACAGGCTATAACATGTCTATGGACTTGGCCTTGTTGGAGGAGCAGAGTCTGGACTCGAAACTTGGAGGCAGTGGTTGTGTGGAAGGACAGATCCCAAACAGAGGTAGATGAAGCCAAGAAAGCTCTGCTCTGTGAATCTGGTCCAGGAAATCTCTGGCACTAACATCTTTTTGGAGTCCTTTAAATACCAGCCCCTTAGGCCTTGAAACAGCTAACTGGAGAAAAGCAAGTGAAGACCCAGGAAGCATCAACAGCAGCAGGATGCAGAGTGTGTATGTTCATTTATCGCTTCCCAGGACTTAATCTTGCTGAGATAAAATTGAAATATGAGGGGGTCTTGTGGCTTCTAATTTAGCACTAAACAGATGTGGAACTGTTGAAAGTAAAATGCCCATTAAAATTATTATATTTCTCTTGATTCCCCACAAGAAGATTACTTCCCTTGCAGAGTGTTTGCTTCAGAAACATAGCCAAGGAAGCAAAGCCGCTGTAATAACCAGACTATAGCGAAGGAGTTCACACTTGTTTCCTCAATGCAGGCAAAACAGCGTTTCAAGACCTGCCTCGTGTCTCTGTGCTCCTTCCCTTGCAGCAGCTCAGAGGCACTGCTGAGGACCTGCCAAATCCATGTGTAGCTACTGCTTCAGTTCATCCTTCCCTCCCTTGGGGAAGAGAAGGACATTCAGCTTAAAGATCACCCAGCATCTCCAGCTTGAATCTCCTGCAGAGGGAGGGCAACTCTCAGAGTATAAATCTCTCCTTGCTTGTGCACATCCACATTTGCTACTCCAACACACTGGCCTAGCTGCCCTCTGGTTTCTCCAGAGAAGCTCACAAAGACCCTGAAGGCATCAAAAGAACGAGGACTCATTCCACTGTGTGTGGGGCTGGTTTTTATCATCTCTGGATGAAGGCTGCAATACGCTCTCCAAACACCATCAGCGATGCTCCTGGGTTTCTCCTTTTCCTTTCTGCTTCGGTGCAAAGGTTAAAGCAAGTGCCAGTTTTGCTTATAACAGGTTTAAAAAGGAGCAAAACTCAAAGGGAGCCTTGCCAGCAAGCTTTGCTTTCCCACCCAGCAGGGATGAGCTGTGTGGCAAATTGTTTGTTAAATTGAATCTCACGTTCTGCGCTCTAGCAGAAGCAAAACAAGAGGTGCCACAATTACAACTTCATTCCCTGATTACCTGCCTCAGCGTGGCAGCAATAAGCATTCACAATTTGTCGCTGCATGGCCAATTCATCTTTAAACTGAAACGGCATCTTAATTGTATCCACTAATAGTCAGCTTCAATCAAAAATCACTGTGAGTCGCTCCAGCTAGACTAGCTGGGGCTCCTAGCGTTGCTTTTGCTGGTTAAGGGACTCAAATGAGATCATTGTGGTTTTATTTATGTGTACGATCAGCAGGGGGGGAAGCACTGGCAGCCGTAAAAACTCTGGGGCATCTTTATCACTCGATATTAAGCTGGGGAGACAGGACAGCTGGGATTTATAGTTTGGTATGTGCGACTCCTTTTTATGGCTTTTGCATGATTTAGGCAGAGCTGGGCTTGTGGATAGCAAAACTGATGGGGGGGGGAGGGGTTTAGGTTTTAATTTTGCAGTTCCTGTTGATGGCAATAGTCATAAATTTCCAGGTGATTTGTGGTGAGGCTTCAGTTTTCATTTGTTGGTGTAGAGAATGCAAATGTCAGCAAGCGGAACAAGAGCAAACCCGTTTTCCAAGGTAAACGTTTGGGCGTGAGAGTCTGTAAAAATTGCCTGATGGATGTTAAACCTCTCCTCATTTTGTGGCAGGCTGAGATTAAACCTGCAGACTCTCAAGTTCAGCAGCTGAGCACAGAATTGAACAAATTTCCCTTCTCACAAATCCCAGGGACTTTCCTCTCATGAGCAGCGCTGGCCCTCAGGGAGCAGCCGTCCCCCCCAGGGTGCCAGCAGGGCCCGAGCTGGGGACCCACAAGGGTGACACGGCAGAAACAAGGTAGGACCAGCAGAGCCCGTAAAGATAAGACTTTAGCAAGGGCTTCCCTAACCTAGAGAGGGACAAAACGTTCCTCCTGTACCTGCTTTTCCACCCCATTAAATCACACCGCGGATCAATAGCAGACAAATGACTTGGTGGTCAGTGGCTAGTTTATGAGATTTTTCTTTATTACCACTTCAGCTCAAGCGCTGTTGCGGAGGGAGAAGGATGAGACTAATTTAATTGCTCTCCTAGATGATAATTACCCGGGTATATAAACCCTGCTGCCAGATGTACATCTCCAAGCGTACCACTGTGAAAAACGGGGCTTTTTGGTTAAGCTTCTCCTATCAGAGCACTTCAGCTCCCCTTGCAAACTCCTAACTGTAAGCACAGGCTTCAAAATTATTATAGCGGTGAAAAACCTAACACAGGAATTAGAGAGAGGGTTTACTAGACGTGTGTTGGTGACTCTGAAAACTACTGTATGGTGCTGTAAGGCACAGAGGAAAAGGGCAAGTGCTGGGGGACATGGCAAGCTGTTTCGCAGCAGGAGGCAGGCAGAACTCGGCTCCTAATTCCTGTAGAAACCTTGATGTCCTTTCATGTCACAAATAAGGTTTTGAGACGTACTGAAGGGTGTTTTTCTTGTTTCTCAGCACACTGGAAGCTTTTTCCCTAGCTGCTCTGTTGACCTCTGGAAGCAGGAAAGAAAAATGTTTCCGTACCGCCCTGAAGGCTCAGGACAAGTGCTTTGCTTGAACTCGGGCGTGCAAACACCAGCGTGCGCTGCACAGCCCCTCCCCGGCTGGAGGTTCCTGCTCAAGCTGTCACACAGCTGGGAAGTCAAAAGCGCTTCCACCAAATAAATAAAGCTGCTCTGAGATTTCCTCCTTCCTCTGTCTGCCAGCATCTCCCAAGGACAGATGATGTTTAATAGCTCTGTTCCCTGCTGTTAACTTCACTCCCCCTTTTTGCGGGTTTGTATTTGTGTGCGCTCCATTTTCCCTGTAGGAAACCCTTTTCCTTGCTCTCACGTGTCTTGCCCCTTGCAGCTCTACTTCTTCAGCACTGAGCAGCTCTATCCTCCCCGTCTGCTTTTTCTTCTTTTCCCTATGCTCATGAATTACTTCATACAGCACCCAGTTCCCCACTCTGTCTGACCTGCCCTTGGTCACAGACCTTCAGCCCGTGCGTGATTCTTGCTCCTTGCTGCCTCCAATCTTGGCTCCTGTTGCCTCCTATGCCTGAACCCCAGCCATTTATCAGTGTGTTAGTGAGAACTGCCGTGCACCGAGCCAGTGAAATGTAATAATAGGTAGGTTTTCTGTTAGATGATTGCAAATACTGATATTGGCACAGATCCTGATTTTCTTCCGATGGCAGTGTCACTTGAGTACCCTGACACGGTATCAATAGCTTCTCCAGTCTTAGGGCATGATTTAGGCTCTGACTCAACAAAGCACCTTGTTAAAGTTGATCAGAAGAGTAAATCAATCGCCTCTGTGGTTGCACTTCAGGGTGGGAGCCTGAACTGCACAATTCTGCCTTGGGAAAGTCAGGACTGCTGAGCTACTGCCCTACGCACAGCGCACTGGTCTGGTTTGTCCTTCCCTGCTCGGAGGCAGCACCCGGCACCTTGGGGATCCAGCCTGGTTGGGGGCTGCAATGGTCCTCCCACAACTGTCGCATCCCATGCGTTGGACTGAGCGGGATTTTACTTGAGATAGCCATGGGGTTGCAGACTTGAGGCTGAGGTTCAGCTGTTAGTGCTATTTCAAAGCTGATTAGATGAAGGTGTGGTGATATGCAAAAGGCAAAAGAATTCAGTCACCTTATTTGCATGTTTCTGATGCCAGACACACCAATAAACAGAAGAAATGTTGGATAGAGACCAGAGGAGCTTGCAATTAACACATTAAACGGATCTACCGACCGTAGGATCAAAAGCAGAGTAGGAAACGCAATACCCATGCGATGTGACCATGGCTCTGCGTCAATGATTTGATTTACACTAACGTTAAAGGCCTGTAGGAAGCTGATGTTGCCTTGTAAACTCCCTCTCCTTTCATGTAAACTACTTCCCACAGTCTGGCACCAAACAGATAATTTCTCTCTCCTTCTTGTCTTTTTATAACTGCATCAGCTTCAGGATCTGATTCCTGCCTTTACTGTGTACTCGCTTGCTGCTAAACAAACTTCTGTATGTGTGCCAAGCAGTATTTTGTTGACAAAAATCACTTTGTCACCAGAATTATATGTATGTGCCTGATGAAATGCATTTAACTGACAGAATGCTTTTAGTCACACAAATTTACTCAACTAAATGGTATTAGGTGGATTAAACCAAGGATTTCATCAGACTCTTTCCTCTAAGGAAAGAATTTCATTGATCCTCTCTGAAGTTGGAGAGACTCATGAAGTCAAATGTATTTATTTGCTAAACAAGTCTGCCATGGCCTTAAAATTGATCCGACAGGACCAAAGACATGGGGGGCAACTTGTATTGGGGCTTGACGAGCTTGCTAACATGGTGAGGGTCAGGACTGAAGTTTCTCTGGGAGATGTAACGCTACCTGCGACTTGGTTTTCGGATGCCATGTCTCTGTGATAATCACTGCATGGGGTGAGATTCCCCCCCCCCGCCCTGTATGACTTTCACAATAGAAAATGGGTGTCTGGCAAAAAACCAATTTTTTCAGACATTGGCAGGAGTATTATCAACAAAATGCAAGAAACCAGAATAACCAAATATTGTAAATACATTAATTTTTCTGCCTTTTCTTTGAGATTTTTCTATTTCATGATCACCTCTCCTGAATGTTTTCCTAGTGCAGGCTTAGCTGCTGCTCTGTGGGTAGCAATGCTAAAGCAGGGAGGTGCTCTGCTCATCTCTTCTGCAGCACTTTTAACTTTCTTTGCTTGGTGGTAGAAGAAATTGGGTTTTGGGGAGGGAGGGAAGGAAGGAAGGATGGAAACTCTTGGGTTTTGTACCCAGAGAGGTCACAGAGACTGAAAACGCTGCTTGCTTTTGTGTATGGCAATGCCTAATGATATGCTGTTATCTCTTCTGCCGTTGGGAAAGCCTTGATTTCAGCTCTTGTATCCTTTTACAGCTGGATGATGGGTGAAAAGGGACCCCCCCGGCATTAGTCTCTACAGGGAGCTTACATGCAACTATAATAATTAATACTAATGACCCAAATTATTATTCCTAGTGTGTCTTTGGCAGTGTTCAGATGAGGGTCTGAAAGCTTTTTACGCAGAGGAATAAGAACCAATCCCCTGTTCATCCTTGGACAGCCCGAGTCTGTCTCACGCCAGTGTAAGGCAGTTGATTTGAAGTATTACTTTTCTTTTTCCCCGGGGCACCAAGTTCAGAGAAATCGAGGCACAAGGGTTCTGTGCCCATAATTCCTCACATGGCTGCAGAGCCAGGGCAAAACCACCCGTGAATTCATCCAGGCAATTATGCCTCTTGCTTAAACACGCTTGGAATAAAGTGCATTAGATTCTGACGTGTGACTCGCTGCCGCTTGGTCTAACAAGGTGTTATTTTTCTAATTGCTTTTGTTTGGCGTTTTGGATTAGGAATTTTTGCAACTCCCTCTGGGTCCTTGGTGTGGCTCTTCACAGGGACTCTGCTTCCATGCCTGGACTCCTGTGCGTCTCCCCTGAGTCCTTCCATCTGGGACACACGCAGGGGCTTTGCCCCGTCTCTCTTCTCCACAGTGGCAGGGCAGGGGATGCACTTCCATGGCCAAGGGTGCACAAGAAATTAATGCTGCGTGTGTTAACTGTTCCCTGTCCGACCTGCAAGCTGGTGTTTTTGGAATTAAAACATGGAAAATGCCACTAGGTATGTTTGTGAAGTAAAAAACCCACTACTTTTAAGTCTACTATTGAGCGATGACAAATATATATATGGTGTCAGAGCTGGTGCTGCTTTCTGTTAGGGGGAGTTTTCCTTTTGCCAACTGATTTATCTGTGAAATAAACAACCAGTGTTGAAATTAAAGCACATTAATATAGCTGATTTGTAAATAAAAAGGAGAGTTAGCCAGACAGAGTGGAAACATAAATAGAGACCAAATGTTATAATATAATGAGAGACGCTGCTCCTGTTTAGAAAAAGACTATCATCCCCCTGCACGCTCATGGTAACGGAGCGGTAGGGACATCGGCTGGTGGTATAGCAGAAACGTTCTTGCCTCATATTGCAAATATTAAGCTAAATCTGTTATTTGGATACTCATCAATTATAAAAAGCATTTTGAAGGTCCACAGCAATTACCCGCTTGAAGGGTTTTCCTGGCAACGTTTCTCAGAAAAGTTTATTTTGTCAAATAGTGCTGCAAATCTCCTGCCCAGCCCTGGGAGCAGGGGGGGAACGGGGGGGAGAAAGGGGTCAAAACCTCTGTCGCTTCACCTAATATTGGAAAAATATCCAAATATGTGGAGGTGGTCTGAGGTTTTAATAACTCACAATACAGAAACAGAGAGGTTATGGTCACAGTCACGTAATTTAAGGGAGGTGGCTGAGCAGTGCTGCTCCCCTATAAGAAGAGCTTGTGGATAGATATTAAGATAGAGATTATTCAGTACGATGCACTTGAGCTGCACAGGGAAGAATTAATTGACACCTAGATGTATTGGGGGTAGGGACGGTGACAACATATGATAAATGAAACACGCAGCAGTGAGAACAGATGTATGCTGGAAGGACAGCATGATAAATGTGCATCTTGATATTTACAGTGCCTGAGAAAACACTCCCGATCTGATACAGGTTCAGTAACTACAGTCATGTTTGAGTATGGCGGTGACTTGATTGATTTAATTAGCTCTCATTAATGGCATTGAAGATAGTTCAACAACAAGCAACGGAGAGTCTCGCTGAAGTGTTGAATGTTAATTGCTTGATGATTTGTGTTATGGGACGGCTCTTTTGCATAAGTACAAATTAGATGGTGAGTTGTTTGGAAACACGGAAGTCTATCCTTGCTGGGAGAGAGGAGACCGCTGCCCAGGCTGGCTGCGTCGTGCGTGGGTTCTCTGTGCCCCGCAAAGGTGGACACCCTCTAAGAAGGAAGGCTCTGGCCGCAGTCCACAGGGCTCCTTCCCCCGTCACCCCCCTCCCCACTCACATGAATAGAAGGGACCTCGTAAATCGATACCCTCATTAAAGCTTGTAAATTATTTTTATCTACATTGACGAGTGAGCGAGCTGGCTCAGGGAAAATTAAAATTGTCCCTATGGCTAAATCTACCCCCAAAAAATTAATATTTTTTTAAACCTTCCTCATAATAGCACTTTAAAATTCAATTTGGTGCTCTAGAACTAGTTGCAAAATGGCAAAGTTTGGTCAAACAAGAAAATTTCCTTCCCACGTTTTTTACTTCGTATAAGAACTAACTAAACCTGATGTTGCCTGACTTAGGTGGGAGTTACCTGCCTCTACCCTGGACTTCACTGCTGTTTATAGCTCTCCATGTCTGACCTGGCATTCTCCATGCCCAAAATCTGCCTCGGGCTGAGCTCTACGGAGATGTCCTTGCTGTCTCAAGGAAAAAGATAAGGGTGAGGGAGCATCCTCCTTCTGTGTAGTAAAGTGGTTGTAAGAGGTATTTATTTTCCCTTCTCCCGGGTGAGGAGGGCGAAGCAGGGTGAGGGTGAACGCAGAAGACAGAAACATGAGATGGCCCAGAGGGACAGCACTGCTGTGGCTGGACCCAGGGAGCAGCAGGAGCTGTACGGCATTGCCCAATCCTGCTGCGCCTGCAAGGGAAAAGCTGGGGCAGAGGATGGAGATGGTGGCCCGTCCTTGCTGGGATGTAATTGCCCAGGGGGAGTGTAATTAAAAACTATTGGGTTTGAGTGGTTTAAGCCTATAGAGGCCAGGTGTAATTCTGGCACTCTGTTTCTTTTAAAAACTTTGCTTTGGTAACTTTAGTACTGAATTTGTGGGTAACGTTTAACTGAATTTGTGGGTGTTGTTCATATGCTGCTAACAGAAACCACGACAGGAGCCCACCCCAGCAGGGTGATTCCCATGCAAGGTACATGCAGATGACTGCAACAGGGAGCAAGTGCTTGTGGAGATGGTATGTTTGTCATTTAAAGGAGGGATAGGGCTTCATTCTGGTTTTCAGGATAGTTTAAAAGAATAGAAATTAATGGATCTGTCCTATGTTTGCCATTTCTATGTGAAAAACAACATTCGGCATCTGTGCACGTGTATAGGAGCTATGTCACCACAGCTCTGTCCTTTTTCAAGAGCCGTAATACTTGATACCATTGCAGGCAGATCTAATTTTACAAGTGAAAGGCTGCTTTTGCCCCCAGTTCTGCTAGCTGCAGACTGTAAGACCTCTGTCCAAGGGCCAGTCCCTTGATCTTCCTTGCTGCAAGCTGGAGGAGAGCAGAAAGCTGTGCCTGCCTCTGCCAGCGCTCTCCAACTGCAGAGGCACTGTGCGATGGTCCTTTCTCAAAAGCCAGAAAGGACCCAAAAATACTTTGCATAGATACGGATTCAATCCCAGCTGTGAGCACATCGGCTGAATATTGCAAGGGCAGAAATGCACAGGCTGGTTGGACAGGATGGAGCCCAGAGATGCTGTATGCTGGATTTCTGTGCTGAGTGAGGTCTTGCCTCTTGGAAGCGGTTTAAGATACCATCCTCCTCAACCGAGGTTTCAAGCGGTCCAGGCTTGGGGTGCCTTGGTTCACCAGCTGGGCTCGGTGTCCTTCTCCTGCATCAGATGCACTTGGAGTTCTCTTCACCCACCCCAGCCTCTGCCCTCCACGAGACAGTAGGAAATCCTGCATGGTTACTTGTCTCTGACTACAAGGCAGTATTGTACACATGTAGTGAGAACGATCCATGTGGAAAAATTAACTGTATGGCTATCCTGACTGATGAGGGGTACTTTAGAAATGAAAAGCAGTGTTTAGGAGCTGGGTCAGCAGTCTCCTGGCAAAGGAGGTCCCTGTGAACAGCACATGACACTGGAGGACCCTAGGTGAAGTGCAAGCTGTGCTTCTCAAAATAACCACTTTTCCCCACCTTTTTTTTCCCTCCACCTTTTTTACACACCTGAAACTGTGCTATGGGAGAAGGGGGGCATGTGTGCTGGTGTGCACTCTCCATGCTCCTGGCAAGACGGGGCTTTCTGAACTGGAGGTTGCATCATATTCAAGTCTTTCCTCTTTTGTGCTTTTGACCCTGCAATTTTCTACGTATATCATGGGAAGTATTTTCACACTGTGAGAAGGCGGCTTCTGTAGTTGCTTTGTCCAAGTTATTATTAGGGCAAAGCCAGGAAACTTGGGCTATGGTGACAGAAAAGGTGCATGTTGGTGAGGAGCGTTTTGGCATCGTACCTCTCCAGAACCAAAGGGACGATGCCTGAGAGAAATCAGGTTCTGCATTTACAGATGCACTATGAAGTAGTTGCATCTTCTGTAAGTTATACCTCTGATTACACAGGTCGCTGAACTTCATTTAACCTGTAGCTTTGGGAACATGATGGCATTAAGAGAGGGCTGAGAAAAGAGTTTCTCTCTTTGAAGAAATTCATAGATGTTGACCTTCTGTTTTGCCCTGAAGGCAAAGATAGATGAAAGTGATGAGTTTTTGCAGAGGCAAAAACCACTGTGTTTTCAATTTTTATTGTAGCTTTTTTACTCCATCAGGTTGTTTTGATATTAAGATTAAAGTGACTCCAATAATATAAATTCCACAATTATTTCCCAGAGATTATTTCTGTTGAGTGCACTTTTTCAGAGGAAAAATCCACGTGACCAGAAAACTTCCTGCTAGAGCCCCTGAGGGGATCTGTGTTGAGAAGGACGTTAAGGCCCCAAGCTGTCTCACGACGCGTTGATCCCCGTGGCAGCCCTTACAGCATGGCTCGGCAGTGTTCCTACGTAGCCGTGAGCTCAGGTCAGCTTAGGCTTGGGACAGTGAGGACAACAACCAGCAGGAACTAGGAATTGCTCCCCTTTTACTATTTCAAAGGCTAAATGCTTGGGTGTTGTTATGAGGGGTTTTTTTTGGTATGTTTTTACCAATGCGCCTTTTCTTGTGCAAAACAACAGGATTTCTGCACAAAATCCACTCTGGAAAAAAACCCAAGAGCTTTATGAGTAACACCACTGAGTTTCCTGAGGTGTAACCCTTTCTCAAACAATTCTTTTCTAAAATGCCATCCCTCGGTTTATAGATTTTATGAGGAGATAAAGCACTGCAGATGACTGCTTTATGCACTGTGCCCTTTCTACACACAACTCGAATGCTGTGCTTTTCCTGAAATTGTCCCCAGTCCTGTTCAAATTCTATGGAGAGCTTGTTTTAATAATAACATGTCTAAAGAAACAAATTTCATTATCTAAGAACAAAAGGGACCCTGGCTTTTAAAATATAGAACCTGCCCATATGACACACATACGCCCTCTTTGAGCAGGAAGGGTATGAATCCTGTAGCTCCTGACTTGAAGATATTTGAGAAAGACCTTGGCCTTTAATGCTGTTCAAATACTGGTATTAAAAGCCCTCCCTTGATGTTCCCAGCTTAGCAAAATTCTTTGTTACTGTTGTGGAGGAGGTGTTGCTCATCACTTTGTCAGCTGTATCTGGGGAGTTATTAGTGGTTTTCATTAAAGCAGAATTTAGCATAAGCAAGTTGCAGTGGCCCACGCATAAATATCAAATAGAGGTTGTTTGTGAGCTGATATCGTATTTTTTGGTTGGATAGCTGCAATAACTTCATTTCTCAAAGTAGTACGTTGTAACTTGATAGAAACTCAATGCATAAACTAGCATGGGTGCATGGTGCTTTTTGACTGAATTAATAAAGTCCTTCAGCTGTCCACACATGAATCCCATAAAAGAAGTCCATCTCAGTAAAACCCATTAATTTCCACTGTTATGCAGAAAAACATCAGGCGACCAAGGGCATATATTTTTGTCTTGGCCTGCTCTCTACTATAAATAGGAAGGTTGTATCTGCAGCATACTCTGTCCTTCAACAGATGTTGAGACTTTCTCTCCCTTTGGAGAAAGAAGGTAACTGGCCTTGTGAATGAAGGTGACTTATTCCAGGCTGTCACTCACCTAGTGCTGAGGCTCCCCAGCCTGTTTTTCCTCTTCTTTTGTGGGATAATAAAAATACAAAATCCAGACTTTTCAGTAAACTGGCTCTTGGTTTGATATTTGTGATTCTAGTTACAGTGAGGACTTTGCCTCGCAAGTTTGTCTGGATTTTTTTCTAACACTCTTATTTGGACACATGTATTTGGGTTTGGTTTTGTGGTGCTTGTTTTGTTTGGTTGTTTTTTTTGTTTGTTTTTTTTCCCCTCAAGTTCCTAAATTTAGATGAAGATTCCCATGTGAATGGGTTCCTAACCGCTTTACAAAATTAATAATAGCTGAGCGCGGAGGCATACACTCAGAGCAGCACAGGGGGAAACCAATTGAAGAGGGAAGAAAAGCTAAGAGCTGCAATTCTGCAAAATAGGTTCTCCCTTTACGTCGGACCCAATCTTCTTCTTGGGGCAAAGCTTTTCACTTGCTATAGACACAAATCTCAGCTAATTCTTGCTGCTGTGCTACCAATTTTATTACAGCAGCAGTACTGATGGAATTGCACAGCAGTAGGGCGCGTGGCTTCCCATCAGCCTCTCGGCTCCAGCCATCAAATACACTTTCCCCTTCCTCCTACTGAGCCTTGAGCCACTTTACAAGGGTCTAAAAGAAACTGGTGCGGTGCTGAGCTTTAACAGCACCAAGGCTGTTTCCCTTGTACAAGCAAGAGCCGTTTGTGACTGTGGAGGAAGGGCAATGAATTTTAGTCCGTCTTTCCCAGTTTTAGCATTTATCCCAGAGTTTTAGGAATAACGGCAGTTATTCTGCTGTCCATAGCGTGTCGCATGATGCCCTCACGTCAAGCAACTGAACCTGCTGTGGTTCGGTGGTCTTGATCCAGAGAACGTCTCAGCTTTAGCTGGAGCTCATTAATTGGTTTGGGGGATAAAATATTGCACCAAATGTATTCCACAGCTCCTGAGAAACTTAAGAGTTGGGTGCTTTTTACTAAACCTTATTGCAGTTCCCCCTGTACATAGCTCAGAGCTGCTTGGCCCCTGGTTAAGTCTTGTCAGCAAAGTACTCGATCAATGAGAAAAGTGGTTGGTGTCAGGGATGCTGAGAGGTAAAGGCATCGTGCTGTCATCCAATTTTTGGCTAAGGAAAGACCCTTGCTAGGAGAGCTCTCTGAGAGCACTTAGATGCTCATTGCCCACTGTCAAGAAGCTGGCTTCCAGATTAAGGAGGTGACAAAAAGCCAATTGAAAATCACGGCAGGGCCCCCTGTGGAGAAGAAGTTGGATGGCATTTGCTCTGTGCAGCGGCGTTTTGCCTTCAGGAAATGAGAGGGGAAAAGGCATTTGCTCTTGCCTTCACAGCGGGCTGTTTCTGAGCATGGCAAAGCTCATAGTCTGTCATAATTAATGTATCGTTAGCTTGTCATTACTCTGGTCATCTAAATGTCGGTGCTTCTGCCCTCTCTGGGCTTTTCCATTTAGAGAAGCCTGGAGAATGCAAAAATGAAACTTAGAGATGGATTACAGTAAAAATCTCAAGTCTAGGAGGAAGCTGGGAGTTTCTTTGAGGTGTGTGTAGAGGTGGAGGGTTGGCTGTTCTCCCTAGGGAAACGTACACTCAGATCTACTTCAAAAGTAGCAAACAGGATGTCTTAATGTTGGTTGGCACTCTGAGTAATTCCTGTCCTCGCTAAACAACGTGGCTTCATGAGGCAGATGGTTGTTCACAGGTCACGTGGCAAAATGAGGAGGCAGAGGAGAGGAGAGGACTCCATCCGATCTGGCAGAGAAAGCAAAGCGACTCAATGCCAGGGTGTGCGAAGGAAGCCTGAGCATTTTGCAGGAATCTGCAAAAACTTGGCTGTGGGGATCAGGGAACACGCAGCTTTGGCTCTGCTTGTTTATAGAGGCAGCAGCAAGCAGTGTGTGAATTCTGCATGCTTCGGTGGTCAGCGTAATTGAGATCTATGATAAAATATAAATTAACAGGGGGAAAGTATTTCTTCTTGTTCCATCTGAGGTGTTTGCTGCAATTTTGTTATCCAAGATGATTGGGAAGAGTGGTCTTGTCACTTGAGTGTCCCTCTCTAAGACCAAGTGAGGAGTGGGAGCCCTGTGGCCCAAATCCTGGTGTCGTGGGGTCAGAGCAAGGAGAATGGTTTTAATAATTCATGTATATATGCATATATTTTTAAGAAACTGGTGATAATTGTTTTCACAAAACGCACGATTGCTCCAACAAAGGGCATACAGTGGCTGCCTGGTTTTCCTTATAATTAAGGAGCCCAATGCTCTTAATTGGACAGAGAAGTGGGAGGCCCTGATTTGACAGCGCAGTCATGAATCCCAGGGTGTGAGAAGTTCCCGTGAAGCCACAAAGAGGATGTTCCCTTGACTGCAGAGGGATATACTTAAGTGCTTTTCTGGAGAGAGGCCATCAGGAGTCAGATGTAAGGAGTCACAGAAGCAAAGCTATTAGAGCAGTAAAGCTGCTTAACTAATGGTCTTACAGAATGGCATCCTAATTTCATGAATAAAGATAAGAAGGGGAAGCAGGATGCTTGCGGCCGAAGGAACAGGGCTCTGCGTGCTTCTCAGCAGAGACACAGGCCCAGGGTGATGGCACGATTTTTCTGTAATTAATTTTTTTTTTTTTAAGCTTGCTACGCGTCTTAATCTTACAGGATAAAACTGTCTTGCTCAGCTCGCTGCTGATGGGTTCTCTGGGAGAGGTGAGAATTAAGCCTGTCCCAGGTTATTTACTGGAACAACAGAAATTTGTATTCTGTTATTCCAGCAGTTGTTGTCTTGTTATAAGGCTGGGAGAGGCTGTGAGCAGCATTCAGGAAACAGGCTCTAAAGAGGGCTGTCTAATTTTATTGGTCCCATTTGAAAAATTACATTCCCTCATCTCCTCCAAAAAAGAGCTGTGATCTCCATCTCCTCCCACTCGTCATTTGCAATATAGCCAGCTTTGTACAGCGCACAATCACAATGCTGGAGCAATAATATTCCATCCAGGCTTGCAAGGGGCCTTTGGCTCCCCAGAAAAGCAAGGGAACAGCAGTCAGAATTTTTCCGCCTTCAGCAACGCGCAAGGCACGGCTATGTGGGCTCTCTGGGGCTCAGGGGATTTCAGCCCATCTGCTGAAATAAAGGGACTTCTGCGGACTTTTTTTTTTTTAACCCCACAGGCTGGAAGAAATGGCTACAGCTAGTTATCCCTGGGGGGGGAGTGGAGAGGGAGAAAGCTGAAAAATAGATACAGGCATACATGTCACTAAATTAATGTACCTGCTCTGCTGTGGGATAGTCACATCGGTGTCACTGCTGTCATCTGGCACCACCGTGGGCATTAAGTGAGAACAAGTCTGTCACACTTCATTTACCGGGCTTTGATGATGGATTTGGTGAAATCATTGCCTGGGATGACAGACTCTTCTCTCATATAAATGACACGGGAACAGGTGATGGGTCATGGTGGCATTGGTGTGGCTGTTCAAAGAGGGCAACTGTAATCCCTGGGGCAGAAGAGAGGGCTATGGAAAGTCTGCACGCTGCTACAGCAGCTTGGTACAACGCATGGGTATTTCCCTGTGGGAATAAACTTCAGTTACCAAAGGTCTGGTTGGAGCAGAGAGAAGCCCAGAGCCCCAGCAGTGCGTCTTAGGGGCTTCATGTTAACTTCCTACCTGGTGGATGGACCTCACTGCTTCCAGGAAGGAAGCACAGACTTTAAAATAGAGAGATAGCAAGCATCAGAGGAGGAGTATCTAATGTGTGCTGTGAGAACCTGGCAGAGAGGAGCTGACCCTGCAAAATCACAAAGTGTGTAAAGAGGGATGGGGAAGCTGCGGGCTATCTCTTCTATTCCTTCGGTGGGAACTTTCCATGTGTAGACTGATATGAGCTGTCTCATGCTTTCCATAATGACACTGCTTCCTAATCTAACACCAAACTTCAGCTAGCCTGTAGCCCTTGGAAACTCAGTGATTCAGTGGGGTTGGGCCAAATAACTGGATTTTGATGCATTTGGATTCTCGGCTTCCCCAGAAATCAGTGTTAAATGTACCCTTTGGCATCTGAAATACTTTTAAAATCTGCCCCTAAATGTATTTGTCCTGCAGCAAGTGTCTGAGTTGCAATCAAAACATAGAATTTATGACAAAATCTGTCCTGTGGCAAGGCATTAAATGCTACTCACCCTGAAATTAATAGCAGATGCAACGCTGGTTATACTGCAGAGAGAACCGGGAAAAAAATACATATTAAGTTTTTTGTTGTTTGGTTGGGCTTTTTCCCAAATAAAATAGATAAGTATCCCAATCTTCATAGACAGTTTTTCTGGACTATGTTGCCAATAGAATTATATGGGCTCGAATAATCAGTAACCTCAAACTGTTTCAAGAAGCAGCATTTGGTTGGTGTGCATGCATGGTGGGGCACAGCTACGGCTGTCTGCGCAGCAGTCGTCCTGGGTTCTCGCTATTTTATTGTCACCCAGGGTACCACAAGTCTAGTCTGAGATCCCAGACAAGCTGAGCTTTGTGCCCAGTGCTGGGACAGGCACAGTGGGGCTGGCTTAGTGATGCCCTGCGTGTTGTCTTGCAAAACTTTCTGGTGGGCAGCAGCTCCCTGTTTTGGGTGCCCCTTCGCAATCTTCTCGCACCCCCGCTGGGGCCATGTCGGCTTCTGGAGCAGCTCTTCATGAGAGCTGCTTGCATCTCCAGCCTCTCTCCATCAAGCAGTAGGACCCGCTTCTTCACCTTATTTTTGGTGCAGTGCCAGCAAAGCAGCGCTATTAAAACTAATTAGATAAATATATATGTATTTCGTAATCAGGCAGTTAATTATGGCTTAGGGAGCAGATGGCAGTCCCTGGCATTTAGTCTATCTATTCATAGCTGTTTTAAAGTGAAGTATATATATTGCAGCTAATTATGACTCAATACAAAATATGTAGGTAATTATGAACTTAGCCATTGTCTCATCGCATGTTATTTGTCTGAAGAGTGCAAATTGTTTTGGGAGATCTGTAGGTAGAGTCCTGGTGCTAACGCCTCTCCTCTCCCTTCACCACGGTTTGGGTGACAGTGCCTCTGACTTGTTACTGGTGTTCTTTCCTAGGAGAGCTCAGACTATCATTTACTTCTTTGCCTTTAAAAGATTATAAAACGTTTAACTCATTTTTCTTAAAATCCAGATGGGTGGTATAGAAATAATAAGAGCCCTACCACTGGCTCACTATGGAGACAGGAACTCTTCAAAACATCTAAGAAACATTTGATTTCTTTCCAATGTAATCTGTAAAATTATTTTACTAACACCTGTGAAACATTATATCATCTTTTCACACACACCCCCAAGCTAGAGTTTCTGTTGGGAAAAAATATTTGCAGAAATGTAGATTAGGAAAAATTTGAAAACCAACACGGAAAATGAGGCGGCTGAGTTTTGGCTTCCAACACCCAGTACACTCTCCATATGCTTTTTAGGGTGTTTTCCTCAGCAGGGGAGGACCGTCCTGAGCCTGGAGCATTTGTGCTCTCTTCGATGTCAGACTAGGAGATCATCAGGTCTAATTTCATTTGAGAGTGTGAAGGGTGCTGATTTCATAAAACAAGGGAGACAGGAATGAAATGTCAGAGGGATATCAGCCTACAGGCCTGACGAGCTATGGTGGTTTTTTTTTTCTCTTTCGCCATTAACTTCTAAGGCATTTTGTTCCTGCTCAAATTAACGTTTTTCAGAAGGGAAGAAGGAAACTCGATGTCACATCCTGAAGGAATATCATGGTTTCTGGCCCTGATCACAAAGCTTGAAAAGACTAGAATAAATCCATAGGCGCTTACCAGACCAAAACCATGGCCACAGCGTAGAGCTTCTTTTAAGTAAGGAAGAAGCGAGATTGGAGGCCACTGTTGTCTTCAGCTGATGTGCTAAGACCTAAAATGATGGGATCTAAAGTTTTTGAGCTTTTTTAATGGAGTCCATGCCTGAAAGTATGTATGTGAATAATTCTACCTACAGATGTTGCAGGTAAAATCCCCTAAGCCTTGTAGATCTGGCACCGAAGAAACTATCACAGAAACGGTTCATGAAGTTCATGCTATTTTTTGATGAAATTATTCAGTCTATACCTTCCTAGGTCAATGGTATTTCTGCCTCCTGTTGCTCATTATATGTATGAAATGTTTTATTTATCCAAAAAGCTTTAGAAATTTTATAAGAGATCACATCAACTTCTGAGAAATAAAGGAAATTACTCTCTTCTCTTTTTTTTATACTGTGACTGAATAAGCAGAATATTTGGGAACACGTACGTACTCCTTATACGTACAGTTGATTAGGTCCATGTGGATATATTCACATTCTGATGACAGGCTGTCATATAAATAAGAAGAATAATGGTGATTTGTCTCAAGCACAGTAAATGCTGAGATCTAAACAGTGAAACAACATGATTCAGTAGAACAAGATGTGTTTGGTTGAGGTTTTTTGTTTGTGTTTGGTTGGGTTTTTTTCCCCCAAATTGCTATTTTTCATTTAGATACTCCGGATAGAAGAATAAAAATAATTAAAAGTGGTGTTTTCCCTGTAGCTTGAAATCTTCTGGTGAAGATGGTAAAATTAAATTAAAGAAAATGTTCATTTTTTCAAAAATAGAAGAATCCTGAGGTAACGCAAGAGATCTTTGTAGTTTAAGATTATCTAATGGTGAGTAAAATAAGAAGCTGATTCCTGAAGAAGTCCACTATGCATTGTGTCAATTAAATAATAATAAAAAGTATTAGGAATCACCATTGTCATAACTGCCCAAAGACCGCAAAACTAAAAGCACGTTCCTTTGGCATTGTTGTTGCCAGAGTTTTAGGAAGACAGATCTTTGTAGTCCCCGGCCTCCAGGGACCCCTGCGTACGAGCATCCTCTGTTAACTCGAGCTTCTCCCCATTCCTAGCACTTTCAGAGCTCTATGGGGAGGGTGCTGCTCTCTTTCATTTTGCCCAGCTTTGTCCCTTTTAACCTTATTGGAGACATAGAGAAAATCAATTGAATTATACTTGTTTTGGGGGGATTGGAGAATAATGGAAGTGGCTCTTACGGATGTGACACAAAGCCTGCATCCATTCAACCCCGAGGCACAATGAATGGAGGTGTGAATTGATTTTGACTACACTACCTTGAGAGCCAGGACTTCGACAGGATCCTTACAAAATAAGACAAATTGCATTCTGCATTGTATAGAATTATATTCTTTGTTTTTTAAACACGTCTTATGCTGAATAACATCCAGGCAAGTTATGTGATTAGAGAACTCCTTGGGAATCCTGGTACTTTCTGATGCTCTGGAAGGCTGTCAGGAAATCGTAGTCTGATGCATGCTGTCAAATTTGCCTGATGGGTGGTTTAGCAGCATGTCTGATGAGGTCAGCCTTCTTAATTTCTTACCTGTGTTGTGTCATTGCGATTTATCTTTATGTTTAATTGTTTTTCTTCTTATTAAATCATAACTTAATTTTCATTGGATTAAACCGGAACACTTCTGCCATCACATACATAAATAAAACTGACATAAGCATTACTATGTAACCACACAATTATGCTGCAGGCTAGTAGGCACTCTACCTGTATAGGGATGCTCTGAATTCTCCTGCAATGATCAGTTACTTCACGTATTCCTAACTTTGTGATTGACTATAGCGTTCATATCGACAATATTAGCCTAATTTGTTTGAAGCTTTTGGCTGGTTGCCGTCAATCATTTTATACTCTATAGCCTTTCTCTTTTGTCTCAGAGTTTTATAAACATCATAGAAGTACATAAATATGTAGTGAATTGACTCTTATATTGAATGCATATCTCATTTACAAGCATTTGTTGTTCTCATTTTATCAGATTAAGAAACATTTGGGTTAAAATACCCAGTATTCCTCAAACTATATGATAACAAAAAGTGGGGAGAAGACCCAAATCTCGAATAACGTTAATCAGCTCCTAATATAGCATATCGGTTATGTAAGTTATGTGAAGTATATGTAATTTTCTGTTAAGTTGTTTTAATGAAAGAATGATGAATGAACAAAAACTTATTTTAAAAGCAAAGATGTATGCTTCATCCATAAATTGATGTGGTGCATTTGTGAAGTCCTCTAAGTGACACTTAGAGCATAACAGTGAGTGCTGACAGTTTTTATAACCATGGATGATTAGAACTGGTGAAACAATTCACCCAGAATATGTGTATTCTGTATACATAAAAGCATATAAAAAAAAAAACCACATTAAAAATTTCAAGACAATGGCAAGAGGAGCTAACACCCCAAATTCAAGTTCTGTGAGCATATGCAGGCTTGCAGCTCTTAGAAACACATTGTCTTGCTCCCTTTTTTCTCTACAACTAAAATTTGGTCCTGCTAATCTAGCACTGGACCTCATAATTTGTTCTTCATTCATAATTGGAAATTAATTGCTATCACAGTACAAATAATAATAAAATTATTATACTGTAATAATCATGTCATAAACTCCAGAAGAAGGAAGCACTTAGGAAGGAAGAGCTCTGTATGACCTCACGTGAATCAAAATTGCTGTTGAATTTAGTGCTTCTGTGGCATTGTTAATAATAATAAATGCAAAATGATGTATCCTGCTCCATCACATAATTATACTTGACCAGGTTGAATTGATTTGCTTTCTGTTCAGTTGAGCTGAACTGACATGCAAGTGACATCTCTTAAGTTTATGGCACCTGTCACTCATCCTGAATAAATGACCTTTTCAGAGATACAGAATTAATTTTCTGTTCAAAGCAAAATGCTTCTGATATGGAAGGCAACTACCTTATTCACATTAGCTTAGGAAATGCAGAATTTCTTGCCTCGATTAGAAGGCTCAAGGAATGCATAAATAATATTATATATTGCATCTTTGAAAATATGAATGGTTTCATGAATCTTGAAGAAAGCCTATCGTCATAATTGTGATTTGTGCGATACTTATATTCTTCCTTATCTTTGATATTGAATTGCCCAGTACTTGAGAATGTTTCCTGAGAGGGCTCTTCTGATTTGTATCAGCTCGCAAAAATTTAAAAACACAGACTTGTAGCTCTGATGTGTCTAAACATCCCTTTTATCACCATGAGCCTCCGGCTGGGAAGGCGACGCTCCCTTTAGTGGCAATCTGCTCCACTCGTTTTCCACCCAAGTGCAGTCAGAGTTCACTCTTGGTTTAAAGATGGCTATTACAAGAGTCTATCATTTGCCAATCATTTCAGATAGCTTAATTGTATTCACCCAGGTAATTTCTATGCTCCTTGTTTAGCAAATGCTTTTTAAAGTTATTCTGTAAGGTTCCAGGGCATTGGCTGCTCTAGAGGATATCAGTCTGTCCTTGTTCTGTATGCTGTGGATGCTTTGTGCTGTAACATTCCACTAATAAGAAAATCGATATTTTAAGTCCCATCCTGTTACTGTGTTCAAATTCACTCTGTTTAGATGTAAATTTTTTAATCTCCTCTGGAACTAAAAGCAAGGGATGAAACCTTAGCAATTCTGTAAATGGATTTAGATCTTGAAGGATGTGACTTCCAGGACAATGCATCTTGTCTCTTATGTTTAATGCTGCAAAAATATATGCACAATATCCTGTTTGGTATTGAAATGACACAGGCAGCAAGGACAGACTGTCACAAAGCCAGCTCGCATCTTCTCAGTGTCATAAGCAGACAGGGAAGGAGATGGTCCCTTTGGATTTTCTGTAACAACATGGTTCCCTGCTGCAATGTGGTTTGCTTTCTGCATGGAAGAAATCAATAGCGAGGAAGGACAGTAGAAACTATTTGGGCGGCTTTAGTAGGCATTGATTTATGCAGCTTGTTTTCTGCCTTCCTCCTCCTCACATCACTGTTATGGTCCATGTGGAGCGAGGAAGCTCTATGGGCTGCTGGAGTAATATTCTGGCACCACAAGGACTGCCATCATTTTTTGTTCTCCGTTATGAAAAAATTTAAAGTGGGGGTGTAGGAAGCAATGCTGGAATGCGTTGTTTCCTGAGGAGAGGAAGGAGGCAGACCAGAGTGTGGGGCATGAAGCTCAGAAAAGTGTGAGCCACAAGCACACCTTCTGCTTTACAACATAGCTGTTCTCAGAGAGTATTGCTATTCTGCCAAAATCCATACTGTTCCGACCTGGCTGTATGAATCGAGGTACCTGGTACAAACCTCTCTCCAATCTGTCACTCCAGAGAAGGTGTTAAAAGCTTTGCCAGCAAAGGCCAGTGCTGCCATGTACCTGTCCATCACTTGCTTGTTCCCATTCCCAAACCAGAACAAATTTTCTCCAGACACTGGCAGAGAGCGTCAGTAATTTAAATAGGTTTTGCTGGTGAACCATGCTCCCGTCGAAGCATTCTTGCTGAGCCCACAGCGTGTCCCTTGAGCAGCCCGAGGTTGACTTTGCATTTGCTGTAGTGTATCTTTCCTGAAGCGGTGCAGGCAGAGGGATGTGACCCTGAACGGGGCTGGAATTACAAGATGGATTCCCTCCTCAGCCACTGTTTGTTTCTAAAGGGGAGATGACGATACCTCTCTTCTCCCTTTCTTCAAATGCTGTCAGAATCTTTGAGCATGATGAAAATCCTGAGGGTACAATTCATGAAAACATCACTTGTGTGTAGTAGAAATTAAAAGGTTAATGCATTATTAAGAACCATGTAATATATTGACTATTCCGTAAGTCTCCAAGCTTATGTCTTCCTCCAGATAGCTCTTGATGCTATAAGCTATATAATTAATAACCTTTTGTCATATACTGTGTCAACCATCTATTTTAAGATTAGTTGAAATTTTCTCAAGGGAGCAATTCAAATAATATTGCAAAGAAATCACCCCTCAGCCTTTCCAGTCTTTTCCATCAATATTTAATACAAAAATAACCTTGGTACATGATTTAACCCTTTTGGGGAGGGAGGCCTGGAAAAATGCTGCAGACAAAAAAACCCCTTTGGGTGAGTTCCATAGCACCCAAAAGTACCATCAGAGCCATACACCCTCACTAATATGAACAGTGGAGAGAAGAAAAGGCCCTGAGACAATTCTTGCTATCAGTATTAGGCTCCCAAATCATGAGTGTGAACTAGATAATAATTGGGAGGAAACTAATTTAGTAGCAATTTCTATGACGCCAGTAGTCCCTGCCTCAATGCCCATTTAACTTAGCACAGTAGGGAGCCTGAAAATATAGACAGTAAAATTCTCCTTTCATAACGGATGAATTAATTTAGCCAGCCTAGTTAATTCAAATGCAAATTATGTGTTGAAAGTGTCCATTATTTATTGCTTCATCTAAGACTGTTTCTCTGTTTCTCTCCTTAATTTCTGAAGTGCAGCAGAGAAGTGCTGAGCTACCAAACGGTCTCTTAGACACCAGCCAATTTTAGTACGCTTTCAAATGACGTTTGATTTTTATTCTCTGGGTTAAACCTAATTTTGGAATTGTTTATTTGCTTTGAGTTGTTCATGGTTTCCAGCTGTGAAGCATTTCTACTGCCAAGCGGTTCATTTTCAAGCAAGTGGTTGGATACCAGCAGGAGGAACACCTCATCCCAGCTGGATGACCACTGCCCATTGCACACTGTATTTTCCTTCAGGTTGGGAAGCAACTGTGTAGTCCTGCTCTGTGTGTATGTTTGCACATGTACTTGCACAAATGTGTACATGCATGCGTAGGACTCCTCTTGGATATTTTCCTCTGGGCAATGTATGTGGTGTCCTTCCCCCCACCAATTCATTTCACAACATGGGAACCTTTTGTGGCTGCATTTTGAGGAAGGATGACCACCATCTGAGACTTCCTAGCTTCACAGAAGGATGATATCCTTTCCTGGAGGTCCTGCGATTCACTGGAGGTCAGCAGTCCTGCAGTGCCAGTGCCATCTCATTCCCCCAGGCACCCTCCATACAAGACCATCCACAGGAACAAACATGTTATTTGAGGAAAGCACGAGAAAGTGAAAGAAAAGACAGAACAAAAGAAAAGAATGGGATATAGAAGGAAGTTGTCTTATTGTGGTACTTCTAGGGCTTTGTTTATTTCTATTGTGTATCTCTACTACTTTGAAATATTGCACCATAATGATGGAGTAGAGGACAGCCCTCTTTTACCAGTGTCCCCTTCGGAGCAGACGTTTCCATTTGTGTCTTAGGAAGGTAGCATCGTTTGAATCATCAGCTCGTTGCTCAGAGGGGATCCATTGCAAACTTCTTACAAAAAATGTTGGAAGACTCACATCAAAAATAGATGGCAGCCAAGTAGGAAATAAGCTGCAATTTTGTAGAAAGTAGATAATGATTAAAGTGTTTTGTATTTAACAGCAAGGAAAGTCCATTTCCATTCACACTGCAACCATAATTTTCTTTTCCATGTATAAGGGGGAAAATGCTATGTTATTTTCACCTGGTCAGACAGATGAAACAGAATGGCCAGACACCCTTGCAAGGACTGTCAAATTATTTCTTTTCACATGAAGAACATCTTTTGCTAGACATAGCTCTCCATTTACCGTTTTTCCTTCAACATTTTCCAAAATCTGTGCTTAAAATGGATGAGGGAAGCGCTATGATCCCTTCCCTCACACAGGTAGTAAATGATTCTTCATTTAAGATCCTGAATAAAACCTCCACTCTCACTGGCTTTCCCAGCTGGAGATGCCAAAATCCTAAGGGCCAATCTGGAGCTATGCCCTGTAAGCCCTCTACAAAGCAAGCTGGAGAAGAGCACCTAAGATACCATTTACTTTTCCCCAATTATGTTCCTCTAAGTGCGCACAGCCTTCCCTTTTAAACGCTATCTTTATAGCTTGTACGTGTTATCCAGATTAGACGATGAGGGTCAAGTTTGGCATGTTATGTTGCTATGCTCCACGTCCTCTCTAGCCCTTGTCTTGGATGTGTTTCCTCAAAATCGACTTTAGACTGCTATTTCTATTCTGCTTGCAAGCATTAGGAAAGCATTCTGTCTTAAACACACTTCTGGGAGAGCAGGATATGAAAGAAAAGATGACTGTTTTGTGCTCTTCAGGTACTCTGACATTTCCAAATGTCTTGGATATTGTGGGCTCTTGGAATTTAATTGCAAAAACACCCTTGATGGTAACAGGAAGTTGTTATATTCCCTAGTGTTCATTTTCTAGCCATCTCTTAAACTGGTTGATAATTGTATTCCTACAATGCACATAAAGAAAAATGATCCCAAATATTCACAGTCTTTTCTTCCTCTATTCTGAACTTTCTTGTTTATAAAATATTAAAAAAAACCTTTAGTTTCTAAGAAAGGTTTTAGTCCAGGTTTAAATTTTCTTGTTTAGGCTTTATACTCTAACAGCAGCCTTGCCGAAACACTACAGATCCTTAAAAATTTAATAACTGTAATCTATATCAATTTAGTTCAGCACATTGTTTGCAGAAATGTATCATCTGTTGCTTGCAGCTTTAGCTCAGCTGGTGAAGCACAAGGCAGAGAGAAGCACACAGAAAGAAATGTGGCTGTCGTTCAGCCATCTGAAGGCTCGTCTGTGTACGGGGATACTTAGCAAGAGGTATCCCTGAATCATTTCCTATGCAGAGATCTCTTAGTTCAGGACAGGGCAAAGAAGCAACAGCTTTTTCTGTTTCAATTTGGGCCAAGTTCAAAGGCACTTTTATTTCAAAATAAATCTCTTAATTTAGGTGGAATAGCTGCTGCAATTTAAATTTATGTGCTACCTCAAACCGAATTAATTTTCAAGTGTAGACAAGCTTTAAGCACTCAGAGGATGACTTTTAATTAGTACAGCTGACAGCACCACCACAGAGCTGGTTTATCTTAATGACAGAAGCTAAACTTCATTAAGTTTTCTGAGCAGCATAAGAAAATGCAAATAAGACAGTGCCCCTTAAAGGGCATGTGACTACCCCTGTCGTTGTTATTACTGATGTGATTTTTTTTAGTCATAATCCCATCGGTTTCCCCTCATTATTGTCTATGTCAGCTGCGTTCCCAACATGGCACCATACCCAAATATTGAGTGGTACAGCAGTGCCTCTCCATGAGGATGGCAGAAGGTGACGCTATTGCTGGGAATGACGCACGGCTGCGGCCCTGAGCAATCCTGTAGGGTTTTGCACCATGTCTATGCAAGATGGTGCAGCCGTACACCAAGAAGCAGGGTAGCTGCAGCTGGCGTGGCCTCATCCCTCAGAAAACATGCATTTCTGAAAGATAAGTATGTTACCTTGGAGGATTTGCGTTATGTTAACATATCAACTTCCCTCAGCTAGGGAAATGAGCCAAATACGCTTGTCTTTGCCCACAACTGGCAACGCGGTCTCGGACATCTTTGTTTTCTGTGTTAATCAGCAACTGGGAGCTGGTTTATTCAGCAGCCTGAAAACCAGAGTGGCTGCAGTGACCCAGGGAAGTACAAGGTTGAAGAGCACTCGCAGCTGCAGCAAAAGCAGGGCATCACCCCAGCCTGGAGATTAAAAGCTGCTGGCAACTTTCTGCAGCTTGGAGACAGAGCTTTTCTCTTTAATTCCTTGTCTGGATCTGCACAGTGACTTTTTTTCTCTGCTGGTTATAGGCAACAGTTCTTGGGTAAAAAAAAGCCATCAAGAAATATAGTACCAGATATTTTTTGATTTAGTTAGTTGTGGTTTCTTACTGACATTTCCCCAGTTCCCCTGTATTCCATTTCACTCTTAGGACTGCCATAAAAGCCAGCATCAAACTTCTGGATCTGGCCCAGCTCCAGGGAATACTGAGGCCAGAAGAAAAATCTGTTTTGGGGGTGAGAAGGAGAGAGATGTAGAGGAAACAAAGTCAGTCAGTTATTAAAAAAACGGGGGGCAAGATAGAAGCGGATAATGTGTTTATGTTTAATAATGATTTTATTACAAATGTGATGTACAGTGGCAGTATGTTAAATTTCCTAGTCAACAGGGGACAATACAGAACAATTTGTGGCAAAAGGAAACAGATGCAATTCTGTCTGCAGCTTCACACATCTGCTCTGCAAGCCAGTGCTCCTCCTATAATTCTCTAGGAGGGATCCAATAAAGATGATATAAAATTTTATTGTGTTAGTGGCACTAGTTATTAGAGTGAGGAGCCAGAAAGCTTACCCAGGGGCTGAACCTTTCCTGTCTTTTAGTGCAGAGTAAATGACGAGGCTGTTGCTGGTAACAGCCGTACTACAGTTGGAAAAAAGGTAGAAATCATTTTGGAGGGCTTAGCAGGCTGGAGTGGGTGGCTTAAAATCAGAGTGGCAAAGCTAATAAAAGAGTGATAGGCAAAGATGCATCAGGAAGGATGGAAACAAAATGTTGAGATGGTATTTATATAAATTTTTTAAAAAAGGAAAACCCTAAAGTTATAGAAGAAATCTGTGTGGTATATCTGCCCCTGCCCTACTGTTTGATGCTGTCAGAGTTTAAATCAGCATTAAGTTGCCCCAAACTAGGCTCCTTTCAATGTATCTGATAAACAGATGTCTGGCGTAGAAAAGAACCCTGGAACTTCACACCCAAATGCTTCTCTGCACAGGAGCATAGAGGAAACCTTGCTGGCTTACAGAGTAGACGAAATTATAATTTTTCCATGTAGACTTCTATTCTGCGTTTGAGCAGTGCTAACTTGGGAACTGAAGCAGAGCGAACTGAGGCAAAATAAGTACCAGCAGTCTAACGTGGCAGCCAGCAGACTCTAAATGCAGTCTAAGTGATCTCCCTTAAATTTTAAACTTTGGTTTGTTTGGATTAAATCTCCCAAGTGTCTCTTTGTGGGTAGACCCTGTGCACACTCTCAGGTGCAGTTGCAGGACAGTGCATTGTTCCTGGGTAAGCCATAGTCGATAGAGGGAAGTGAGATGTTTCCCAGTATAACAGGGATGCTGGGCCTGACAGTCATTTCTGTTTCATCATTAGCCGTAACCCCAGATTATTTCCACAATACACTATCTACAGATGGCAGTCTGGCCCAAACAGGGAGAAAAAGGATTTACTTCCCGGCAGAAATGTGGTGTGGCAATCCTCCACTTAATCCACAAGCGCTGGCACTTCAGAGAGGCAGCCATCGAAGAGCAATTGTGGCACGTGGGGACTGAGAGGTGAATGCTCAATAGCATTAGTGATTCACAGAGGCGAGCAGGAGGAATGCATGCTTCATCTCTACATTTTTTTTTTCTTGTGATTGCTTAATTTTCAGACTGTGTTTATAAAGTCATTTCTTCAGAGCATAGCTGTTCTGCACTTCCCAGGGTGCGCCGGCAGCTAAAACTGAGAGCTCACAAAGTCCTCACCCTCTTTTCAAGCCTTGGCCTTCACCTTGCAACCTCTGAGGCGAGGGAGTCCATCTAACCAAGTCCAGCTCCCCCAGCGCCGAGCAGTGGCCCGGCAGCCTCTCCTCAGCACGGTCGCCCCTTGTGGGGGCCATGTCCTCAGCCCAGGAAGAGGTTTTTACCAGTTCTCTGAGGTATTTTCTGCCTGCTGTCGACCCCAGGGTAACAGATCTTAAAGGGGGATGGAAACAGGGACAGCAGAGGGAGGGAAAGGCGGAGCCACCATTTCGGGGGAGGGGCGCGTGAGGAGGCTTTGCTGTGAAGGGCTGGCAGCCTGACAGAAAATGGCTGCCATCTCCTCACGTTACCTCACGTTGCCGTGCTCTCTCCAGAGCCTTCACAGCTCATTTTGGGTCATATCTTCACACACTAAAACAGCAAGTTTTGCTATTTTTGTGTGCTATGGCTTTTCCTGGTGTTTAATAACTAAGAAATCCCAGGTGACGGCACCTGCTTTTATTGAGGCATTTGGTGGGGCAGACTTGGGAGTGACCAGCATTATTCCCTCTCTGCTGCTTTCCCTGGGTGTTTACAGAGCTGAGGCGCTCAATAAAAAACTTCTTGGGCAGCCTAAGCACATGCTTTAATCGTGTCTTTGAATATGTTATTTTTATTAGCAGGGTCCTTTATCTGCAGAAAAGGAAGTTCAAAGCACTGACGGAACAGCCCCTCTCACCTCAGTAAGGCCACTGCAGTAGGAACAACACGTTTTCCTTTCTGGTCATGTATCCTTCATGAAATGTAAATAAATACTAGGCTATGAAGCATGTGCTTTCATAGAATATGATGTTATTTAGAAATTGAAAGACTCTTGCCAGGTAAAGCAATGGGTAGATTTTCTTTTTTTTTCCCCGGCTAGCAAGGAGGATTGCACTTAATCCCATCAGGTATGTTAAAGCAGTGTGAATATGTATTAGAGATAGTCAAACCAGTTTACCTTATGTTTAAGCTAGTTTAGTTTATTGGATTATGATAAACAAATTCAGATAATAGAAATATTAAATAATTAGAATTAATTTTACTCTGGTAGATTATTGCATTTGAAAATAAATCCACACTAAAAGATGACAAACATTAAACTTGAATCCAGAACCAAAGTTCAAAAATCTTCAGACAGGCATGTCCAAATACTGCCTTTTAGGACTTTAACCTGGAATGATTTAATGTTTTTCAAATAAAAATTAATTTCTGTTTGCAGAACCACATGAAACATTTTATCCTGGTTTACGTTACCGTATTGCTGCAGTGACCTGTGGGAAGTGTAGTTCCTCTCTGCAGGCTGAGCTTTTTTGCCAGACAGTTGCACATTAGTAGTATAATGGTACTAATATTTTGACTCTGTCTCACAAACCAAACATTGCAATATCGGTTTACTTAACTTGAGGCAAAATATTTTGATCTCACTTCCTAAATGAAACCCAAACGTTTTTGAAAAGGCACAGCTTTTCTTTCCCACAATCTCTTTTCCAACATAAATGTATTTCAGTCGAACACTCCTGAGCCATTTCAACCTCCAGCCACATTTCAAAAAGCATAATCTTTTACAGCCTTGCTTGCTAGATAAGACCAAACCTTTCTGCGTGTTTTTCTGAATAAACAAACCATTAGTTAGATCTGTAATGCAGAAAGCAAACCTTTCAACATTGACCTTTTACTGGCCAGTTAGAACATGTTTGAGGAAATGTTTTGCCAGGTAAATACATTATTGATTATTTTAGAATAAAATGAGCCAAGAGGATAACTAGGCAAATAAAATGGGTCAATATTTAAGAACAGTTTTATGAGTTCTGTAGAACTGCACAGGAAAAAGCCAATGGCAACAAGATTGTGGAAGCAAATATACTTAACAAATGTGGTGTTGCCAATGCTGTTGTGACCCATTCCCTTATCTTCTCAGCATACTGCACAATAAAGTAAGATAATCTGCTGGCATGGCCCCTGGAAACCAGCTGGCTTGACAGGCTACCTGAAGAAACACAGAACTTACATGAGAATGACAGAGTAAAGGGGCCAAATTCCTTATGGCTTAAAGTTTTGAGTCTTAAAACAGCAAAAAAATTGGGCCATTGGAATCTTAAAATTGTAAACTTCGCACTCCAGCTCAACATTTCAGACATCTCGTGTTATCAACACGGCAGCCTGAGACTGGGACTTGGCCTACTCTGACAAAGGGTCTATTTGCTATTTGCGGAGGACGATCCAACTGGAGCACTTGGATGCCCTCAGCACACCAGGGTACACAGCCTCTTCAGAAATCTGGAATAGATTTCTGGGAGGCCGCAGATTCAGATAAACATAATAGGCATAATTTTCAGCTAGCATAAACTTCTGTAACCCTACTTAAGTGAGAATAACTGAGTCCATGGATTTATATGAGGTGATGATTGTTGATTTTCACTTTGTGTTAGAAATTAAGCTGAAAAATCGGGTTAATTATTCTGAATGTGTCTTTTTTTCCCCTTCAGCTCCCATTCATTCATTCCTGGCTGAGCAAATGTTTTCCTTGATTAAAGGACTGCAGACAGTGTCAGAACAAAACCCACTTTTTGCATATTTGCTTTACCTGCAATGCTGAAATCACTCTTGGTGTTTTTTCATGGTTCAAAGACCCCCCCCAGAATACTTGAACGGGGCATCTTGCAGAAATCCTGTTAGCAGAAAGCAGTGTAATGAACAAGCCTGTTTTGGAAACCATGAAGTGCTATCATCCGTAAGAGTAATCCTGAATAAACTGTCTGATAGCCTGAAGCCCAGACTGTGCTTTGTGGACTTGTGGGTAATTGCCACAGTGAAGAACATGCATATATTAAATTAAAGGTATGATTTTTAACGTTTTTTTTTTTACTCAGTTAAATGCATTAAATCCCCTACTTGCTTCACTTACTGTCAGCATAAGGCTTCAGGCATCCTTGTAATGTAATAACTGATGGAATTATACACACAGCCGTTGTTCTGTGGCAGGTGACAGCAGAGCTTTGCATTAATATTGGGCTATTATTAATAACACTAATATATTCAGTTGTAGAGGCAAGTGTATCTTACAAAAGGGTTATTATTTTTGAATTGTGTAGTCTGGTTGTTTTCTACACTTCATTGACTAATGCCACTTTTGGAAACAGCTGGCCATGGGTGCATCACCTGTAAAAACAAGCTTCTTATGGCTGTATTAAGTTCAACTCTTGTTTTTCTCTGCTTTGGTTCTGAACCATGGATGCTACCACAAGACAGATTAATAACCAGGGGATTAACAGCAAATATATTGTGCATGTGTGCTGCCGACAATACGGCTGATCTTTAGGAGATGACAAAATAAACTCATTTATGCTTCAAGAGTAGCAAAATGGCCTGATAGACCAGCAAAACTTTCCACCCTATTTCACAGAATCAAGCTGTAATCCATAAGCATGTTAGATTATATTATCTATAATATAAGGTAATATTGCAGGAGCCTGGTGGCTTATGCGAACTGCAAATCACTGCCCAGGTAAGAGGTCTTTGCAAAGAAAGACCATAAAAGTCACCCAAACCGAGAGAACCAATGGAGAAGGCTGTGCTTTTAAATAAAGAGTAGCTCATATCACAAGCCAGCTGGCTGAGAATAAACAATTTACAATTTTAAATCAGTGGTTATTTCTAGGTGATAATTCTCTTTGTATCAATCTGTCACTATGAGACAGAGAACATTAATTCCCAGAATATTTATGCACTAATGTTTAACACCAAGTATACTAAGGACACGAAGGAGAGTTTTCAAAAGCAGCAGGCTGATCTAAGCTAAGGCAACTCACAATCACAAGCCATTTTAGGAGCTTTTGAAAAATCACAGCCAAAGGGGTTTGGTTTGTTTTGCTCTAAGCACAGGCAGGAGCCCAGACCCGCTGGGGTGTATAGGAGGTGTCTCCTGAGCACATTATTGGAGTGAATGTCAGAGGTGGCCATGGTGGCTGACTGGTTCTGGTGCCAGGGTGCCCTGCCCTGCCAAGGGATGCAGCTTCTGATCACCTTGTGTGACTTGGGGGCAGCCCCAGGCCTTCCTTCCAGCCGATCCACCTGTTTCTGGATTTGGTTCCCAGTCAGTACAGTGATGTACCTCTCTGGTTATTAGTGTCCACCAGGATAGGCACTGATATAGAAACCAGAGAGACAGATGGATATTTTGAGTAGCACACTGGAGAACAAGACACAAGTGGTTAGCCTGGTGCTTCGGGGGTGTGTGCTTTAGAGACAGGACATTTAGTTCGTACAAATGATTTGCCAAATGTTTCTTATAAATCCCATATCTAAAATTATAAGATCTGTCAAAGTTCCCTGGGATTTATAGCAGCCTAATAACCATAATAAATGACTGTATTAGCACAGAGAGAACATGCATGGGGTGATTAATAGATTTTTCTCAAAGTCATAGATAAAAATGAACAGCAGAGGAAAGGAAAACCTTCATATTAACTCTGTGGGAGCTCCTGTATTAATTGGCAAATAATCAGGTACAGCTGCTAATAATCATGCAGTTCTTTAAACCAACACACACAGCACTGCCAATACAGCCTTAAGAGCTAGGGATTAGAGAATATGCAAATACTTGAAATTCAGGTTGCTGGATGAAAGTCATGTTTTCTTATAAGCTTACAGATTGCTGATCCTGGGCTCTGCTTATGTCAAGACGCGACAATGTGGGATTCCCTCATGTCATAAACCATCTCTTCCCCTACTTGCAGATCACTGAATAATATCTGTCAGAAGATACTTTTTTTTTTCCTGTGTCCTGTATTACCAGTCTTCAGAGCACCCAGTCTTCCTGATGGGACTTTTTGCAGATACTTTGTGGGAACTCCTTTTACTCCATATTGTTGTTCTCTGGAGCTTGCCAGAGCCACCACTGGGTCACACAACACGAGGCAAGTTCAAGTAAGAAAGTAAACTTAAGAAAGCAAATTGATTGTATAGCAACAAAGAATTGAGCTCTTGATTACAACCTTGGAAGTAGTTACAGAAGCAGCAAAAAAATCCCCAAACATTTCAGAAACCCTGCAGTGATTCTGACAACAACCTCTTGTTCTAGCTGCCACTTAGGGTTTTTCCTCTCAGCTATCAAAGTCAAGGGGCTGATTCAGCAGAATTCTCCCTCCATAGAACTGGCTTTCTGAGTAGGCTGTCGTCCTGGGGTTTCCGTTAACTTCAATACTCAAGGGTTTTCTTGTTGCTGTTGAATGCAAACAAAGCTTCAAAGCCCTTTCTGAAGGAGCTCTCTGTTTCTTTACTCACTTAGGGTCTCTTGCCCTCCTGCAGTCTTGGTGTGGCTGTTGCATGTTCACATAAGCATTAATGAGGTATCCTTAACATGAAGCATAGCAGCTCTGCTTTGTGGAGAGGGTCACTGGAGTGCTGAGCTTTTCCTGCTTAGAAGGTCAGCTGAATTGCCTTTAGTGTTTCTGTGATGTTTTGTTAATCCCATGAGTCTGCTTGTGCAACTTTTATGTCTTTTGGCTTCATGGCACTTTTATAGTGACCATGCAAGCCATTTTGCTACATGCTAGTTATTTTAGAGTTTGTTTTACCAAGCAGAGATATCCCAGGGTTTGTCTTATGTTGCTTTAAGAATGGCCTTTAGGACACATGAAACATCCTTTCTTGCAATCAAAGCTGTGACAGTTCCTATGTGTGTCTTTACAATGCTAATCAGCACCTGCATTTGTTTCTTCTCTCCAAAATACCATTCTCTGTCTTGGCCTAGATATTTCTCTTATGAATATTCATAAATGTGATATGAATTAAGTCTGAGAGGTGTGCTCTCTTCTCTTATTTGAGGTGCTTCCATCTGTTCATGTCTGCAGCTTGCTGACTTTATGATCTCTCCCGCCCCCCAAAAAAGGAAAGGATAAAAAAGTAAATACAGACACTTGTGTGAAAGCTACTGTGGGGTGTTGCCTGGCATCTAATAGCTGTCAGAGCCAAATTAGCGAAGCTGCTCTGGAGACACAGGTGATTAATAAATAGGGACCTCAGAAACAGGAAAAAGCATGAAGGGCAGATTAACTTAGTTAAGAAGAGGAGGCAAAGGTGAAACAGTTAGTGAGGTATGGATTAAGTTCTTGAGTTAATCTCTGTTGGGTTTATTTGTTGCTGTCTTTTTTGCCATGATGATGATAAAGTTTCTTTCCTTTTTTTTTTTTTTTATATGTACTTGTTTTCTTCTTAGTCTGACCCTGTGATTTGCCTTTTCTGATAGAAGCATGAAGGGTTTGGATGTGGGTTTTGTAATTTTTGTTCCAAATGTGTTATTTTCTTGAGTAGAGCTTGTCCTATTTTGTGCATTTCAAAGACACAAGCACAATAAAGACTGTGTAGAGTGAAATCAAAATTGGTATGAGGTAGGTCTTGCAGAACACTACACTGATGTTGCCTATCAACTATGGCTGTTGTTTTGTGGTTCTCTACAACTTCATTTAGAGCAAATAGGTACTGGACAAATCTTTGCAGTTTGAAAAATATGCTTGGAAACCTCTTCTGCTTTTACCAGAAATGTTGATTCTGTTTTTCAATGTGCTGAATATGTAATTTCCTCTTTAAAATATGCAGTAGTTTCTTATCTGTCTGTGTAGTGATTCTACAGGGGGCTGCTTTTTTTTTCCCTTTTCCAAAGAAGCAAACAGGAAAATGGCTTTTTACTGGAATGAAAAATAAATATGAGGAAAAGAATACAAAGCTGGGAAAACCTGGGGAGAATGGGAATAGCGTGTAAGAGAGTTGATGAAAACTCCAAAGAAAGGAGAGTGTGTGTGGGAAACTGTTCTACATTTGTAATTACACTATAAACTCCTCCTCAAGAGTTCCTTGTATTTTGTAAAAAGTTTTTCCCTAGGTTGTACTTTAACCTTATAGCATTTATGTTGCTTTTTTTCAGTTTTGAAAAGCGCTACGCTAAAGAAATATGAACTACTAAAACCAGGTCACAAATCAATTCTGGTGTACTGCTGGCGATCTCATTTACAGTAAAGCCAAGTATTGAGCTATTTTGGATATATTCTTTGTGTATCTCCCTCTTTATTTAGCATGTAGTCAGCATTAAAAATAATCTTTCACCATATGTGAAGACCAAGAAGTGATCAATACAAAGCCAGGCTACCTGCCAAGGAGGTGGGTGGGGTTGTTTTGGTTTTGTTTGTTTCTTTTTTTTCCAAAGATCAAAAACATAATAGCATTATTCCTTCATGTTTTTATTTTTAGGAACTTCATTGTGTGTTGTAAGGAAAAAAAAATTACAATCCTTAAATATTGCTTCTTTTTGCTATCTTAGAATTATCAAGGACTTAAAGCCTGACTGCTTTGGGGGGTTTTGGATACTTCTGAAGATGTACACTGGGAGTTGCCATGCCTTTTCTGAAGGTACAAATAGTTATCACGCTCTCTTTGGGGTAGAGGGAGAACCAGTGAGCTTTAGCTGATGCTAAAAGGTTTCCCTGAGTCCGTGGCTTGCGTGCAGCCAAGTTTTTCTCTATGAAAAAGGGCTGTAATTGCTCAAAAGATCAGATTTGGTGTCATCCTGAAGAAAATGGACCTTTTTACCTCTTTGAACTGCAAGAGCAGTTTTGAAAGTGTCTTAATATTACTGTGATGAAATATACTGCAATTGAAGTAGCACCATTTAAACTAAGAATGAAAGGGTTTTTTCTGAATAACTCAATATGCTTTTACTTGCTAAAGGTATATGACATGGTTAAGGTACAGACAATGCTATGAAGAGATGAGGAGCTTGGTGCGTTTAAGACCTTCATAACTCGTATCTCTCAGAAGTACGCTCAAAAATAGAAAGCATACTGAAGACAGTTAATTTCAGTCCTGTCATAGGATCTTGGGATAGCAGTATTGAACATTAAAGCAATAGATATGAAATAAACACAAAACAGCATTGGAAGCAACTGAAACAGAATATTTGACAGGAAAAACACACTGAACAAAATCATCTAAGTCCTCTGCTGGAATGTATGTGTCTTGTGGGTCAGACCCTTGGGTAACTCTGACAGAGATCCTTGGTGGTTCTGGGACTCCAATAAGTTGGGACTTTATTTTTCTAGTGGAAAAATGTGTAAATTATAATAATTTGCTTGAATTGTATGCAAATTGTATGTTTGCTTATGCCCTGGCCCCTTTGCAAAGGTAGAAGCATAGCTGTTGTGTCTGTTCACAGATAGCTTGGCTGTTTCAAACTGTCCCATATGCCTGCAAGGGAAGATTTGAGGTATAAGACATGAGATTTTCTCTGACTGATACTGCAGGATGATTATTATTTTCCTGTAATTTTAAGTCTCATTACCCTCTTCCTGCTATGGCTTTCTATCCAAAAGGAGCCTTGAAATGAGTTTATGTTCTATATGCACTTTTCTGTAAGCCATGAAAAAGGAACATTTCCATTTGCTGTGTCCTCATCTTGCTACCCAGAAAGTGTATTTCTGATTAAGCTTTGAATCATCGTAACAGAGAAAGATAAATCATACCTTTCTTATGCCTGTCCCTGAAAAGCTTGGTATAAATCCACCTGGGGAGAGAAGAAAGGCTTGTCTTCATTGCTGCAGGTGCTGGCTGTGACAGGAAGCCGATGAGGTTAGCTGTTGCTTGCCATCCTAAAGCCTTTTCCTTGCATATGTCCTTCTACTAAGTCAGGCTGGGGTCATGCAGAGGTGCACGAGTGTGTGAGGAGCTTGGAAGGGGCCCTCAAGTGTCAGACAGAAACTCTGGGCTCGCCTCAGACGAGAAGCAGAATGAAATATCTAACACTGGGTGACCTCATTCTGGGAATAAGGTTGTGAAGAGATAAAATTGCTGCATGTCACATATCGAAAGGAAGCCTCTTTGCATCTGCAGCTTCAGCCTGGGAAATGATGAAATGATGGTGATAAACGTGCGGCTCATGGGGAGACCCAAATACAAAGCCTGTAAGCTGAAATCATAGACTGCTGGTCAGCTACCTATGGCATATAAAATAAGTGTATATGGTTTTATAAGAGTTTCTGAAAGATGTGCTGAACTGAGAGATTTTCTTGATGGTAGGAAAATGGCAAAGCAACTTTCTTCTCTTTGCTTCTGTTGTCTTCTTCTTGTCTCAGTTGCACCTCATCTAACGCTTTCCTTTTGTTAATCACTCGGACAGCACCGTTTTCCTAGCACCTACCAACCTGTGTCTCTTTCTTTCCACCTGCTTCCTTAAAGATTAGTTTCATGTTATGATCCACCAAAGTAACCCATCTAACACCTAGCTGCAGAGATTGCAGTAGCAGTTTCACATTGCCGACAAAATCCCATCAAAGCCGGAAATTGTTTTCTTTATGTGAGTGGCAAGGCAATTTCCAAGCTGAGTGACATGGGTAGACGAGTGCATTTACACTAGAAGCTATTGCTACGGCAGAAACTTCTGGCAGGAAAGCAGCGACTGACTGACATCCTTTGGCTTATTATTATGGGCCTTGTGTAAATGAAGTAGAAGCAATGACTGTTACTGCATTTCTAATCAACAAAGTGTTATGCCAGTAATTAGGTTTCAACTGACTCGCATCTCCTTTCTAGGCATTAATTGGAGGAATATATGCAGATTGCTGGTTAATAATAGAATAGTTATAGTTCTATAATCACTTTCTTCATGTTTATCAATTTGTTTGATTGCCTGTGTGGCAAACGTTTGATCCTGCATGTGTCTATTTAGCCATCAGACTGTTTTACAAACCTCATTGTTTATCAAGTTAGTGACATCTTAACATGCTGCAACTTGCAGAGCCTAACAGCAACAAATGTAGGACTTTATTTTGCAAAATAGACGGAGCGAGGCCTTTCAAAGAAAACTCCAGATTGTCCAAACCACATATGGATGTCAGAGATGGGAACAGTGTGAGCTGTATGCTGAACCTATTTTAAACTCCCACTCATGATTTCCAAATGCAATACTCTGTCAGAGAGCAGGCATAGAGAATTTTGGGAAGTATAGCATTCATGTAAATAAAGGCTCTGGAAATCTGGTTTGGCAAAAGCGTTAATAATTATTGTATTATCTGTTGTGATTTAACACCAGCCAGCAGCTAAGCCCCACACAGTACCCCAGTGGGATGGGGAAGAGAATCAGAAGAGTAAAAATGAGAAAACTTGTGGGTTGAGATAAAGACAGCTTGATAGGTAAAGCAAAAGCTGTGCACACAAGCAAAGCAAACCAAAGAATTCATTCATCGCTTCCCATTGGCAGGCAAGTGTTCAGCCATCCCCAGGAAAGCAGGGCTCCATCATGCATAAACAGTTACTTGGGAAGACAAACGCCATCACTCTGAACATCTTCCCCCTTTCTTTTCCTTTCCCCAGCTTTATATGCTGAGCATGATGTCATATGGTATGGAATATCTCTTTAGTTATTTGGGGTCCACTGTCCTGACTGTGTCTCCTCCCAACTTCTTGTGCACCCCAAGCCTACTCGCTGACAGGATGGTGTTGAAGAGCAGAAAAGGCCTTGGCTCTGTGTAAGTGCTGCTCAGCAGTAACTAAAACATCCCTGTGTTATCAACGCAGTTTGCAGCACAAATCCAAACCATAGCCCCGTACTAGCTACTATGAAGAAAATTAACTATATCCCAGCCAAAACCAGCATACCATTTATGGAGGTGCAACTAAAACTGGAACCTAATGGATAGGTGCAATTAGATTATGGCTAACTGCAGAACATATTTATAATATTTACTGCCCAAAGATGCCAAAAAGTTTGCAAAGGTGTTTTCATTGTTTTGTAAATGGTGATATAGGGCTCTGGGAGGGGAGGAAATACCCATGTATTACATAGTGGCAGGTGCATGCTTCATCTAGTGACCGACATGGGCTATTTTGTGGTACTTGTGGTCACAAAAGGCAAATCTGTATGAATTTTTCCATACCTTCCAGTAGGTGTTGCTTACAGAAGATCAGCTCTATGCTAGCATAGATTTCAGTCTGTTCCATGCCCACTCATTTGCAGCTGTCTGGAATGTACCATCTGGCCCTGTATTAACAATTTGTCAAGCCTCTTTATTGAACTAAGAACCAAACATATATCCCCTATGCCTGGACTTTAGTCAGTATATCAGCCCTCTGTCCTCAGGATTTCTCTAAAGTGTGTTCTACTCCCTCTTTTCTAGCAGACTAAAGTATTCAGGCAGAGAGAGAGTCGACCAATCTTTTTATAAAATAAACTGTATTATTAGGCTTAGCTAAGCTACTTTCTTACATCTCCTGGGGAAAGAGAAAACTGCTTGGGAACAATCATAGCGTAGGAGTGTGAACAAAGAATTCAGCAGAAATCCAGATGTATGTTTTATTTATACTAAAGTGAAATACTGTTTCTTATAACAGCTGATTTCAGGTTTATACATGAAGCCTCTAGACAAGTCTTTATTCACTGAGTGACCATCATACACAGGAGTTAGCTGGTTTGAAGTTATGTGCCTTTGTGATTGCATAGGCTTGCTGAGTGCTACCCTCCTGTCTCCTTATCTAGCAGAAAAAAAAGGAACTTCCTTAATTCTGTTTTTCCCCTTGTTACACCTTTATACAAATGACTCTCCATAAACTTGCAGCTTGTTTTTCATCAGTTGTTTGCAATATTGCTTTGAAAAAAAACTATCAAGTAGCTCTGGAGAGAAAGCTGGCCTTGAAGTAAAAAGCCTCAACGCTGTGTTGGTGTCTGCTTTTTCCTACTCCCCATTTCTTTGACTTTTCAGCAAGTAGCTTGATTTTATATTTGAATTTCTGCTGGAATTCACACCGTTGGGGGCAAAGTCTGGATACACCACATTAAGCAATGGTTTGGGCCTCTTCCTTGAAAACCAGGAGCTTGCCAGTAGCTCACAGCCAAAGTTGCAACCGATGTAAGCCCTTGCTAACATCTCTTCTTCCTTTTGGAGGTACTCTGGATGCGATGGAAAATAAAATCTGACTGCCTGATGTAAGGGAGAATCCCTTGTGCATAGATAAGCCAGAAGTAACACCTTTCAAAAGCCAACGTCCGTTTCCATGGCCTCTTCCATCCACGGTTTTGGGCACCTCCTTCTGCACTGATGTGTAGCACTTCTGTGTGCTCAGATGGCAATCAGAGATTGCATGTGGCTAGAGATACACGTTTCATACGTGTGTTGCTCTCTGCAAACACTTGAGCATGGTGCAACAAAGCAGATGTATAGAAAAAAATGTGAACTACCAACAACATCTTGGGCTCCCAAAGAGAAATGTATATGTCAACTATCCTTCAAATGCTTGAAATAGACTTGAGAGGTGATTTTATTTTTTCAATCTTATTTAATCTTTTCTTTAATTAAGGAAAACGATGAGAACCTCCAAACTACCTTTGAAAAGGTTTCCCAGTATAGCATGCTCCTTACTGAAACTTGGTTTGAAATTGCTTCTTGCTCTCTACGGAAATTTGATTTCTCAGTATACTAACTGGACATGAAGGTTTGAGTTTGTAACTATCTCTCTGCAATAACGCCTGTGTCACATTAATGAAAATACTTTCAGTAAAATATAAAAACTAACATACTGAAGGATTTATGTACTCTTATGGTATTTGAATAGTGGACAAATGAGGAAGAGGAAGAATGTGCTTCTGAATGAATTGATAGGAAGAATGTGCATCTTGGACTTTGGAAAGGAATCTTTTCTGCTGTAATTCAAGTCTCTTCCTTCTCTGATACGCCATTCTGGACTCCTCCTTTTGGCAGGTGTCCTTTGAATGCTTGAAGAGCATCATCCCCCTCTTCTTTTTTTTGTTTTCTTGAGGTTCATCAAATCCAGTTCTGTAGCTCACGTTTTCGAGGTCTCTGATTATTTTTCTAACTCTCCTCTGCACTCTCTCCAGTTGAGCTCTACATGTCTCCACATAAACAAACCCAAAAAAGTGATATTTGAAATTGAAGCTGCCAAGATTGGTTGCAAAAATATTTAAATGAGAATTCTATCTATACAGAGATTTAAATTACTGCATGGGTAAAACTGGTGCATTTGTCCGACAGTTTTCTGTCAAAAGGAGCTACTTTGTTCCAGGGCAGTCCTACTCAAAAGTTTTCCAAACAAGTCAACTAGCATATGTGCAATTAGGCACAAAGCTTTGTGTAGGTTTAGATGATCTTGAATGATGTTTATAAGCCCTATTTCACCACCATCAACATTCCTGTAAGACCACAGTGTCTGAATGTGTTGTGATTTCTAAAGCAATATCCTCAAAGGTAGGAAAGTGCTGTTAAACCCTCAGAGGTGAAGCTTCAGCCTCTCATTTCACTTTAAAGATACTACAGTCAGTTCCCAGTATTGTCAGGGGGGACACCACTACCTTAAGACAGTTCAGCCTGCTCTCCATTGCATATAGAAGGAGCCTTGAAGAATTATAGACCTACCTGAAATATACCTGTTGTTACCTTAAAGAAAAATGAAGATAAATGAGGGTTCCAAACTCTCAATACTTCAACCATATGGAAAATCTGTAGCCCAAGTCACTAGACTATCTTTCTTCCACTAAATCAAAGTGAACTGTGATTTAAGCAATAATGTTTGTATGTAGTGATGGTCCATAAAATGACTGTAGAAAATGAAAGGAATCTAGTCTAATGCTTAAAGACAAGAAAATGAGTGATGTGGTAGTTCTGCTGGGTATTGCAGAGCCTGTTAGCCTCAGTGGAGACTTGTGTTTTAGGAGAGAAGAAACTGTTAACACTGTCTCTGGCCAAGACTGGGAATTTTTATTATCATGAAAGGCACTATACTGAAAGCACTGGGGATTTAAGGCTCTTATTAACTGCACACAGAATTGCAGAAAATTTAAAGATAAATAAATAAATAAACTTTGACTGGTAACAGCTGGCCATAACTTTTTGAGCCAACAGGCCTGAACATCTTCTCTCTGTTTCTTCTTCATCCTTGCCTTTAGCTGATAACATACAGTTTATTTGTCATGGAGCCAACCCAGCCTACCATATGCTTAAACTGTCTTTTCCCACTCATCTCTCTGGTGCAAGCACAAGCTGCTTGCGCCATGTTCTGGTAGAGGTAAGAAACACCCTCAGGAAATCTATGTGCAAAGACAGAACAGACTGTTGATTAAAACGCCAACATTCACTTCAAAATGTTGGCCTGGATATTTCTGGTATCTCCAGACTATGCCAAAGCACCTTCACATCCCTCCAGATGTAACATGCTCTATAAATGTTAACTATGTGATTTCTTAAACTAATAAAAATACTTATCCTTCCCTTTCATTTCCAGACTTTTTACTCTTTTCATTTATCTGGATTACTTTCTTCTGTCCCTTGTGACAGTTATTTGGTATCCTGTAACTTCTTTGCAGTACAAAAGGAAGAAGATGACTAATTAAAATATTTTGGACTTCATTTGAGACCAGATAATATTTTAGCTGAAACAGGCATATGAAGAAATTCTTTAATGTTAAGGCCTATTTGAATACTAGCTTTTAAAGAAAATAAGCTTTCTTTTTCTGCTGTGAACCGTACCTTAGAGCCTGGGGAAAAAACCTCCGTGTTTTCCCCAGATCTTTGCCCTCCTTTGTCCTTTAGTGTGCTGAGCTGCTGATACAAATAGGTGTGTGAATATGTGCCAGTTATTACTTTTTCTGAAAGGACATCTTGTTTTAGCAGATAATTGTGAAGACCTTCTGATGTGTACCATTAGCCACGTGCATATTTTCCTGTCATGCTCCTTAGGTATCCCGGGTATGGTTTTGATGGATAATGTATTTTGGTCCAAACTTCTGCTTTCATTGAAATTGTAATTCTGATTTATACTGGCTTCTGAGCATCCCAGAAGTAAAATTTTTCTCACATTTGGTCATCTAAGTAATCCTGAGGGTATACTGGTGTATAGGACTACTGCAGGGTCTCTGCACAGGCATGAATAGATTCACAGGAAGTGATTTTGTAGATAAGACTGCCTTATAAAAGTACCATATCATAGGCTGGATATAATGCTTTCTTAGTCTCTGCTGGAGTATCTGTTGAATGTTTCGTATCTGTTTGATGTTTCATATCTTCAGATCTCTGGACAAAAAGCTGAAATCTCCAGCCATTTCCCTAGAAAGTCACTTCACTTTTCATATATACTGAGGAGTTTCCTTAGGCTGCAGTTCAGCAGGAACCTGCTTTTCAACTTCAAGACAGCCACAAAAGCTAGGGATGGGGAAGAAGGGAGATATTTCTTCAAAGCAAAGGAAAGAAATTGATTTGTCCATTAGACTTCTGTCCCCTAGTCATTCCCTGCATCTCCCTGACAGGAAACCACAAAACTGAATAATTTTCCTGATACCAAGAGAAAATGCAGTATCAAACACCACTAATTTGTGTTTTGCTCTTGTTACTTAAGTATAAAGATATATATTGGGATGGAAGGTGCTCGGCAGAGAAGATTCCCTGTCCATAGCTTAAAATAATTAGCCTCAGTTACTGACAGACTATGTGAATTCTGTTGAAATAATTGAACTGTAGCTGTTCTGAATCAAGTAAATTTAATCCCTTTCACAAAAGGATACTCCCCAGCCTACTCAGTGTCTTCGAGACTTCTGAGGATGAGGCATCTTTCTTTTTGAGGTCACATAAGTTAATCAAGGAAACTTGTTTCAGCAGTTTGTTTTTTGTGAAGGTTTTCATTCCCGTTATCACAAAATGTACTGTAGCAGTTTCATCTTTAGTCTATTTTTCCCTTGCATCCCTAAATAACTCTGTCATTCACATTGGAGCTTTGCAAACTTGGTAACTTTTTGAACATTTCCTATTCTGCATTGAAAGAGGACAAAGATTTAATTCAGCAGAAGTTTAGTGATACCACCACAGAATGACATATTAACTTCTAGCTGGCAATTAATCTTTTTTATAATAAATTTTTTTTTTCTTTTATGTGAGAGATGTCAATGCTGTGATAGCCTCCAAGTTCTGGATAATTCAGGTGTGGACACTAGTGGGGGTGTGAGGAGGAAGGCTTGTATGTCTAGAGTCTAAAGAGGATGGTTTCCACCGACATCAGTCGGCATCACAATCATTCACTCTGCTTTCAGTTGAAGCTTTTGTCCCAGAAGGCTGTATGATCTTCTATATGCTGTTAAACAACTGCATTTCAGTGGTATGTGCCAGGTCTCCTTTCCTTGAGATGGACTAGTTGTGCCCTCGGTTTCAATGGAGTGACATGTCTGTCTTTCACAGGTGTTGCATACCATTGTACACAACAATACCCTCAAGGCATCCTAAACTTTGTCAACATAAAGAGAAAAGAGGAAGGAGAAATTGGGCACCTCTAAATAGAACTGAATAGTATGAGGATAGATGGATGCTCTTTCACAGTGTTTCTATGTTACTATTAACATTCTTTATGTTTAAAGTACCTTGCTGTGCTTTAAAATAAAAAATAGTAGCTTACGTAGATTATTTTTCCAGGTAACAGATTTATAAATTTCCTTACAATTACTCCACTGTCTTTCTGTCCCATTTGATTTACCCATGACTTCTTGACCATATTTTTAGCTTGTACTTGATCTCACATTGGTGTCTCTATGTGAATTAACTGATGAAATTCTGACATTCAGAATAAATATTTGGTTTAAGCTTAACTTTTCCCTTCCTGCCTGTTTCTCCAAACAAATGTAGCCTGTGTTCTACTAGCCAAAGAATGTAATTCCAAAAAGAAAAATTGAGAGAATGGAAAATAAATTATACCTCCATTAAAAAAAAAAAAAATTAAAATTCTGAAGCTCTAGTTATCCTTTTATATGCATTTATGTATTGTGTTTGAGTGGTAGGAAAACCGAGGATCTGTAGATTAACCACCACCCATTGCTTACACCAGCAAAGCTGTCTTGTGGTGAGTGTACTGGTCCTTGGCTCTCTGGAAGTGAAAAAGCAATGAAAACTCACTTGTTTCCCACTAGCGTGAATCCTGTGCTGCATGCCATTTCTAAGTCCTCATCATTCCCACTAGCATTAGTGGTGGGACCATGTTTAAGAACAGGCTCAGCTGGCTTTATAGGTGCACATCAACTCTAAATCCTGTGCATTAAATGCCTTATGCAGAATGTGACATAAGGAAGGGCAGATTTTGCCTGTTATAACTACAGTACTAGATACAGTTTATAAACCCAGCTTTTTCTGTGGTGTGAACTGTAACACAACATTAACGGTCTCAATCATATGCTAATGCTCTCAGTCATATGCTCTGATTTGGCTGGTCCTGTGTGGAGCCATGAGTTGGACTCAATGATCCTTATGGGTCCCTTCCAACTCAGGATATTCTATGATAACTAATGAATGGAGCTGAAATGTATGAAAGACCTTATCTTATCACATTAAGTAAATGGTAGCGAAGCGCAGAAATGTTATATAGCACCTTGTTTGTCAGTGAAGTGTATCTGAAGGACAAGCAAGGGCTCTCCTTTTTTTTTTTCCCCTTTTTCTTTCCTTCTCTGCTCCCTCATTCATACTAGGAGTTGTAGAGTGTGAATTAATTCTTCATAAACTTGTTATTTTCCCAGATAAAAGGGAAGTGGCTAGGCAGTCATCAGTCAGATGGGGCAAGAATGACCTCTGTTCCTCTTTGGAACTGAGATCCTTGATGATGTGCTGTCAACTTACAAGTCTTTTTTTGGTCTGGTGGTTTCTTGTTTTGTTGGCTTGTTTTTTTTTTGTTGTTGGTTTTTTTTTTTCCTGCAGGGCTTTATACATTTTCATGTTGGTGGCTTGTTTCTCTCAAGTCCTTGAGCTGCTAACTCTCCTATCTCAACAATCTTACCTTTGTCTACAATTACACTTTTCTTATTTTGGATGGCTCTACCCTATTTGTTTTTCACAGCTCATTCTCAAACTTAGCAATTTTCTCAGAAGTTTGAGTCAAGGTTACACAGCTGTGCTGTATCAGCTGGCCTTGGATCACAGACAGCTGAACCCTTGAGATTATAACCAGCAAAATGAAAACAAGAAGTTAATTCAGCTGTTTTAGTTCTAATAAAAAAACAAATGGTTTGGGATGCAGGAGCAGAGTGATTGCTTCTTTCCTAGTCATGTTGCAACAAAGTTCTAGTTTGAATAAGTCTAGGTCATTTAAGCAAGGATCTTTTAATTAGGTTAATTAGTTCTGAGAAGCAATAGGTCTGAGGTAATAGCTGTTTAATCCTTGTTCTAGTCCTTCTGTTGGTGATGCTTGAAAAGGGGTTCTTGCTCAGAACTGTTAAGGGGGATGCCTGTAGTGGCACACAGAAGTGATGATCACGGAGTCATGAAGATCCCATTGGTTTTGTCCCTGTGCCATGGTTGTTATCTCTGGGAACATCATCTCTTTAAAAACTGAAATGGGAAATGCTATTCTTTTTCACTCTGAAGCTGTTTGGTAAGTCTGGGCTAAGACACAGAGGGACCTGCAGCAATATTTAGACACAGCCACATCCTCAGATTAATTTACAGAATGTAGCTAATTACAATGACAGCTTTTTTCCTTGCTTTTCCCCTGTAGCTTCTGTTTGCAGTACTCTATGGCTAATAAAACTGTCAATTTTCTTTTACTTCAATGAAAGGTCACCCCCCGACAACAGCCCTGTGCCTTCTAACAGCTAGTGCCTTTATTAATATTTAAAATGTACACAGTGATATTTCCAAAAGGTCAGACTTTTAAAAGACATAAAATGTCATCCCTAATTCTTATCCCTCCCAGCCTTTTTTCTCTGCCTCATCTTCTCCATCCACCATTTAAATGTTCTACTTTAGATATGATATTTAGCATGGCTTATGTTAAATCAGATAAACATCAACTGTTTCCCTGTTGCACTGCTACGGAGAGGCAAAGGATAAAATTGTCACTGATTCGCAGTCCAACAACTTGTGTACATAGTTTCCAATTCTGACTGTACCATAGATTCCCTTCAGTAAGTTGTTCTGTCGCTTCCTGATTCAAGAATGCATTTAAGCCAGTGCCTAACTTCAGGCACATAGGGTCAAGAGGATATTGAGGCTTCAGCTGTAAATAGGAGCTTAAATTTTTTCCTCCCTAAGGCTTCTGTTCTTTCCATCTAACAGCCAATCTACAAAATGGGAAAGGTAGTAATTCCTCCCACCCTCGGCTCTCTCTAGATGGCAAACTCTGTATACAGGGACAGTTTCTCCAACTGTATTTATCTAAAGCAGGAGCCCGCTCTGCCTGAAAGAGAAATGAGGAAGGAAAGCATGTATATTCATTCTCTGTCTACTAGTCAGGTTAGAAAATGGTCACTTTTGCCGTAGGAAACAATGATTCGGGCCTTCAGAAGGTCATTGGATCCATCCTCTGCCCAAAGACATGATTAAACAAGTCTCATCCTGTTCTTATAAATCTCTGGGCAGGATCACGTAGCCTTCCCTGGCAGAAGCTGAAGTTACAAACTATTGTGTGATGGTTGTTCACTCTATCTTGTATATGTTACTTTTTTTTTTCTTTTTTATTTGCTCAAAGGGCAAAGATTGCTTACAGGTTTGTTTTCTGGTGAATCATATGTTCTTCACTCATGTTGCATGATATATAAGCAATACGTAGGCTCAGAGGAGTCCTGGTGAATGAGATACTGGATTATTTCTGAAGTGTCTTCACAGAAATCTGAGATGTAACTGGATGATCCTAATTAGATGGTGGTTTTTTTTTTTTTTTTTTTTTTTTTGTTGAGGTTCTGCTGTCACTCAACCTATCATCTTCTAGACTGTGACTGGTTATAATATCCATCTGAAAGCATTCAAAACAAACTTCATTTTCAGAACAAGATGAACCATTGAGGAGCTCTTGTTTGCCATTAGGTAGTAGTGTATTTGCTCTCTTCTGCATGTCATGGTAGCATATTAAGATGCTTTGAGACCTTCTCTCTGACCAGTTACTTGATATCAATCCTTGTATCTCTGTTTCTTTTTCTATCACACATCCACTTTTTTGTTCTGAGGTTTTTGTATAGCTGATTATTTTGTGATAATTAACACTGTCCTGAGTCAGACAATCCAAAAATACAAGTGAAGGACTGCTCTACAGCCATTAGTTTCCAATAATAAATCATCCAGTGAAGATCTGTAAATGCACACACTGGGGAAAAATGTCAAATGGACAGAGTTCAAGCAAGGGAGGAGTAGGTGCTGCTGTTCCTTAATGCCTATGACTGATTGACAGCAGATTGTTATTCAAGTCCTTCCTTCTTTCAAAGAATATGGTTCATTTTTCATGACAATATGAGAAAAGTACTTTCTGTGCTGAGAAGGATTAATGGCTAGTATCCATCAGTCTAATTTTCTATAAAGTAATTTCAAATCCAGCTGAGAGTCAGAAATAAGATTTTGCAGGTCTGCAATTTGTTTTTTCTTTGTTTGTTTTAAAGGATAAAGGTGATAAAAAAAAAAAGTGCATTGGTCATGATAGTGCAATTTATGTAGAAATATGATTTCCAGCTCTGGTTTCTCCCTAAATTTTAGACCTGTAAAAAGCCCCAGGCAGTGAGGTCACATAAAACATTTTGCATTCAAACTAGTTTGATAGTCACAAAGTTAGTTGTCCCACTGTCTCAGTAAGGTTAGGGTAGAACTGGCTGGAACTGTGGGGTGCTGATAGCACTGATTTCCATATGGGGAAAGGCTGTTAGTGT